>JAWMRA010000041.1:20162149-20211168 GCA_035584735.1 Pseudotriccus pelzelni | reverse complement strand
GAGTTGGATCAGGGGTTGGACTCAATGATCTTGGAGGTCTTTTCCAACCCAATCTATTCTATGATTCTATGATTCTAAGATATTATGCAGTAGATCCTGGCAAATATGATCTGTAACACAGAATACCACTCTCTCTCCCCTCCCCACTGTTTATGTTACAGTCTTTTCCATGAAAGTGCTGTAGGAATAGGAATTTGAGGAGGAAGAACTTCTGAAGTATGGTCTTCTGAAAGCCATAAGGCTGTAGTAATTCATTCATTCAGCCAGTATCAGTTACATAAAAGACAGAAATCTAGAAGAAATGTTCTTCAGTTGCTTGCTTTGAGTTAAAATATTTGATCAACAACCCAACATCCTTTTCTTCATGTGAATATGTTTCAAATGAGCCATCTTGATAACAGCAGAAACATAAGCAGTGGGAGAAATTAAATTAACATTTAAATGCAAAACCACAAAAAAATGGTGGAGGATCAACAACTGCATGCTATGATGACTTCTTTTTAAGTTAAAAAACATCTGTGATTAACTAGAAGGGTTTTTCATGTCAGACACAGAACTACTGATGAAAGAGATAGAGACCAGCTTCAGAATCATCACCATTCAAAATTATTTTTTATGCACGGAAATAGCTGTAGTTGTCAGTGAGACTGAATGGCCACACGTGAAGCATGTTACTAATTAATGAGCTAGTCCCATGTCTGCTTTCCTTCACTTTGCACACTTAATAGCAAAATAGAAAAAAAAAGACAATATGAAGTAAAAGATAATCATGATTTTGTGCAGATGCAAAACAGCTGTTTCTTGTCTGAAATTTAGGTATTTCCAAAAGTCTATGCAAGTTTCACGCTTCATTTGAAAATTTCTTAAAATATGATTTTAATTTTTTTCTTTAAAATCTGATTTCTTATCAGAATCCAGCCAATGTCTGGTCTTTGCAATATTTAGAGTATCCTTATTTAGAAGAAAACTGTTAAGAAAGGAGGTGAATTTTTTTTCCCTGTCATGCTGTGTTTCCAAGCAATACAAACAGTAGAAAGTCAGTGACAATGTGTCTTCTAGAATTTTTTTTTATAAGTTAAATTTTGTACAGCAGGTTAAAAAATCCATATTATATCATAGTGACCCAGCTATAGATTTTGGTAGATTTAGTAGATTTGGTACCAGTAGGGATAACCTATTCGAGAACAGCTATAGCTTACCTGGCCCTTTGTGTAGCCAGCCAAAATTGTATCAGGATGGCTCACAAGTTTCTATAACATTCCAGTGAGCAGATGCTACATACAGCCTGACTGATCCATTGTATTTCTATAGTATTGTAAAACCAGTAATGGTTTTGTGCTGCTTACAGACATATTTCAGAATGCTGAAGGCCCAATAGCACCTGTATGGTACCTCCTGTTTTGATTTCCCCAAGGACAAACTGCAGTGAATAAAAGATGACTGCATTAAAGGAGGAAGGTAAAAATATTGGAATGTAAAACGTCGGACAATTTTTAGAAATGTGCATTAGACTTACAAATATGTGTCATTCAGATACAAAGGAAGAGAAAAATAGATGTATAAAGTAAAGGGAGAAGAACGAGGAGACAGAAGATGCATGACAAAACACATAAAAATCTATTAGATGATAAATGGAAGACTGCACCTAAGAGCAAAATGAATCCGTAAAGGAAGTTGCAATCCAAAAACAGAAAATAATGAGAATTTAGTTATTTGAATTAGAAACAGTTTATACTAGAATCAGGCTCAAAAGGAAAATATAAAAAAATTAAAAAAAAAAAGAGGGGGGAAATAATAATAAAAAAAATATTTTAAAAAGTAATTTAAAAAAAAAAGGAAAGAAAAGAAGTATCACCCAGCCCTGATTTACTATATAGAGCAGACTAACTGAACCTTTAAAATGTCTGATCCTATGACTGAAAAAATGCTTTGAAAGACTAGGTCATATGTAGCCATGCCCTAATTATATAGATAAATAAGCAAGTTAAATTTTGGACTTCGTTAAGGTCTGACTTTCACCTAGATATGGCAGAAATTATTTAAAATTTGGATCTGATTCCAAAGGAAAAATGTATATATATGACTGTCTGATCCAGAATAACTAGGAGGAACAACACAGCAGTACAAGGCAGACACGAAGCTCCTGGTGCAGGTCCAGTGGAGGGCAACAAAGATGATTAAGGGATTGAAGCATTTCTCTTACTGAGAGAGAATTGGGCCTGTTCAGCCTCAAGAAGAGACAACTGAGGAGGGACTTCATCAATGTATAAAAATAGCTGAAGGAAGGGTATCAAGAAGATGGAGCCAGGCTCTTCTCAGTGGTGCCAAGCAACAGGAAAAGAGGCAATGAATAGAAATTAATGCACAGGAAGTTCCACCTGAATATGAGGAAGTGCTTCTTTACTGTACAGGTGCCTGCACATTGGAACAGGTTGCCCAGAGAGGTTGTGGAGTCTCCCTCACTGCAGATACTCATGAACCATATAGGCACAGTCCTGTGCAATGTGCTCTGGGATGACCCTGCTTGAAAAGGGAGGTTGGACCAGATGACCCACTGCGGTGCCTTCCAACCTTACCCATTCTGTGACTCTGTGAGAGGGAGTTTTTACCAGTATTTAATGTTATTCCATTTTATGCCATGATTTCATTACATAGACCTCACAGATCTTATACTTTCACTGGTGCCTTTATTGTACAGTTCTACAGTTATCTATGTAGCCGTAATTGTAGAGAGGAAAAAACAGGCACTTGTAAAATATATGTGATTTCAATATAAAATAGATGAATTGTGCCTTGAGTATTTTATCTTTCTACTTTTCTACATCTCTGAAGTGAACCTATGTAAAACTCTTTGTAGTAGAAGCCTCAGCTAGGTTCAGTGAACCTTATGCGGTTTGACAAAGTAAGGTATTAAAGATGGAAGTAAGTGTGACCTAGGCTAGATGTTACAAAGAAAGAATAGTGATTCTTCATGAAAAAGCAACATGGTATTTCTGTCACTTCCATGTTTTAATTCTGAATAATTATTTAATGAAGATGCTTTGGAAGCAATATTTTGGGAAGGATTAGCAAATGGATGTCTGTGTTGCAAAGGAGGCCAAAAACAGCTTATAAAACTTAAACAAATGTCAATTCTGTCTAGAAAAACAAAATCTGAAGCATTTTAAAATGTTTCACAGCTCTGTGATAGCTTTTGGGATGTGACAGAAAATTGAGTATTGCATTCAGGAAGAGAGAGAAGTTGAGAGGTACTTGAGAAAGGAAAAACAAATATTGTAGTACTGATCAGGAGGATCACTTTCTTATCTAATGTGATTATTTCTTGAATAAACATACAGGAGAAACAAAGTAAACCAACCAGATGTGTACTTATGGTTTCTTATGACATTTCCAGGGCAGTGTAGTTTTGTTCAAAGCCAAGTATTTTTTATGAAAGGCATTTTCTAGTTGTCAACAAACATATTTGGCACTAAAAGCCAAAACTAAACTCCGAATAATCATACGTAACATACACACAGAGGTAGGGTTTTCTTGTTGTTTGGGTTTTTTTGGTTTGGTTTTTTGTTGGGTTTTTTTTTGTTGGGTTTTCTTTTGTTGTCTTGTGTTGTTTTTTTAATATACCAGTTCCAAATTCAAGTGTGCCTTTCATGTCACAATCCTCTGGCCCTGAAAAATACCTCCAAAAACCTTTGATTACTATTACAACCCTGGTAGAATAAAAGCACTAAGCCAATTTCAGTAGGGTCACATCCTATATATTTTTGAACATCTCTATTTTCTGAATGTTTAAGAACATTTTCAGAGGAAGACACTAAGGTTGGGTTTCTACATGAAATCTACTTCTGTCTCTTCTCTGATCCTTAGCACCTTTTTTCAAGGCATTTCCAGGAGAAGGTTGAATCTTTGCAGTTATAGTACATAATTAATTACTAATTCTTTAATTGCCATCAAAGACAGTGTTTCCACGTGTTCTCTCTAATACCTTCAATCTTTTTTTCATCCTAAATGAGTATGGGATTGCACTACTGTTGTCATTTTGCTATACAGAGAGGAAAAAATGTCCCATATTACTGGTGATTGTTTCTCTTACAGGGCACTTGGCAGAAGTCCACCATGTAGGGACTGTTCCCTTTTTCATTTGAGTTACCTTCTCGTTCTTTACAGGATAGTTTGCAAAGGCTCCTTATAAAAAACTGAATAGAAAGAGAAGAAATTGTACTAAAAATTCAGTTGATCTTGGCTGATTGCTTTAGTATTGAAGAATAAGCAAGTGAAAAAATAAAAGGAAACAGTGATGTAATGTTGGAGATTTGCTAGCTGATCTATAACAACTGACATCAGATTCAAGACTTTACTGAATATGTAATTCCCTTTCAACCAGCCTCTCCTTACAGAGTCCCTTGAAGGTCTCAATACTGTGAAAATTTGTTTAAGCTTTAGCAATTCTTCATTAACTGTGGGAGTTTTGTTTAACTCATGTTTCAATTTTATCCACATTTCAGTAAATATGACTGTAAATATGTTATCCAAAAAAAAAAAAACAACCCAGAACATTTTGGATGATAAATACTCTTTTGGGTCAGCTAAAGCTAAAGAAGGAAAGTTATTTTCCCATGCTTATATGCATCAGTTTTGCTGACCACACTCTATGAGCCATTCACAGATGAGGCCTTGTTAATGATTCTTTCATTTTCTCACATGCAGCTAATAGAGATACATTCTGAACTGTTCTTTATTTACATCTCACTGCCTTCAAGACTTGGCAGCTCTAGTCATAGGCAAAGCACTCGCTAGGGTATCACATTACTGATGGGCAAAACACCACACCCCTGCAGACTACCTATGGTTGCCTCCAGGAGAACAAGCAGTTGCACTGGTAAATGATTCAGCAGTGGACACTGGAGTCACAACAAGGTGGTACCAACTGCAGTTATCTGCTGCTGCCCTCTTATCCATTTACTTGTCTTTCCACACCACCTTTGCTCCTCATCCCTTCCCTTGTAGTCTACTTCTAGCTTCTCATTCGGTGGAAAAAAAAATTTGTCTGCACATCTGAACAGCCTTGAGTTGTTCCTATTCATGACTGCAAGTCTCTTGGATTTAATTTTTAATTGTTTGTTTGTTTTTTTCTCTGAGGTTTGGAGAATGCTTGCTTATGGTTCGAGCTTCTTCAGATTCAATTGCTGCAATGAAGTTGCTGGGGAAATGAGAATAAAATCCGACTCAGGGTGACTTCCTACTTTCTTTCCTAAGTAAGAAATTGATGTTGAAGTCTGTATGTAATTTCCTTTTCGTATTCCATAGTGCCTGTGCATCTTTTTCTTCTGCAGCTGAAATGAATGAACTAAATTTTAATAGTCAGTGAGGTAAGGTTTTATCACCTTTCAGAAAACATAGTCACCTTTTATTTTGTCCAGAGAGTTCTCTGTCATCTAACCTTTGTCTGTCCAGGTGTTCTGTGCTCTGCCATAATACTGGTAAAGAGAACTGAGATCCATTTGTAAATCCAACTGTGTTTTAGTAGATACTGCTGATTTCCTTATAAGGAAAAATTAAAGAAAAAAACCCACAGAAATAATAAATCAACAAAAATATTCATAAAGAAAAAATTGAGGTCTGATAAAAATTGGTTAAAAGTACATATTTTGGATCTTAACAGAAGATTTCATAGAATTACTATGAATATATTTATTTTTATTTTTTTTTAAACTAAGCATTTTGGAACTCCAGTTTTCTTACAGAATTGTTTGCCCCATCCACATATAAACACCATGCATTATGTTGAGTTAGAAAGCTCTCAAGACTCAATTGGAGAAGAATCTTCATGCATATAGTAAATAGTTTTTTTACAGTCATTATAGTTAGGAAGGGTATCTTACAGTATAATAAAAAATAGAAAGTTGCTTTTTCTAGATTATATGACCAAACGTTGCATAAAAATCAAAGGAGAAAAAAAAAAGCAAAATGACTGAGTGATGAGAAGGATTTTATAGAAGAAGAATAATGTTTTGTTGTATCATACTAAACATGTTTATACTTAGCAAACAACAGAAGTTCTTTCCAATTAGGAAATTTTCAAGGCTTTAGAATATTTTGTTCTCTGAATAAGAAATAATGACTACAATTTTAACTTTCCAGAAGTAAAGCTCAAATGAAAATGAAACTGTTTTTCTGGAATACTTCAAAAGCTTTAACTCACTTCACAATAGAAGAAAGCTTTTTCAAACAAGAAGTCCTCTAATACATGTACATATTTGTTTAAAGGATATCAATAAAAATGTTTTTCAAATTTTTTCTTTTTAAATTGTAGCCAAGAATTTAATGGAAATGGACTTTCTTCTGAGGAAGTTTTATTAGCAATAAAGCATTTTTACCACAAGGAGAAGCTGCTAACAGTAGCTTGTAAGGATCTCTGTTGTGATTGTAATTAACTTATCTACTGGCAGATGTACAAAAATCCTTGTACTTGTGCTTATTATCTTAGGATAGCCCAATTCTCTTCACTTTTTTTTTTTCTGCATGGTGTCTTGGGGAGGGTTGCTGTTGTGAATCTGAAGATCTAGAGCAAGATGGATTGGGAAATGAGAAATACAGTAAATAATATTTGATTCCTATTATTCTGTTTGGAATACGAATGTTCTGGTGGTCAAATACTTTCTGCTTAATTTTCTGATACTGACATTTATTTTTACTTCATATAAAAACCAACTTTTTTTTTTGTTTTAGTATCTTATTCCTATTAAACACTATTATGCATGTCACAGTCTTGCTCACAGGGCAAACCTGAAAATAGCATTTCTGTGATCAGCATAGCTGGAGAAATGTTCTCTATTTCCCCAAAAGCTCATACAATCCTATCAGTAAAGACTCCCCCCGAATTTCGTTTTCAATGTTTCAGTATTAATGTCATCTAGACTTCTGGTGCTTTAGCCTCTTTTCAAAATAAGAAATGCATTAAAGCAAAGTTTATGACTTGGTATCTTAAATCTTCTAAATCAGAAGGTTTTTCACCTGGTAGCAAATTTTCTTCCAAGGCTCAATTTAAATACCTCCTTCCTAGTGAAGGCATGCTGCTGCAGTACTGCTAGATGGAAATCTCACAGAAGAATACCACAATAAATCAGTGTCACATATCATGGAACTGTAGAAGCATTTAGGCTTCAAAAGACCTCTTAGATCACCAAGTCCCACCATTAACTCACCACCACGAAGTTCACCACTAAACTATGTCCATAAGCACCACATTTACACAGCTTTTAAATACCTCCAGGGATGGTGACTCAACTGCTTCCTCAGGCATTCTGTTCCAATGCTTGACAACCCTTTCCAAAAAGAAGTTTTTCCTAATATCCATTCTAAACTCACTGGGCACAACTTGAGGCTGTTTCCTCTTGCCCCATCATTAGTTACTTGGGAGAAGAGACAATTCCCCATCTGGCTACAACCTTCAGGTAATTGTGAAGAGTGATAATGTCCCTCCTGAGCCAGGCTAAACAACCTCAGCTCCCTCAGCTACTCCTCATACAACTTGTGCTCCACACCCCTCATCAGCTTTGTTGCCCTTCTCTGGACACATTCCAGTATCTCAATGTCTGTCTTGTCTTCATATTTGTAACTTTCAGTCAATTGGCACTTCCTCAGTTAGCCAGAACTGCTGATAAATGATGGAAAATGGCTCAGTGAGCACCTCTCCCAGCTCCCTTTGTGCCCTGAAGTGCATCCCCTCCGGTCCCATAGACTTGAGTGTGTCCAAGTCAAAAAGCAGGTCACTGACCATTTCCTTCAGATTATGGGGATTTCATTCCACTCCCCATCCCTGTCTTCCAACTCAGGGGGTTGGGTACCCTCAGAAAAAATTGTTGTCTATTAAATACTGAGGCAAAGAAGTCAGGAAGTACCTCAGCTTTTTCCTTATCCTTTGGCACTATATTTCCCCCTCTGTTCAATAAAGGATGGAGATTACCCTTAGCCCTATTTTGCTGCTCATGCACTTATAGAAATATTTGTTATTGTCTTTTACAGCAGAAGCCTGTTTAAGCTCTAGTTCAGCCTTGGCCCTTTTAATTTTCTCCCTGCATAATTCCACATCATCCGTGTAGTCCTTCTGAATCACCTATGTGCCCCTTCTCTCAAAGTCCATGAATTTTCCCCTTTTTTCTGGAGTTCCAGACAAAGCTCTCTGTTTACCCAGGACAGTTGTCTTCTTGGAGGGATTATCTTTAGGGGATGTCCTGCTCCTGAACCTTTAAGATTTCCTTCTTTAAGCACATCCAGCTTTCCTGGGCTCGTATTTCTCTAGTACTCCATATATGTTATAGTACAGTCTCTTTGCTGCTTTGAAAAAGAATGAAATACACATCCAAGGTAGGCCTTTATTTTATGTTTTATTATAATTGCTATAAAATAGTTTTTTGTAAAATTATTTTCTGTTGGATAATACTATCTTACAAGCTATAAAGAGACAAACACATGTAAATTCTGCTATGTTTCTAAAACTACACTATTAAATCAGAACTGGAACCTCTTATTCTTGCACTGGCATCAACCTGACATTCTGTAACGTAAATCACAATCTGGCAACTTGTCTAAAACATAAATTATGATTAACTACTAATGTTAGTTATTTTTATTCTGTGAATATGTTCTCAGACATGGCATGTATATTTATGTATATGCACAGAACTATACACACTTTTGTAACTGGACAAGTGTTGTAACACCCTAGTCTTGAAGCCTCAAGCTTTACTGAGACTATTACTTCTATTTAAGGCTCCAAAATAATTTGCCACTGAATTTTTGCAAAGCCTTCAGTTCTTTAATACCGTGAAGTTGCTAAAGAGAAAAGCTATACATTTTTCCCCAAGGGAATTATTTTAATTTAGTAAGAAAATAGGCATTTGGCAAAGTCTTCACAGGAATAATGTACAACCAAGGAGAAGCATTTCACTAAAGCATCCAGCAACCCTTATAACACTTAGTAAAATACAACTCATTGGTTTTAAGTTACCCAGAAGAGATTAAAGAAAGAATAAAGGAAGAAAAGAGATTAAGAAAAGAAAGAAGGAGTAAAGAAAGAGGTTAGAATAAGAGAATTGTATAGCTACCACTGAAGGGTCCTATGGAAGTCTTGAACTTTCACAGGGACATGGCAGGTCTCGACAGGAAAGGCAAGATAGAGCCCCCATGCTCCTGCATTTATGTGCTTTGGCTACTGTGGCCACTCCTCCCAGGCTCAGCTGATCACTTAGAGCCCTCCAAGCCAGAGGGAGAGGTGCTGTAGCCAGAGTGAGGGGTGCTATAGCCAGGCAGGGGCTCCAGGGGTAGTAGTGTAGGTCAGGCTACCAGGCAGCTCTGCCACATGGCTCCCACCCAACATGCCATGGCTACCACAGGGCTGCAGACCTGGTCCCTTCCCCCCAACACACAAAAGTTGCTTCATTTGACCCAATAAAAAAATAATACAGTGAGATCTGAATCCAGCCTCTCACAAGCATAATAAAGAAACTTAATTTGTCATTTCTTATCTTCAACAGAAGAATAATGTGCGGTTGACTTTTCTGTCTATCATGAAAGACATGATGAATTTATTGCAATCATAGAGGCAATGTGGCAAAGAAAAACGTCTAAAAAAGAAGATGAAATTCTAGGCTATATCATTCAAACTATTTCCAACAGGCAAATGGAGATGTGATTGAATTGTGATTGTGCAAGCAAGTTGATATATTCTTTTGAGCAAAACAAAAATTACATCAATTGCAAGGGAAATTACTATATTATAACATTTGAAAACTTATCAAATGAAAAGAAACTAAAAACACTTTGGCTCATCTACCTTACTAAGGATTGTTTTCTCCAAAACCATGAGAATAAATATCAAGACAGCAGAAATTCTAAACAGTGGTATTGGTTATTATTACTCTTATATTCAAATGGAAAAAAATGTAAGTATGCCAGACTGAAAGTTAGAAAAAAGGTTTCTAACCACTAGAACAGTACAGCTTCACCATATCAGTCCAACAAAAGGAGGAAAAATTAGAAATCTCTGCAATACTTAGCTTCATAAATGTACATTTATATAATATAGTTTTCTGTCATAATAGATATCTATGAACAGTAGTGTAGGAAGCCAATTAAATTCTGTACCCTATGTTCCAAATACAAAACTGCAAAGAAATGTATCCATTATTGCCTGTTACAGCTCATCAGCTACAGGTTCATAAAGATATGTCTCTCAGAAGAGACATACTGTGGTTTGGAATGACATGTTTTTACTGCAGTCTTGAGCAGTGGGAGTTAGCTTCACAGTATTCAAAAGAAATTAGGTATATTTGGAGAAGAGGAAAAGAAACTGATCCAGGATAAAAATCTATGTAGTATGTAGTACAGAGATTCTCCAGTGTTTCTCAATATTAGCTATATCATTCTGTTCCAGTTCAGTTTTTGCATTAAATAATTTCTATATACTTTCTAAAGCATAGGAAGCAAATTATCATGCACGAATCTCTCACCCTTTTTTCAAAATGAAAATACTGTTAATATTTTTTTTCAATTTTCTTGTTTATGTCCCCTTTCTTATGTGTTTTTACTACTTATTCCTTAGATCTTCACAATTTTCAATCAAGAGCATATAAACAGTTATCTCCCACTTCAATCACTTTTGCTCTTTAACTCTTCCATTGCATATGAAGAGACAATCTATCAACCATGGCCTATGTCTAGAAGTTGTGTTTTTCAGGGTGAAAACATCTACATTTTTTGCATGAAAATTAAACATCTATTACAGCAGGACTCCTATTTATTGTAATATTTGGAACTGACAAAGAATAAAAGATAATATCAATCAGAAGCTGAGGAAAACTTCTAAACATTGGCATTAAACATTTGTTTTCACTCTGGATTTAGGAACTAGCTAAACAATTTGACACATCCCAAGAAAGCACTAAAGAGATGAGCAGTGCACATTACCTTCTCAGAATTAAAAAATTTCTAAACAGACTTTCCATTTTAAAATTTGGTTTTAAATCTTGAAAACTAAAGGAATTATTGAAGTTTGTGTCAAACAAAAACATTTATGCAATAGCGATAAACAATCGTTCATTACTAAGGGAAATGGTGCATGCGTCAAAAAGCGTAGCAGTTATACCCTAACTCATATACAACTTAAACACAAAATTTTTTGGTAAGTCAACAAAAATGAGAGTTGTTTATTTATATATACAAAACCAAAACAAGCATGGCAAGACACATTTACTAGTTATTCGCAACAGATTTTTATACTATAAGAACCCTGTACTTCTGTATTATCTTGAACTACATGAATAGCAGATTATATCCAACTGCAAAACTGAGACCAGTTAATAGACAGATTTTATGCTGATGATACAAATTTCCAAGGTGATCACTTTTGTTTGTTTGGCACTTCACTTTTTTTCCCCAGGAACTTGAGTTAAATTCACACACTTCCCCATTTATCTGTATGTGCCATTTATCTATCATGCACGTGGTGAAGATGCTAAAGAAAAGTGAGGTTATTGCTGATTTAGATATCCTGCTACTTTGTCTGATGCAAAATACAGTTTTTAATAAGAACTATGCTGTTTGTACACTATACAGTTAACAAAAGGTAAGAGAACTTATGTCTTAACAGTAGCTTCAGCTTTTGTAAATGTCTCAATGATTTTCCTTCTCAGGAATAGGATTTATCTCATGATCAGCTCTGAAAATGTATAGGGCAATCACAGCTTTTTTTTCTTTTGCTGATAATGAGAATTATGTACTTTTTTAGAACTAAATTTTATATAGGTGTGACTTCTTTTTCTCATTCCCTGCTGGTTATCTTACTCCACTCTGCTCTTCTCTTTCAGCACTATGCATATCTAGTTTTGTCATGTTTGCTAAAGGGTAGGGTTGTCCAGAGAAGCTGTGGGTATACCATCATTGGAAGTGTTCAAGGTTAGGTTAGATGAGGCTTTAAGAAACCTGTTTCCCTTTGTTAACTTGATCTCCGATTCTTACTCACTGGCTTTTGATCTGCTCATGGCTATTCTTTAGAGACAACTGTTCATATTTAATCCACCTCTTGATGTACCCCTTCACTTCTCCTTCATCCCCTGTCTCTTATGAATAGCCTGTACTTATTGATAGTTGCACTTCAGTCATGGGACTCATCCTACCAAATTTCAGTAATGGCAACAAGGTTATAACAATCTAGCAGCATGGTGGCTTCCAGCTCCTCCTGTTGCAGGTGCTGCGTTCATTGGTGTAAATGCACCTCAGCTGGGCTGTTGGCCCTGCCACCTTCCTGGAGGAAAACCCCTTAATTCCTTTGAGATATTGCTCTGGTGTTTCCTTGTCGGCTTCTGTTACCTCGGAAATCTCTGGCTTGTTTCCATAAGACTGCAAGTGTGCTCCAATGTGGCTTGCACAGTTCCGAGTCACTGGCAGAGAACCATCACTAGCACCTTGTCCCTCTAACTTTGCCTCTCATCCCACAGCTTTCCAGGGACAAACCTGATATTATCCCCCTCCCCCATTACATCTAGTTTAAAACTCTGCCAATGAGCCCTGTTAGTTCCCAAGTAAAGACTCTCTTCCCTCCCTGGGAAGGGCAGTCCCATCTGATGCCAGCATGCCTGGTGCTGCATGGTACATTCCATTGTCAAAACCCCAGAAACTGTAATGGTGGCACCAGTCATGGAGCCTTGTATTAACAGCTCAGACTCTTCCAGTATTTATTCCTTCAGCTGGAAGTATAGGGGAGAATATAATTTGTGCCTCAGATTCCATTATCAAACATCCCAAGTCCCTGAAGTCCTTTTTCACTGTCCTTGGACTACATGTTGCCACCTCATTGCCTCTTATGTGAAAGATCAGTAAAGGGTAGTAGTCTGAGGATCACGAAGGACCACAAAGCCAGAAAGTTTCCTTGTGATGTCCCTAATCCATGCCCCATGTGAAACCAATCCAAAGAATGGAAGACAAATTAAATATTTCAGTCAACATAACAAGAAGGTATGTTCAGTAGTCCCTTGTAAACTGGATTTTTCCTATTCTAAGTGCTTCATGCCCAAGCATACTTCATCAGTGTAGTCTGTCTAGAAGATGAAAAATATATTAATAGGATTGACTATTAAATAGTGATTGCTTTTAGTAAAAGTTTACTGACATCAAATAAAGGAAGTTCCTAATTGGACTGAATCAATGACTGCTGGATGTGTACTTTGCTGTCTACTTAGTGTTTATAATTAATGAAAAGAATGTTCTCAGGGATACATATTCAGCTCAGAATTAATACGTGATTCTTATGTATTAAAAAGTAAAAGTCCCTTACTATTAATCAAGAAATAAAGAATTTATGGTGTAAAGAATTTATGGTCTAAAAATCTAACTGGTCTAGGCATTTTAGCTTAGGAAAAAATGTAATAGTGAGTTTCTTCAAACACATATAAACACATGTAAACAAAAATAAACAAGTTAGAAAAGAACAAGATCTGCTGTGTATGTTTGTGGTTTTTTGTTTTTTTTTTTCAAATTTGATTCCTTGAATCTGCAAGTTCCAACAGACTAATAAGAAGCTGGTGCCGATGACATATTCAGACAAGCAGATACAAATGTATTGCATGCTGAACTGTTTATTTTTGCTAAAGCTACTCTGTAAAATTATTATTATTTTATCTTTCAAGTAATTTATCTGAGAATATTGATACGAACATTGTTACAGTGTTATTAGATGGAGAATTTTGACTACCCAATAATTTAATTGCATTTACTGAAGAATATAGCAGTAGGTAAAGAACTTTCAATCAATTTAAATCTTAATCCAGAACGTTTTTCTGCACATAAAATAAGATCAGGTAGATAACAATTATTTTAAATAAAAACTATACCAAACAAAATAAAAATATGAAGGTCTCAAGAATAAATAAACCCCCAAAGCAGTAGAAGCTTTAGGAGAACACATTCAGTGCTGGCACTGTTATGAGAATATTAAAATTAATATTAAAATAATTCAAAATTAAACAAAGGTTCTTTGTATCATCATTAGAATCACTGGACTATAGTATTGGGTAAAATTTTCTGAGAGCAAGATTTAATTAAAGTTCTAATGTTAATTTAAATAAATGAATTTTTTAAAAGGCTTAGCAAGTTTGGACAAGCATACCTTTGTTCATGGTCAAGTGTATTTATGTGAGAGGGATGAAAAGTAGGAGGAAAAAAAGTATTTTAATTTAGCTGACAATAAAAAAAGAGAAAATTAGTATTACAAAATCAAAAAGAGCTGTCAGAAAGATATTACAAACTAGGAATATTTTCTGATTAGTAATTAAACTGTCCCCAAACTGTTCCAGTATACTGTTTGCAGTTATCCTAAACAATTGGTCAAAAGCAGCTAAACCAAACTAATTCTGAGAAAAAATGAAGTGCCTTGTCAAATATGGCAAAGATGCAGCTTTTATACTTCTGGTATTTCTAGTGAAATATTGGAAACATCTGAGTCAACTAAGAACAGAGTAATAGGGGCAATGCCCCTTCTGTATCTGCTCATGTGCTCTTTTTCCCTTTCTCTCACATGAAGTAAGACAGCTGTGAAAATGTAAATTACAGAGAAGCTGCTCAGGCCAGGCCAGGAGAGCAGTCAGGTTTTTCTCTGCTTTAACAACACATCTCCTGCAATCAGGTTTGTCTGGTTCAGAATACTTCTGTATGAGCTGAAATTGCATTTTGCACTGGCATTGTACCCTAATCCTAAATAGACTAGCCAAGTTGCTAAATCACAGTTAAATAAAATTTCACTTGTAATCTGCACCGCCTATCCCATGGCTTCTTCACAGTGTGAGATCACTTTGTGACAACAGGAGTGAAATTCAGGCTGCATCTTAAAGCACTGATGTCTGGGTACACAGACAGGAGTATGTACGGGAGCCAAGTCAGCCATGAGAGTCAATACACCATCAACCCAGTGGAGCCAAAAGGTATTGATTCAGCTGACCAGATGCAGGTGTCCTCAACAGACACCTGCATGCAATAGAATAGTTCCTCTAAGTATCTGAAGGGGGCCTACAGGGAAGCCAGAGAGGAACTCTTTGTCAGGAACTGTAGTGATAGGACAAGGAGTAATGGATACAAATTGAAAGAGAGGAAATTCAGGGTAGATATTAGGAAGAGATAGTGGTGAGATACTGGACCAGGTTGCCAGGGAGGGTTGTGGATGTCCCAATCCTGGCAGTATTAAAGGCCAGGTTAGAAAAGGCCTTGAGCAACCTAGTTTAGTAGGAGGTGTCCCTGCCCATGGCTGGGGGAGTTTGAGACTAGATGATCTCTGAGGTCCTTTCCAACCTTTAACATTCTATGACACTATGATTCTAATATTTTGGAAACCGAGTCTAATGGAAACTTCCATTCATCTCAGTCCTGGAACTGGGACCACCCCCATCACTCCTTTTACTATACTTACTCCACTGGAAGGAACCCCTTCTCCTCCAAAGAGACTCACTCCTCCACCCCCAGAAATGACCTGAGGTGGTATTAGATGGTCCTAGCCACGCCCCTTCCTGGCTACTGCAAATGTGCCTCTTTTTCTTTTTTATTTTTTTGTTAGTAAAGGCAGATAATGTTAAAATAATTGTTCCTTTTTGATTTTTTTGGTAGTTATTTAATATGTGTAACATTCCTTCAAGGCTTTTGCTTTAATACTTTAAAAACCACTCTAAATTTATACAAACTTTGACAGAAATTTTACGTTTTGAAGGACACAGAATCCAATCTATCTTAACTGTGGCTTATTAACAAATTCCACACTGTAATTCCCAGTTAGATCATTTGATAATTACATTTTAGTTAAATTATTTTGGAAAAAAACCTCTATTTAGCATCAGGTCTAATTTCCTGAGGTTCAAAAAACTTTAAAAGAGTACAAGAGAGCAAAATAAATCCCATGGTATGTAAATCATTTATTTGTTTAAAAACCTTCCTAGATTTACAAATTCAAAGGAACTATATACATTTAAATTAGCAATACTGAAATAGGAGCCTTACTTGAAGACAATATCTGAATAGGAAAATAAACACAAAACAAATCCTGAGTCTGATGGTCTGATAGAAGAATAAATGATGATATAGCCAAATAATTAGCAATTTGAGTCCCTGAAACCCAGTGTCATTTCTGAAACTGTACTCTAAAGACAGCTGGAAGAAGGTGTAGGCTTTTTCCAGCACATGGTTTTATTTTGCTTCCTCACTTTGCTTTCTTGGCTTACTGCTTTACAGAAATATAGCCAGTCATTAATAACATAAAGTACGCTTTACAAGTGGTTTTCTTGCAATATAGACATTTATAAAAGAATTACAGATGGGTAAGTATACCTAATGGGATTTCATCTTCATTATTAAATTATCCCAGTCTTAGCATTTTGCAATCACATCATTATGACTGTAGAACACACAGAAAAATCAAGTGTAGCTATTATGATAACAACCTTTATAACATTAGCCCTTTCAGTCCAAAATTAATGGATTGCTTCACATATAAGAAACACCACTGTGGAAAGATTTACTGAAGTATAATATTAGACAGAATTTTTCCTCACTACCTGTTCAATTTTATGAAAAACATATTCTGTAGAGGTAGCTGCTAACAGAGACTCCATTACCTCACAGCTGCTCTTAAATTTAGCATTTCATGTCTAGTAGTAGCAAAACCTTCTGGTGGTGAGTAAATGTATAATGGTGCCAACTTTTTCTTAGCCTGCTCTTTGTCCTATAATTTAATTTATATGCATGCAGTTCCAGGAATCTACAGCTACCATGATCAGTCCTGTAGAAAAGAGTTTCAAACATGTTGGCACTCAGAGATATCTTTAATGTTTTTACTGGTATATATATTTTTCTACCTGCTTCCTTTGTCCTCTCTCCCTAGCAGTGCTAGTATATCCAGCTCTTGATGAGGTGAGACAAAGTGAAATGCTTCCTTTCTCTACTTCTTTTCCTTTTTTCTCTCATATTGTTTTCCAAAACTGTTCAATAAAACACAATCTGGTAAAGCCTGATTACAAGTAGTTTTTTGCAGTCTGAATTCATATTAACATAATGCCTGAAAAAACCCAGGCATTATGGATCCTTGTCAATGACAGATTTTAGTACCACTCACTGTCTGGGTTGCCAGAAAGAGGTATGGATTTTATAGAAGCATAGAAACCCTTATGCTCACTTAGTCTTATCTGTAAGATTTATCTGACTGCTATGAAGCAGATGTGTATCTCAATAGCAAGTTTCTGAATCAAATATGTGATTGAGAGGATCTAGTCTTCCATACCTGTAGAAAAATAATTGAATTGAAGAATTTATTTGTGGAAAGAGTTGTTAACACTGGAATAGACTCCTGAGGGAGGTGTTGGAGTCACCATGCCTGGATATGGTACTTAGTGGTATGGTCTAGTTGACAAGGTGGTAATTGGGCAAAGGTTAGACATGGGCAATGAAACTATGGGAATGGGATTTCTGGGCTCTCAGCTCCTCATCTGAATCCCTGTTGAAGAGGACCTTTTCACAAGGGCATGGAGTGACAGGACAGGTGGAAATGGCCTCAAACAGACAGCAAGCTTGGCTAGATTAGATATTAGAACAAAATATTTTACTATAAGGGTTCTGAGGCACTGACTCAGGTTATCCAGAGAGGTTGTGGACTTCTCGTCCCTGAAGACGTTCAAGACCAGGCTGGAAGCTCTTGAGTAACTTGGTCTAGAGGATCATATCTCTGCTTGTGGCAGTCAACTGGAACTAGATGATCTCTAAGGTCCCTTCTAATCCAAAGCATTCTGGGATTGTGTGATTCTGTGACCTTGGAGGTCTTTGCCAGCCTAAATGATTCTGTGATTCTGTAAGGAGCTGTACAGTGCAAATAGTCAGTCATGATTTTTATTAGGGGTGCTCTCTCAGGTCTTTTTACCAAGGTAAAATACAGATATCCTCTCAGTTTCCCCCCATTTCCAGAATGTACTTCATTAAACAGGTAGATGGGTCATAAAAACAGTAATTGGAGACCTGCAAGGGATGTACAATTACAGGTACTCCCCCCTCTCCAGAACAGCAGCTGGTCCTGCTGAGCAATATATACAGCAAGGAGAAAGGGTAGCACAATGATTACGATCCTTAGTAGTGCCTTTGGAGAACTCCAATTTCCCTCTTGTGTCATGGACTTTTGTGTGCCAGCAACAAATCTCTTTACGCATTTTGTCCTGAGTTTTCTAGGTAATGATTTGTGTATAATAAAATTTGCTCAATAGACAATCAATATTGTTTTAATACATGTATGAAAAGGTTAAGGAACTCCAATATTGTGGTGATGGCGGACCATAAAATAGTAAAAGGAGTTGCTCTGTTTTATCAGAAACACATTTAGGGATTCTTTTAGCAGTCTGTCCAATGTCAACATTTCAAAGCTTGTTAGCTTCACATTTGCATCTTCTTTTATCTTGTACTAAATCTTTTATCTCGTTTTTTCTTAGCTTTGATTATTCAATGGAGCAGAAACTGAATACCTGTAATGAAACCTGAAATCATGAGTGTGAGGCAGAAAATCAAATTTGACATAATTATATAAGGTACATAAGAAAGCAAATTTTATGCAGCGGGGCAATTCCATGTGAGCAAACTTAAACCAGCATTTTAATACCTCAGACATATGTTATTGAGTGCAACACAGACTTAAATAGGATTATTTTTATCCAACCAGAGGTCAGCCTTCTTGTTGTCATTATTGCTACAGAGGTACCTTTACCACATAGCGGTTCATGCCTTATGGCAAAGAAAGCTTAGATCAGAATCCCTGGAAACTGCTCCTTTAACTCATTTCATCTCCTCTCAAAGGGAGTGGAGTTTATCAGATTGTATGCCTTAACTGCTTAATTCTATGAGCTATACAGAACTTCTCCTTTCTAAGAGATACAGAGGGTAATGATTACTAATAATTAATATGTTGTTGGTCATATCGCAGTAACAGTATCAGTAGCCAGATACTGTTAGATGCACTGTTAAGCATGTAATAGGACAAACCCTGTACCCCTCTGAGCACCAAATCCAAATAGACAGGATGGACCTATTATTTCCATTTTTACAGAAAAGGAAAAAATATGGTATAAGATTATATGGTTTACCAGAATCACAAAATAAACTGAAACAACATGTACTGTCTGGGGTAAAGTCAGTAGTTTTCCCAAGATTTCAGTCTTTTGGGTGTACTGAAATATTGTTCTGTCTTTTTAAATTTTCTGAATTTCTAAATGAACTACATATATCCTGCATTTTTATTTTTGGAAGGCAGCAAAATCTGACTCTTTTTTACTTTTTTTTTTCTTTCTTTTTTAACAAATATTTAACATATTTATAACATATGTAGAATTCATTATCATCATAATTAGTTTAACAACCTTGAGCACTTAACTATGGTGTATGTGTGGAATGCTGATCTTTCAGTAGAAAATGCAACCTGTGGCTTTCTGTGGTTATTCTCCATGTAGCTCCTTCCTGTTTTTAAAAGTGTTCCATATATTTCAACATGATGAAAAAACAACAGAAGCTTGAAGCCTTGACCTAGTCCCAGAGATCTGACATCACTGGCATAAGTGAAATCTGGTGGGATGATTCCTGTGACTGGAGTGCCCTGTTGGACACTTACAGGCAGTTTAGGAGGGATAGGCAGGGCTGAGGAGCTGGAGATGTGTCACTCTGTGTAATAGAAGGGTTAGAATGTATGGAGTTCACAGTTGGCAATGGCACAGTTGAGAGCCTCTGGGTAAGAATCAAGGGGCAAACAAATAATGTGGATGTCATGGTGGGTGTCTGCTATAGATCTCCCAGCCGGGACAATGATGCCAACAAATTATTTTTTGAGGAATTAAGGGACACTTCCATGTCAACTGCCCTTGTCCTTATGGGGGACTTCAACTTACCAGACATAAACTGGGAGTATTACACAGCTGGTACAACCCAGGCCAGAAAATTACTAAAAATCCTGGATGACAACTTTATGGAACAGGTCCTAAGGGAGCTGACTCGGAAAGATGTCCTCCTTGATCTGCTGATTGTCAACAGAGTGGATCTTGTGAGTGAAGTGGAGATTGGTGGTCATCTTGGTCACAGCAACCACAAAGTGATTGAGTTTAAAATCTCTGTTGACAGGAGAAAAAGTGCCAGCAAAACCTCAACTCTGGACATGAGGCGAGCAGATTTTGGGCTACTTAGGAAATTAGTAAGTAAGGTCCCCTGGGAAAATGTTTTTGCAGGTGTTGGGATCCATCAGTGCTGGGCACTTTTCAAACATCACCTCCTAAGGGCACAGAAGCAGGCAATTTACAAATGTCAGAAGTCAAGCAGGTGAGGCAGCAGGCTGGCTTGTCTGAGCAGGGATATTCTCTTGGAAATAAGGCATAAAAGGAAGGTGTACGCCTGGTGGAAGCAAGGTCAAGTGATACGGGAAGAACACAGAGAGATGTTGCTTGCCGCTATACGTGAGAAAGGTCATGCAGCCAAAGGTGATTGTGTCCTGCAGTCTGCTCTCATCCGAAAAATATTGGTGCACAGTGATTATATGGACACTACAAATGCACTGTGGTGCATCTGCCTACTATTGATACCTCCTGCTCCAAAATAATTTTCATCCTGGAATAGTCAGTGGTACTTTAAGCAGTAAACAGTAGTCTAAGAAATTTTCTGCAACAAATATCTGGATTTTTAGGTTTCACTTCTAAATAAGTACCACACAAATTTCATGCAGTTGTAAGATCTAGAAACGTTCTTAACTTCACAAGTTCGTAAATAGACCTATAAAACTAGCTAGTGTAGAAAGTATTTGAATTTAGCAATCAAATAGAAACCTACTAATCCTGTCTTCCTAAAGTCAGATGGGGAGATTGGGTGAAAAGGCAATTGGGTGAATTCCATTATTGAGAAATTTATTTTGCCTCTTCTTTTCTAAAACCAAATTAGTTTAATCTAATTTTCTGCCTTTTAAAATACTTGACATATTTGATCATTTTCCTAATGGATATATTTTGAATTTTACATACATATGTTCTTTAGCTTCAACAAACTACTCTTTTTTATTAGTAGTTTTTGTAGGCATTCTCAGCCCTGGATAGACATCTTTCAAGTCATCCAGTAGTTAAAATAGGTTAGGAGCAACTAGTTTGCATCCTTATCATGTAACATTTACTTTGCAATTTGTGCTCATGTTGGGTAGTGACAAGCAAACGTGTTAACATGGAAAAGAAGTTGTCATCTGTTGTCCTAAGAACAGGATGTTATACTGTGAGTGAGAAAAACATTCACTGTTTTATGATCAGAGTAAATACAGTAGAAAAAAATGGTCAGATTTTTTTGTTTTAAGTGGTAAAATGATAAAAACATCTTTTACTGATTTTAAAGAAAGGGAAAGTGAGGATGCTGTGGTAGTAGATTTCTAGTTCTTTGCTATTATTCCCGGCTATAGTTTCAAATCATGCTGTGGACTAATGCTGACTACTGTCTGCTGAAAACTCAAGTATTGATGGATATTTAATTATCAAGGAATATTATATATCTGAAAATATTAATGACTACATAATTCTTGACTGTCTGAAAATACTTTGTATTAAAAACAGTAGTTAAAGGATGTCTAACCTCTGTAAACAGCTTAAACTATCCTGCAAGACTGAAAATCCCTTCTTAAGCCAATGTTGCCTCTTCTGTAAGTAACATCCTGATTCAGTGGGCTTTGAAACTTTTTGGGTCATTTAAGACTGAACAGTATGTGTAATTAGCCAGATTTTCAGTCAATGAGCTCATCTGCGTAAGGAGAGCAATAAGGAATGTCAGAAACAATAAAAATTAAAATCTGTAATGCCCAAACACCAGAATAGTGTGTTGACCTCTGTAATTTTAAGGAGCCAAATTTATATAGTGAGATCTCCCTGTTTTCTAGAAGCTGGTGTGAGTGAAAATTACACTAACAGGCCAGAAAGCCCAGTCTTTGATATAAACTAAATTAGTGTGCAATGACTTATGCAAGAAGTATATCCCAGTCTTCTGGGATGGACCATAAAAGCATGGCATTCTACATAATTTGAGAAAGATCAATGAACTCATTCAATTC
The DNA here is from genome assembly GCA_035584735.1 of Pseudotriccus pelzelni. Classification (NCBI taxonomy): domain Eukaryota; kingdom Metazoa; phylum Chordata; class Aves; order Passeriformes; family Tyrannidae; genus Pseudotriccus; species Pseudotriccus pelzelni. Next base: position 20,189,042 of record JAWMRA010000041.1, on the reverse strand, counting down.
AATTCAAGTCAATTCAGTTCAATTCAATTTACCCTTGAAGTCAGTGTGTTTTATTACCATAGCACAATAAACTAGATTTGGAGCTTTCTAGAGAGTTTGAATCCCATTGTTAACTAATATAATCGTATTAAAACAGTATGAAAACACAGTTTTAACAGATTAAGAACATGGCTTGTTGCTAATATAATATAGATCACAATAGATTGATCATTGTTCAAATGTGTAACTGAATCCCATCATCCAACCCTGTGAAACTTTCACAGTGTCAAGCGTGTTATCAAGAGACACAAGAGGTGACAAATTGAGCAAGCAGATGAAATAGATGACACAGACAAATGTCAGAAACAAAAGCTAGTAAATGAGCCGTGGGAACAGATGGAGTGTGAATCACTGCTATTATAAGGACTTACATTCCAGGGAAAACATGAGTAAAAATAAAAACAACGGTTTTCAAATAAAGTTTTACAGCCCGTAAAAAAAAGTGCAAAAAGAACAAAGGAAGGAAGTGCAAGAAGAAGTCAGGAAGAAGAAAGTGTTGGACAATTGCATAATGACTGGTAGAGAACAATTACGCACCAAGGATGAAAAGAGTTTTCTGGTTTTTATTAAAGGCTGAGAAGGCCTCTGAAATGCTTTTGGCAGCCTAAATCAGTTGTAGGCATTTTTGTTTCATCTAATTGTAACACAGGAATATGTAGCTGTGGACTAACAGTTAATATGAAGGGTTTATACCTAGGATAAGTATAATCAACTTCATCATTAAAAGAAGTTGATAAAAATTAATACTATATAAGTTAGGTTTTTTCAGTTGTTGATATTCAACTTTTCAATCATCTTCATGTATTGGACTTTTTTACATTTAATAAGTTGTTCAGGACAAAGGTTGTCTTCTGTGTTCTACAGTTTGCAATGTAAATAGATTCTGACCTTATGAGACTATATGAAATCTACTATGAATAATATAAAATTCCATTATAAATCACATACAGTGAACAACAACTACCAGCTACAAGAAATGATGGATGAAAAATTAATCACTGAATTATTAATACAGTGCAATAAATTCAGAAATTGTTTGCTGACAGTTTGCTTGCTAAGTATTTGATACAGCATTCTTTAAAGCATGAGGTAAATCATGGTCCCTATTAAAGACTGGTTGGACCCTATACAATGTTCAGTTTCTAAGGGGAAGAATCCCAAGCATATAATACAAGCAACCAAAGAACCACAGCAAATGTATACTGAGTTTTTGTAGGGCTCTAAAGCAGCTCTGACAGGACTTGTAATGGAAGAGATATCAGCTCTGCTGGTATTATTTGAAACAGCCTTTCTTAGATTTACAAAACAGTACCATGGATGTCTTCCTAGCGTCTCTTTCACTTTTAATTTTTTTTTTTTTTAAATATTGACAGACTATAATAAAGATTTACATGGTCCTTGGATGCAATAACAATTGCTTCCTTGGAAGTACTGTGTAAGAGAGAAGGATGAGACAGATGGGTAATTAAACCTCTAGTGATTTTTTTATTTCCTGGGATATAAAGAAGTTTATTTAGCCTTTACTGCTGTCTCTGATATTCTGTTCCTTACATAACTTTATCTAGTTTTTGATGTAGTTTTTCTCTTTGTTTGATTTGGTTTAGTTTTATACTTTATACTAAGGTAATGGCAATTTAATATAATTTCTCGGATAATTTTCCAGCAAGGTTATATAAAATGCAAGAATACCACATAGATTAACATTAAATCCACATTCAGATTATAGATGTGTTTTCAATAACAATGTCCTCTATATGATGTGATTGCAAGCTATATTCTTAGTTCGATATCGCTGGTGGTCTCCTTTTCCTTGAAACTTGTTGTTTTCTGAAGTGTTGCTCTTGTCTTCACTCATTTTGTTATATCTTTTCTTCCATCTTCAGCATTAGGATTTATCAAGCAATAGTACATTGCAATTTCTTAAATGCAATTAATTATCTATTTCCAGATCACTTACTGTATGCAATTGTCTTATTTTGTATTTGTGGATTTATGTGTGTGTGTTTCATGTTTTGATTTAATTGTAATTAAAAAATGTAATCAAAGTTGACTTTCTATCCCTGCCTAAATCAATAATGAGAGTATCAAAGAACCTGCATTCCAATACACTAATTCCAGGGAATAATGCCTCATTTCCCATCTCAGAAATTGCACAGGAACTACTGGTCTAGTATGAGGCAGGTTTTATTTCTCACTGATATTTTTCTCTGATTCATATTAATTAAACATGTAACAATATTAGATGACTCTTTTTTCAAATTATATCTATAGCAAAAAGCATAAACTACAACTAAATTGTAACTACCATTCCAGTCTTCCCTCTGACAGTCATTGGGCTTTTTGATTATATGTTACACTGAAAAGACAAAGAGATCGACAGTGAAGACTAATTTAAATCATACAGGCCTTCTTAAATATAAAGAGATGACAAAACATATTACAGTGATAGTTAAAATTTAATAGAAACCTTGAGACATCAGTTTCAGAACTATTGAAGCAAGTGACTGAAACCAGAGTAGTTTGATGGAATACAATAATGATTTTAAAAAATCCAGACCAGTAAAGTAGTAGATATTTGGGAATAAATAGAAGTCATTGTTGACTGGCCTAGAGACAGTGAAAATAACAATGTAGATAGATCCATTAAAAAGTAAAAAAAAAAAAAGATCCAGACCGTATGTCATATCATGACATTGAACATCACTTAGAGAGAGAAAATGTTTTATTCACCACAAAAGGCAGGTGCAAACAGGAATTTTGTTTATTACTTTCCATGGTTGTAAAATTTTCCATACAGGTACTGAAAATACAAAGGAGAGAGAAACCGATAAACCAAAGAAAAATGATTTTTTTTTTTTTTTTATGAAGGAGAATCACATCTAACTAATCATCTTACAGTCACAAAAATGGTGAAAAAGCAGGGCAGGTGAGAATAGCAAAAGTGTAAAAAAACAACAGTAAGAAAGTATAATAGCACAGTAAAGTTGGCTATGTTCAATCAAGTCTTAGGACATCATGCATGACACAAAAGGCAGCTAACCTCAGAGAGGAAAATTAATCTTCGTGAAAATGAGGAGAAAGGACTACATTATTTTGTTGATACAAAAGTCTCCTTTCAGCTAGTAGCAGCTTTTTAAACAGAACAACTGATGTTTTATATCTTTGTATTCAATAATCTGTTATTCATTATTAAAACACATGTACAAAGCAGAAAAAAAAAGAGCTAAAATATAGGCCTGTTGAATTTCATTAAAGGAAAAACATTAAAATGATCCTTGAGATATTTTTGTGATTAAAAAAATTGTACTTAAATATCAAAAGATGTTCCCACTCATTACTTGTAAGAAATATACCATTTCTTCTCAATTTTCATTGCAAATATGGAGTGGAAAGTAACTCACGTACTGTAGCTGGCTTCACTTTTTCCCCTATCCTATGCCAGAAGATAAAATACTTTCTTATTTTCTTAATCTAAAACCTTCTTCCTTTTTTATCATCCCTAAATATGAAGACCCCCTGAGAAGTTAAAAAAAGGCAGCAGGAGCCCAGGCCTTTCTGGAACATGATTCACTCTGAGAAAAATGAACATATTTTAAACAGCACTGCTTAAGAAGGAGAACCTGTGATATTCCTCATGTTCATTTGGATTCTAGAAATTTAGACAAAAAACCATCAGCAACTGTAAAATATTTACGGCAGAGTAGGCAGAACTGGGTGGTTTTCATATTCCATTCATTCCAAAGTCTCTCAGGGTGCATGGAGAGGACATTTTCCTAAATTAAGGTTAATTGTTTTGCTGAAAAAGAGGCAAGATAGTTGAACATGCTTCAGTGTTGTGCTTTCTTGGCACTGTTAGGATTTAAAATAAAAGTTTCCTCCATTTTGCTCAGGTTTTGTCACCAGTTTCAATTTACCGTCAAAATCATATTTTCCTATTTGGGAAAGACTCACACATGATGAAACAGATTCTGGTTTCATGTAGAGCAGTACAAATCCCAAATGTTTCTACTAAGTTCAGCATTGTACTTTACCTATATTTTTTTGCCTAAAGTTTGGCTCCAAGACCCATGCTGTTACCACATTTTGATGGTAATACATGTGTGATACATGCTGGAAAACATACTTTTCTTTCTGGGCATGATGAAGATTTTTGTTACATATTATGTATGCTTAGGTAGGTTTTACACAGAGTAGATTCTTGGACCAAGTATGAATGAACGAGCACAGAAAACTTGAGATTGATGACATTGCCTTTGTTAACGGGATCTGGCTGCTAATATTATTAATATTAGTAAATAAAATCCACCTACTTGCTTAAGCAATTAATGTTTCATCTTTTTTTTTTCTTCCTTTTTCCCTCTTCTTCTTACTAATAAGAAAGTTTCCATATTTAAAACTCCCCAGCTGGATTTCAGAACTACTTAATCTCCCCTTTAATCACTTAAGCAGATAGCTAAGTCTTCTAAAGAACTATCTAACAGGGACATTGGGAGGAACTATGTTGAAACTGTCATGCGAAAAAGGTTGGTGACCTCCAGGAAAAGATTGGATGAGACCCTCTCTGAAACACATTATCAGCTTTACTCTCTATCCTTTCAAACCTCTGTTATTTACATTCCATAATAAGAACTAGACGTAGTTTGTTTTTTTTTGCTCATCCACATACATGATCTAGACTGAAAGACTTGTGATTCCAGCTTTTGAATTCCATTGAATTCGAGTCATTACAGAAACTCTATTGCTGTTGTATCAGTGAGGAGTATAGCTATTAATTCAAAACGTTCTTCAGATTAGATAAGAATGAAAACATGGCTGTAAGTGGTACACACAAAATAATCAAGAAAATATGTGTGAATTGACAGATGAATAGTTTTTCTTCTATGTATATATATCACAATTACAGAGGAATTCCTAGGAATTACAGCATTCCTAGTATTAGTTTTCTTTCACTTTATACAGAAGCAGTGACGTACATTAAAATAGTTCTGCTTTCCAAGTTCGAGATTTTTCTTTTTAAATTCATTGTAAATGCACCACTGTAGATCCAATTATTTTTCAGGATACAGACACAAGATAGAAATTCATCTATGAGATTCAGAATCTCTCCACCTACCCTGCATTCCCTTTGAAGACCATGGAGAGAAATATATTCTTCAAGTATTTCAGCTCATCTATCTTAAGTCACACTGTGAAAGTGTCCGTCTTTCTCCATGGACTATAAAAGGAGTTTTGGAGTTAACCTAAAGTTAGGCATGCTGTACATAGCGGACTTCCAAAGAAAAAATAAATGCTTTTCTTGCATTTTGTTTCCTATGCTTTCTACTGTAAAGCAAGATCCCTTGTAGCCTAAGAACCAGAGATAGTGTTATTTATAGGGCATTTGTTAGATGATTAACCTATAATGACAACTTACTGGTTAATAATAACCTTTTCTTACATGTGAACCTGCTTGAATCTGAAACGTAAAGTGAAGAATGAGTATTTCATTGCTGATCATCTGAATGTGTAGATTCCTAAATTCAAACTATTTTGGATAGTGATTAAATCTTAAGCTCAAAATAATGTGCAAATATAAATAGAAACAGTCTGAAGAGAAAGCAGTAAAAATGTACTGTGGTTTCTTAATTCTGCTAGAAAGGGGGCAAGGAAAAAAGGTTTGTCTGCTTAGGCAGTGTAATTCTTTATAGATATTCCAAATGTAATAATTTAAAAAATATTCTATGTTAACTATAAACTGTTCTTTCACTTCAGGCAAGAAATACTATGGGAAAAGTTTACAGGTAGAACGGGGATTTAAGTAGGTTTTCATTAGAGCCAAACTGCTAAAATATTGAGCACATACACGTTTACATCAGTCCTGTTTGTGTAAGATACTATTTCATCATACTTCAGTTTCTGTTGCTTCTGGGAAAGTGTTTTAATTTATTCCAACTATGAATCTGTCCCATGGTTTTTAATCAAAGCTTGGTGAGATGTAGTCACAGTAGAATAAAATTTCCTGCCATAACTTTTGATGACACCTACTAAGCACAGGGAAACAGCCAAAGTGTGCAAACCTGGAAGGGGTACCTTAAGGCCCAGTGGCACACTCACAAACCCTGGAATAATAGGACAAATCTCATTTGCCCAATCTGTTCCTGAAAATTTATTATGATCAAATTTTCCTTTTTTCCTGAAGCAATATGTGTCCGGTTTTGTTTTGAGAAATTTAGTGTAAATCTCTACTGTTTTAACAGTCTTCTCTGTAAGTTAGTCTTTTTTTTTTCTTTTCTGTTTGTACTATAAAACTATTTTTCAAAGTTGTAGATAAGTTTAAGCAAACTGAATTATCTCAGTATTTCCTCATAGCTCATGTTATCCCTATTTCTACCTTCTGTGAACTTTCTTCAGTTACTCCAAATTCTTTGTGCTACCATGCTCAACACCCAGACACTGGATGCCTTATGAGATCAAGCAGCAAAGAGCAATGACTGCACATATCTTACAGAAAGCACTCTGTTTCTATGGCCTGGAATGGTGTCTGTCTTTAAAGCTTGTGAGGTGCTATTGACTGCTGTGCAGTTCACAATCCATTCCTTTTAGGTGGTTTTTTTTCTGTATGCAATAGACTTGCTTGTCATTCTTTATCTTCTGTTGATTATTTCTACAAGATTAGGAGAAATCTGTATTTGCTCTTGCTGAACCAAATGCTTTTTACCCAAATACTTATTTGGTTTATGATCTTTATTTAATTATAACCCTCTTTCCTGTTAGACTTGCAGCTTTCTACAGTTTACGTGTTCTGCAAATTAAAAAGAAGCCTCCATTTTTAGGAATCTATGATTAATATAATTTCAAATAACACCAGAACATTCCAGAAAAGATTCTTGGGTGTCTCCTCACTCTTTATTGTCTTTTCTATTACTACAAATACCTCATTTAGTGTGGGTTATGTCACTTAATTCTAGATAGTTAAAAGTTAGATTTATTCTAACAAGACATTTGGGATCTTTACTAAGCATTGTGGGAAAATCAATGTACCTGGATGCTTAAGATTCATCCTCTTATAAGATACCTCTGATCTGTGGAAATCTTTACCCACACACAGAGTCTGTTTTTTATTTTGGCCTTTGTCCAGTAGATTAATATTAATACTGATTTGACAGCTTCTTTCGAAACTCTCTTTCAAGAGAGGAAAAAGAAACCTAAAATCAAGAAAAAAATTAGGTATTGAAAATAGAAAAAAGATCCTCCCTGTTTTTTACATCTTTTCAGGAAAGCAACAGAATTATGGATGAGAAGCCATAAGAGGAAGTGAAAATTCAGATATCAAGTGATTCAGAAAATATATTCCAGAACAGCTATTTCACTAAATGTTTCATTATTTCCCTATTCACATAAAGATTGCAATAAAACTAGTAGTCTATTTAAAAAATATAAAATGCAATAAAATTTCAATAAATTATACTTCTGTAGGAATTACACTGACACATTTTTTCTTTTTTAAAGCTTTTTCTGTGGACGCTTTGCAGAATTTCATAGAGGATGTCCTCAGAAACTCAATTCCATATAGTTGTTAAAAATGTAAAACAAAATATAATAATTCTCTGATAAATATTCTGAGACTATTTCAGAAAAGTTTGCCTCTGTAATTTTGAAGAGCTTGCTACTATTCAATACTTGAAAATTGTGTCAATTTTCAGAAAGAACAGCCAAGTATTTCCTGTCACCGGCCTTCTGAACTGCAATACTATTTTTCTTTCCAACAGTCATATTAAAACATCAAAGGACTAATTTTAAATTATCACTTTCTATTCAAGGTTAAGGTAACTTTTTAAAACAAATTCCTTTCACTCACCAAACACCTGCCAAAAGGGACAATTCTTTTAGTTGTCAAGTTTTTCTTTGTTAGTTCTCTAAGTTTTTGTCTAAGGACTTGGACCTTTTCTATAATGTCATGTCAGCATAGATGCAGCTTCTCAGATTAACTCTATGATCTCTAAAGAGGTTTGCATTATGTATTAATTTTCTAATTTGCTTAAATTTCTTGGGTAGCTGAAGGCATTGAAAAATTGAGTAATGAAAAACATTATTATAGTTTAATCAACACATACTGTGAAAAAATTTAATATCAAAGGAATTATTGTTTTGAATCCTCTAATCAAATTTATGTCACAATATTTCACAAATTATCAAGGCCTTCCATTTTTGGATGATATTTTGGAAGAACTTACTTTGCAAATTCATGTTCCTAATGAGTAATTTCAGGCAGCTTTGTCCTAATAGGACCTGAATTATCACAATTTGTTAATCACAGCCTGCTCTCCAGGTTTCTCTCACTAATTTCTTGAACCAAGTTAGAAGCTGATAGACATGGATACATTAGTTCATATGTAGAAAACATTACCAGTATACTTGATGACACTATTCAATTTATGCACTCTTAATTCTTTTAGGTGTAAAAATTGTCACTTTATGGTACTTACATCCACTTACATTTGTCTTATTTTATAGGCTACTGAAGATCTCTTGCTTTCTTTCTCTTTTTTGCTGGTATAAAATAATTGATCTATTCACATGACAAGACTTCTACATATAGTCATGGTTGTACTTGAATAATACACACGAAGACAAACAAGTGGGAAAAGAAATTTCTTTTTATGTTTTAAATATATGGAAATGTGCAAATACAAGCTTTTGGGACTTTCTACATTTTAACTGAATTCTATGCTGAAACAGAATTCAAGAATTTTTTTTGTCATGCTGGATTATGGAACATTAAATCTCAAACATATTGTGTTTAAAACCCTGATATGTAGACGTTAATGTTGTCATTCAGAATTTAGAGAAAGAGTACCAGTTTCTTAGATAACATTACATCCTCACAAAGCAAATAAAATACTATTTCAAAGATCAAAGTAGAACCACATGCAGGAAAAAAATGAATGCTTGTCTTCAGAATAGCTTTGTGGAAAAAAGAAAAAGATTGTTGTGTGGAGCTGGAGACCAGGAACAGAAGTAAGGAGACCAGAAACTGGAGCTAGGAGACAAGGAACAGAAGCAAGAAATGAATGGTCCTGGTCACTAACACAGTGAAAATCTTCAAGATTACCTTTCTTTAAATAGGCAGAAGCAGTCATGGAGCCCACAGAGATGCGTAACCACAGCCTGGAGGGTGTGGATAGGTACTTATAATCAGCTCATAAATCAAATGCAACAGAGAAAATGGGGAATCAAATCAACTTAATATTTCAGATGTATGAGTTCTAGAGCAAAAAGTCATGAAACAAGGAGGAACACATTTTAGTACATGATTAGAATTATTTACTATATTTCCTAACTGAGTTGTGGCTGATTCATACATGTGACCCATTGATATGGAAAGCAGCTGTTTGTTCAAAGGGAAAAAAGCAGGAAAAAAACTAAAGATTACTTTTTTTGCATGGTAAGGGAGGAGGTTGTGTTCTTGTCTGCTGAATGTCTGAAGATTATGACAGAGAAGAAGAAACAAAATCGTGAGCCATGTTTTTTGTGCTTCAAAAATTTTTAATTTGGGCTAAATTGATTTCTGAAAGATTAGTAGGGTATAAAGCATGGCACTTAGTGACAAAAAGAGAACATAACTACGTAGTTATCCATGGAGTAAGGAACAGAGGAATAAATATACACCCCAAAATGCTTTAGAAATCTGGGGGATAGAGGATATGGAGAAGCATTTGTCTCCTTTATCTGTGACTCCAGCAGTCTGTCATTAATTGCCAACAGTTAATTAAACTAAGTTCCCCAAATCAAGCCTGATTTGCCCATTGCAGTACTTGGTGAGTGGTCTTCCTTACCTCGTCTTAACTCATGAGCTTTTTCATCTTATTTTCTCTCCCTGACCTGCTGAGGAGGGGAGTGCCAAAAAGGCTTAGTGGGCATCTGGCACACTGCCAAGGTCTTCCCACCACTCTTGTATTGAACATTACTCCATGCACATAACTGCTTTATTTTTACATTAAGGTCAGAGGCCAAATGAAGTTGGAAATTTTTTTTCTGAACAAGTTATGACTTCTTGGACTCTTCCAGTTTCAGTGGTGATCACTGCTGTGTCACCAAGATAATGAAATATGTTTCATTCTAAAATAGCAACATTAAGTGCTTGCATTTTGTAAGGGAAAGTGCCATCTACAATATCAATTTCAGTTGTATCTAAGTATAGAAGGGAAAAATAATTGTATTGTCTTTCACCTGTGATGCATCATATTCCCATGCAATTTCCTGCTACTTGAACAGGTTTTTTTACCCAGGAAATATGTGAGTCGCTGAAGTAGACCCTACTTTGGGAATTTACCACTAAAAAGAACTTAAGAAGAAAAATTTACACTTATCTGACATTTTCAGCAAATCAGTAAAGGATATAAAGAATATTTAACAGGGACAATAGTTTTTCCAAGGCCAGGGGGAAAAAGAAATAAAAAATGAGTTAGCTTTAATTTATATTTCTTTAATATTAGATACCATCTTGAACAAAAATGGAGATTGTTTTTTCTTTTAATACAGTTAGTCACACATGAAATTTATAAACATAAAAATTCTATTTTCTGTGTGTTTCTTTCAATCCCTTAGCATATATAAAAGTATAATTAAACAGAAAAGCTAGGCTGTTATGTTAATCAGCTTAAACGCTACATGTCAGGTGAATGACTACTTCTGTTAAAGTTACCTTGTGGCATTTCTACTAAGACCAAACAAATCTTTGAAGTGGTCTAAGGACTGACTCTTCTCCTAACTACTAATATTGGCAACACCTAGGTTTAACCTTCAGGCTGTGAATAAATGTCAAGATACCCTGGTTAACTTATACCTTTTGTGTTACTAACTGACAGAGAAGATCAGCTATATTCAGCTTTGAAAGAGAGGTCATGAATGGAGGTCTCTGAGGACAACCACTAATCAGTACATAATTTCGCTGATTTAGATCCTCAGTTGTTACAAATCAATATAATTCCAGTGAAGCAAATGGGCTGTATTGATTTACTTCCTTGTGAAAATAAGCACAGCACTTGGCTCAGCTTCCCATGTGATAGAGAACTTTGTTTGACACAACGGAGAAGAAAAGAAGAACCGAAACTGTCCAAGAATTGAGAAGAATTAAAACTGTCAACAAACAGATGTTCCATTAATGTTGTCTTTTCTATAATTTAAAAAAAATATGTTTGAAGGAATGAAGTATATTTATTAAGGAAACAGTAATGTTGTAAGTTTTCACAGTGTGATTCCACACAGCATAGCTTTTATTTGGAAATGATACTAATTTTTTTCCAAGGATTCTTTAAATTTGTGCATATTCATTAAATAAAATTAAGAAAAGCTTGTTAATAAATTTTCAGAATGAAATTCGAACTAGCTGACATTCTCCACTGAAATTCAATGCTTCTGTACAAAACAGTCCATCATGAGAAACACGTGAGAGAAGCATAAGCAGAATGGTGCTATCAGTGATGCTCACTGATGTGCAAAATGTAGCAACTGATGTCCAGATCTGAAGTCAATCTCACCTTTAGAACTCCTCTACCCATATTCAACAGGTAAGCAGAAGACATATGCTCCTGCTGATTAGGGTAAACATCTCAGAAAATTCTGGTCTGATACCATCTAAAATAAAAATGTAAAGATCCCCATTGGCTGCAGGACATACATGGAAAACTTCAGAGACATAAAGGCAACAAAAAGATTTTTTTGCTAATCAAGAAAGAGTTGGAGATTCTTTCCAGGTTGCTCATCAAGGTATGTTCCTAGTTTATTATATGTAAAAATGCTGACAGCAAAAGAAATGCTATGCTTAAGCAGCAGTAGGGTAGGTTACGTATCAGATAATGGAAAAAAACCTCCAACTATCTGAAATTAAGGAAAAACAGGGTTTCAAACACATCAAAAGATTTTAATGTGGTTTGCATCTTTCCCTTATTTTGTTTAAATCAAAAAATCTAACCACTAAATGTTCCAATATTTTGCTCAAATGTATAACGATACTGCAAACTGTCCTAATTGCACTGCAAGTGTATTGTCATTGCTTCTGCAATGTGGTCCTTGTGTGCAAGCCAAGTCTGATGTACCTCAGGGCTAGAGACAACTGCATTTAAGGAGATCAAATTTAGGACATCAGATTTAGGTTTTACTTCATATCAAGGGAAAAAGGAATTAACTTTTGGACTTTATGTTTTTGCATGAATGGGTAAATTTATTGTGTGACAGTCACATCTGACAGTTTGATACGTGGTCTTTCTGAGTGCGGATTACGTAAAATGAATTACTGCATTCAATTTCTCTTCCTTGTACATATATATATATATAAAAGATTTTCTTTTTAATTCATTCTATAGTCATAATTGAAATCAGGTTCAAACTGATATCCACTGTTTACTAGATTTTAGAAGCATTTTAAGTTTATACAAGAAGGAAAATATGAGAAAAAGAAGGGGAGATATATATTTTTATTTTATTTTAGTGGTGGGCTTTCAGGAAAAGGGATTTCCCTTTCTGAAATAAAGTTTCTTCAAAAACTGAGAAGTTTCTGAAAGAACTTCATACTTGATGAATTGGCATTTTCAGATGAAAAACATTTCGTCCAGTTCTAATTAGTGTGCTGCTGCATTAATCAGATTTTCTGGTTTGAGGTGAAGCACACTCTGTGAAATTCCTTATGTTCCACTTTTTTTTAGTCAGCGAAGAATGGAATGTCAATTATGATTCTAATTTATTGTTATATCTTCTTCAAAGACATTCTATCCTTTCTTGAGAGCTGTTACAATTTGGTTCCTCCAAGGCACAGCATACTAGGCTAGAATTTTTCCTCAGATGTTAGAAAATGGTTTAACATGAAGAATCAAGTGGAGTAAGTCTAATCACAAGACCACTCAACCAGAAAAACAACTGATGAGAAAGCTTTGAAAAGGTAAAAAAAAAAAAGTCTGTGTAACAAAACCCTGAAAAAATGACAAGGTTCAGGCTGCTGGCAGTGTTGACACTTACTGCTATCAATATTTTTTTTTACTGGGGACATTTATTTCCCCTCTCACCAGTCTACCATGAATAGTGGAAGATGGTTTACGTCTTCTGTGATGCTTTATTTACATTGGTGATTCATGACACTCTTGTCCAGAAGCTCTACAAAGACAACATATAATGATTTAAGTTGGAAAAGGGCTCTGGAGGCCATGTGGCCAAGAATCCTGCTCAAATCAGAGCCAAATTTCAAAGTAGACTCAACAGAAAGATATAGAAGTCAATAATGGGAGTTATTGTTTCAAGGATCTCCATCTGAGACTGGCTTAGTGCACAACTCTGTTTTTATCAACATATATATTAAAAGTTTAAGTATAAGCATGGAGACATAAATATATAATGCATATAAACAGCATATTTCTAATTGCCTTTTATTTAATTGTCTCTAATGGAAAGTTAGTTAATAATGGATTTCAGAGCAATTGAAAGAACCAACAATTTGCTTCATCAATATTTTGTACAAGATGTGATACAATCATTTGACAAGCTATCTGGGGAAACAAATGGTTTCTGCAAAGACACTGAGATGGTTCAGCAAATCCAGCTTCTAAGTCAGACCACAAGCCAGACTGAGAGAGCAAAAGCAAGATCATCAATTGTTTTAATAATTTCACAAAAAAACATTTGACCCAACATGGTAGAATGGTCACAAGTTAGAAGTATGAAGAAGTATGAAGAGTTAGATACAACACTCTTGTTCAACAACAACCTGAAGATTGCTTCAAGCTGGTAAGTAGCATGTGGATTATTCCACTCAGTACCCCCTGGAACCTTCCTGCTTGCTAGCACTGAGGCTGGTCAATAACGCTATGATAACCATAAGCTTAGGCCACAGGTCAAGAGCAAGTAATTATAGTAGCAACCCTAAAATAAAAGTAGATGGAAGAAAAAAAAATCTGGTTCTTACTCTTACAACCCCCCAGAAATAAGAGGTATGCACTAGAAAAAAACTGAAGTGACTTGATCAATCAGGTCATATGAAGTTGAACTCTCTGTTACACAACAGTATAATACAGAATTAGAGAGAAATTCAGTTTTGTTTCTTTGGTTTTCAGACCCTGGGACAAAAGAAGAAAAAAAAATCAACATACATAATTCAGATCATGTTTTAGGAATAGTGCTTCTATGGTGACTTCTTTCAGGTAAATTGTGGTATATGTTTGTAGATACATCTGACCAATTTTTTTTTTCCTCAGTGTCTGGAAATGTCCGAAAAAGTCTGAAGTCAGGTCAGAACCATTACTTGAAAGCCTTTGTTAGAGGATCCACTTCCTTTTGGTGTTCAGAATCTGTTGGCTTCATTTGATGGCCTCTTCTTGTGTTGCAAGGTGTGGAAAGTAGGTAATCCCTGTACACTCTCTTTGTCTCTTTTACAACTTACTGTGATGGATTAGAAGGCCATAACTCAGAACTTTTCATCTCCAGTTGTCTATCAGATGCTAGATAAACACAGAACAAAAAACCACCTAACTCTATCCTTACGACACTAAAAAAAAAATGCTGGGATCCAAATAATGAATATGTTTAGACACAGATGAATGGGTTAACTTTAAAATGAACATTTTTGTGTGCCTCAGAAAACAGGGTATGGAAGAGACAGGAGGGATGTAATGCTCTAAAAATCACCAAACTATTTTTTAAAGAATTCATGCAGCAGTTTCAAAATGCGTATGCTTTTTAGCCTAATTAAGCATATGCTTAAGCAATTATTGATTTGATGTGCTCACTCCAGGGCTCAGAATGCAGAAAGTATTTTGTGACACTGGGAAATACTTTGCTATGCAATTCTAAGAAAACTCTGGAGGCAGTGGAGCAGAGTTTACCTTACTAATGTTGTTTATAAAAGCAGACTCTTTTCTGTCAGATCTACCAAGGGAAAGAGTCACATCTAGACACATGAGACTGTATGTTTAGAATATAGACAGAAGAAAAGAATGATATATAATATCTAACTCATTCCCTAATCTCTCTATAAAATATCACATACTCAGTTGTATTCAGTAAGAGTTGAATCAATTGACCTCAAACCAAGTAACTCAAATCAAGTACCAGATATTTTTTCATCTAATTCAAGATTCTGCTCCCTTTTGAATTCTTCTTTAGGAATGCAAAAAAGATAGGCTTGGCCTTCCCAGGATCCCTTGGTTTTAATCTTTCTGGGTTGATGAAAACCTTTCTTTAAAGAAAATTTCGAGAACAGATGTTCCAACCACCATTCTGTGAAGGGTGTATGGAAGAGGTGTCTTAAACTTGATGGACTTCTGAACTGAACCAATTTCTAAATGCTTCATCCACCCTTTGAAAATAAGGGGTTTTTCCTATCTAAATAGCTTATTGCTACAGTCTGATGCAAATAATTTAAGAAGACTGCATATTGCATGCGCCCAGAAAGCCCAGTCCATTACTACATGAAAGCACTTGAAAATCTTTAATTTTTTAGTGGTTAAGACTCCTGTATGTTTTGCATTACATACAGTAGCAATAACAGTATTAGTCTTGAAATAAAGATTATCTTTTTGTTCAGTAAATTTAATTTTAAATGTGACAGTACTGAAAACAAAAGGCTTTTTCAGGCCCAGAAATAGTATGTTTCATTTGTGTAGTTTATATCCTAATAATCTGTGGTCTTGAATTCCTTGGGATATTTCTTTATTGCTTGTAAATTTACTCCTGTGATACTGTCTGGAATAGCAATTTCATGTCAGCTATTATCTGTGGAAAGAGATTAAAGCATCCCTGCAGCTTTTTTTCTTTATTTGACAAGAATTTTCGATCCCCTAAAAGCATTTAGACAAGGGAAGGAAACAGAAAGCAACATATTTTCCAGCTCAAGCATACTCTGGCTCTTGATTATGGACACCATATAGATAAGAGTACAGTATTAATCAGAATTGCTTTGGCAAAAATTTACATCTCTCTATGAGTGTGGATTTTGGAGACAATGAACAGGAAGTAACATCAGTATTTCTAACTGTCATCAGCATGTCAGAAAGTGCATTTGAAGGTAACAGAGAAGGTTAAAATGAGTAACCAGAAGAGATGGTAATTTCTTCAGGTAACAAAATAAAAGTGCTGTATTCTAATAATGAACTGTGGCTTAAATGGTCTAAATGGTATTTGTAATTCAAATACTGAGAAATACATTTTATTTTACTGAACATCACCATTTTTTCATATTTCTTCTTCTCTACTTTTGGAATATCTGAATATATAGGCACATTAGCAAGTTCCTTTATGGGGAAGAAGATGTTAAATTCGTATTTTGAGTCATGGGTTGTTTACTCCAGGATTCTTTAAAGGCATAGACCTCCCAAACAATATGCAGATTCCAACTTGGGGCCATCAGCTTTCAAAAGGCAATTGTAAAAATATGTTATAGGAGGTCATGAAGATCTTGGGGTCACCAAAGATTTCACATCAAAAAAAGTAGCTGAAGAAAACAGGAAAGCTGAGAAGGAAAATGAAAGAGATGATGGGAGGCTTCAGAAGGCAGAGGTCTGACAAGTAGTAGGTATAAAATAAATTGGAAGCAGTTTAAGGAGGGATTAGCTCCTCTGGGTGAATGTGAGAAAAACCCATGAGTCTGAATCTTAAGGCAAGACTGTTTTAAGACAATAGAAAGGAAAATTGTAATGTTAAACTCCAACAGTGAAATTTTTTCATGCATTTTTTCTTACTTGATAAAGAAACAGAGACTGAAGAGAGACTGACTCATGTCTGAGATGGAACAGAAGTTGATTATTTAGAATACACGGGATTTGTCTAGGAATGGGAATAATATTTAGGATTTCAAGAACAAAACCTCAGAAAAAGAGGAATATGCAGCTGCCCAAAGGAAATGCCATGGTATTTGGGACGATCAGCCTTCAGCTGAAGTGTCTTAGAATGTCATAAAATGGTTCTTTGGCCAGAAAGGGGATAAGTGGAATTTTTAAATTATATATATCAACTTTTAGAAATATGTATTTTGCCAACTTAGCTACAAATTCTTTGAGCTTGTCTTTTTGTATCTTTGAGCTTAAAATATTTTTGTTTAATAAGTGCTGTCCCATTTCCTTCTTAGGATAGGTATTTCATGATTTTCATATGTTGGTAGTACATAAAAGTTTTTTCAAATACAGACAGTACATCTTGTTTTCAAGATTTTTTTCTCCTGTGTGCTTCATTAGTAGCAATTTGATGATTACCATGAATTAAAACAAGCATTAAGACCCATGCTGATTCGTATCATCTCTTTATTTAGATTTCAAAGACATTTCAGGATCTTCTAAGTCTCTGAATAAGAATCATCTAAAATCCTTGATCCACTGGGAAGCTAAAGATATCTGACAATGAAAAAGCTGTCTTTTTTAGTAGGATTTCACTGACTCACAGAAAACATTGTATTACAAATTTGTTAGAAGAGGACGATTTTGCTATTGGATTCTCACCAGAGCTGTGAACAAATGATCTTCCATTTTCTCTCGTGATTGCTCAAACTGTACCTCTGACAACATGGATTATGACTGGCTTTTTCTTAAGATCATTCTCTGAGCACACAACAATTCTTATAGCTGAGTCTAGGTAGCAGCAGTATTTATCCCAAGGTTGATTTAATTCATTTTAATTCTGCAGACTCTTTGTATCTAATCTCAGGGGCCACACATTTAGCTTTTCACATTATTTTTTTCTGCTTTCTTTTAAACTTTTATGTTTAGTGAGTGCTTATGTGCTTCAATTTTTCCAATAATAACTAAATATATTGCAAATGTTACTTTATAACATGTTTTTATGGGTTCTATTACTTTCTGGGAAAAAGTGTGCTCTTAATTTTGGATTTAGCTACCTTATTAGTACCAATAGAAAGAAGCATATGTTAACAGTCATCAAGATGTCACTCTCCATGGTTATTAATATTACAATTTATAAATAGAAATGAAAGACCTCTAACATGCTTTTGAAATTTGCCTGTATATATATAAAGTTGGGCAAAAACAAGTGAATATTTGATAGTAAAGCAACACTGATTTTGAAATCCTTTGGGAATCCTAGAATATGTTTAATGTAATTGTGTATGTTAAGAAAAAAAAGAAGATTTAAAAATGTGTACAAGGAGAGATGCTATATTACCTCACTGGGCTACAGATAATTTCTTACAAGAGTCCCAGTACAGCTGAATTTCTGTAAGAATTCTAGAGACATGGAAATAAGAGACTGAAGTCGGGCTCCATCTATGCTACGTGGTGATGTGAATTGGTTCTTGTGTGGACCCTTTGACCTACAGAGAAATTAACTCCTCTTCTAGAAAAGAGGGGAAAACAGACCAGAAAAAGCACCTGTGTGGCAAGGCTTGCAAGAGCTTCATAAAACAGCAACAAAGAGGTAGAATGCTCATTTTTTTCAAAGTGATTATTGCCAGTGAACCAGTTGCCCTTTAACAGCTGTAGGAAGAGACTGGTTTTATTTGTTTTCTTTCTATTCTCCTTAATCAGTTTGAAATGGCAGTGAACTGTAGAGTCTGTAGATGACACAAAATGTTCAGGACAGTCATAGCTAAAACTTCCAATAGAGAATCACTAGCAATAAAATGATGGATGTGACACTGTTAGCAATACAAAGTAATGTGCAGGTGGGGAAAACCAACCTTAACAACCTAAACTATGTTTATACATCAGCAGTCTCTAGATTGACTATTACCTCTTGGGAACAAGGTCTCTCAACCACTGTGAATACTTCCTTGAAAGCATCTGATCTCTGAACACTAACACTTGAAAATGGCAGAGATATTTCAAATTACTAGAAAAGAAATGGAGCCAAAACAGGTGGTTTAATTTCACTGCATAAATCCCTGTGATGCCTAAGGTTAATATAATGGCATGCAGTTCTGGTGACTCTATTGAAAACCACTTAGAACGCATATATGTTTTAAATCTATATGCAGGTATTAAGGGTATCAAGTGAAATAATTATGGCACAAGCTCTCATAAAAAGGGGAAGAATTTTTAAGTGAGGGACTTTTGATTTTGTTCAGTTTATTGTCTGAATTTTTTTCCTAATTCATTTTTGGGGATCTGTAGTGTTGCAGGCTGCTGTGGAAACAAAAAAAATCAGAAGGAGTTGATGTATGTTCATTCAAGATGGGTTAATTTATGCCCACCTTGAAGACAAGCCTCTCAGTATTGCAGTCCTCCTCTATCAGATGATGACCAGAGCCTCACAAATGCTTTGTGCCAAGTGACATGCCTCAGGATCTCACAAAAATATATCTGGATTTAGGGATATCTCCTAGGCTTATCATCCTCCATAACCAGTGCAGTGAAATAGGAATTTGTTTTAGAAATCTAGTTCAGAATGAGGTGAATTGCATCCTGAATTGTATGGTTATGGTAAGAGTCTGGATAGCTGGTTCAGATGCATTGTATATTCATTGCCATGGGATGTTTAGGAGGCCAAAAGGGATTGAACATATTCATGGCAAGTGGATTCCTTAGTGGCCTTCTCAGGTCAGCATTTCTGCATAGCTAATACTTACTTTTGATATTATATGCCCTATTAGTGATCTGATCATACATGGTTGTCATATTTCTAAGTAACTGAAAGCTGAAGACAAAAGTGGTTTAAATACTACTGCTGTGTTACTTTCTAGAAGGCAGATAACTGACCTGGAGATGTAATGCAGTTTTATGCTGGACTGATGTAGAATCACAGCTCCTATAGCGGGTTGAGTGTATGATCTTGTGGAAGAGGGTTCTTTTAATTTGATAAGACCAAGGGCTTCAAGATTAGGAACAAAAGACAAAGGTTTTCTCTTTATAAAAAAAATCAGAGAACAGCAGCAATCCTGACTTTTGCAGTATTTCTTCGTCCAGACTCCTCTCTCCTTCTCACTGTGCAAGCAACCTCTTTATCTGTGCAATCCAGAGTCATATCTGAGAGTCTGTCACTTTTGGGCTGTTACATCAGAGGCTCTGTGTTCGCTGCAATTCACCAGACAGATGTGCTCCCCTGACTTACAACAAAATGACTTAGTGAGTTCCGATAGAACAATAGGTTTTATCCACAGGCGAATTACTGTAATTCATTTAATAGGATTTCACGCTTAAAAATTACTTCAGGGGTTTTATGTTTTATTTTGGTTTAGTTCTGAGGTAATACCTTCAAATAATTATTGAGGTGTGTTTAAAGTTTCTGCTACCAAGTGCTGCTTGTAAGATTTTGGTAGCAGAAACTTTAAACACATATGGATTACTCACCTCCAAAAAACTATCTTAGCTGCTTCCTCCACCTTCTCCAGCCCTAACAGAAACTTTCACAAGCAGGACATTTCTTTCATTATTACAGTATCTTGCATATTGAAGCAGATTAGTGTGCTAAATTGAAGCCGTAGCAAACAAAAATACCCAAGGTCTCCTTATTTATAGAACTAACTACTGGGGAATGGAATTTAAATTCATATACACATGTTACTTAGACATTTCCCCACAATCCCAACTGCCTTGCTCTTTGTCTTTTTAAAGATAATTTATCCTATTATATTTTCAAGATTGATATATATAGAGAAGTATTGTTCTTTCCTAACAATCCCACTCCTACAGCCTAGGGGTTTGGTGGTTTTTTTCCTTTATTTGTTTTTTGGTTTGGTTTTGGGGTTTTGTTTGTTTGCTTTTAATAAAAGAACAGACTGAGCCCTTATGACTGAAGTTTGTTCATGCAAACAGTCATCCTAAAACTGCTCAAAGTTCTGAAAGAACAGGCAGAAAAATTCCAATTTTCTCATATTTGGAATACTCACAAAAAGTAACTGTTCCTAACAATTGGATGAGCTATAATACCCATTATAAATAGCAAGCAACATGAGAGATCCTGTCAGACACACAGAATGATGAATAGAAGATAATAGTCAAATTTTAAAATAATATTTTGAAACCTTCTCTCTTTACACCATTATTAAATGTTTAAATGGGCTACATTGTGTGAGATATTTTTGATTCCTTCCCATTGGCAGTTGACTTGGAAGTTGATCACAAAACCACATTGGGCTGCAATTAAGAAAAAAAACAGCAAGAGTTTACATAAACAAATAAAAATATTTCTGTAAGTCAAATATATATTCATGTAGCAAAATTTTTTCTCAGATAACAACCAAGTAAAGCAAGTACATAATAGCAACACTGTATTGAAAAGGATTACATTATAGTATTCCTATGGAAGTTATCATAAGCACAGTTTTTAATATTTGAATTTCAAACAATAGTTTATTTTATTTTGGATGTCAATATGATTAGATTACAATTTTTGTAGCTTTTCCCTATGATCTAAGTGATAAGACTATTTTCTGAAAGCTGCATTTAATTTGTTTATGTTAATAAGCAGGAGCAGCAGAATGTTATTACTACTTATATAGCAAGAAGCTATCAATGAAATCAGATGAAGACCTCATTCTGATTAAATTTGAAGTTATATTGACATCTAATTTAGATTTAATATGTTGATATGTTACAGTGTAATGGGGAAAGTGTTGATGCTAATTACTTTGAAAGTTTCAGCAAATTGCATTAATTTGACTACTTCCCATGACTTGTAGATGACACTGGGAGATTTCTTCTGAAACTATTTACAAATAAAAGAATAAACAAGGTTACTTCCCTTGTTAAATGAGACCAGACATGGAAAAGTGGTATATAGACCGCAAAGCGTGTTTCAGTGCTCAATAGCAAGAAAAAGAATTTCAAATAAAAGAAAAAATCTTATCCAGATAATTTTTATTCGGATTATGTATTATGTCTTGCCGTGGGTACCAAAAATAAAAAAAAAAGCCGTTATCATACAGGCACAGTAAAGACATCTCCTGTAAGTAGCAAATTCTCTTTTTAAATGACCCTCACTCTAAAGAGACATCATCAGTGATTCAGAGGAAGTGATAATCTGACAGGTCCACCATCTGCTTCCTAAAACTCAAAATGACATAAAATGACAAAGCTTCTATCCCAGGGATTTTGTTATCGGAATTTCAACAAATAATGTATAACATAATATAAACATTGGTGGCTTGTAGTGAGCAGCTGAAGAAGGAGAAAAAATGTGAAGAGGAAGGTGGAAAAAACATGGGAAGTCTGAAGACATTGCATAGTTGCTTACTAGTAATTAAATCAGAAGGGAGAATCTTTCCATTTTGTTCCAATACAAAACAAAAGCCTGTTTTAAGAAACTAAATTTCTTGGAGTACAAACTCCAAATTTCAGATCACTTTAAATGGAGTCTTTCCTTTCACTCCAGTGCATTTCTGTGAACTCTCAAATGGCATAACTCATCTTTGGAGCTTCAGGAAACATGAGGAACTAAACCAAGTTAAGACTGAAAGCTCTGTCATCCTTTCACTTCAAAGCAACTTCTGTCACTGAAGATGTGAGGAAGATTTTTATGGAGTTTTACTGAACAGGTATTGTAGAAGCTTCACTAAACCCTGAATCCTCTCTCCTGTGTGGAAATGTGTAGTATACAACACTGAATGCTAAGTTAGGAGAGACTGGTGGCCCCATTTCCAGCACTGAGCTCTCTGTCGAGATGGCAACACAATAAAAACTGCATCTGGATTCTCTGGTCTTTATCCTTGTTACTCTCCAGGCAAAAGATTAGGGGAGGATAAAAAATAAAAAAATCCCTCCCTCTTGACAAAATCACATTTATCAGCAGAGATATTATTATTTAGGCTTGTTATTAGAGGGGTAGATGTGGGATGGTGTGGGAATAACTGCAGGAGCAGAACCAGTCAACACAGTGACATAAAATTTACAGTTCATTTTCTGAGGTGGATATGTGTAGCACTCTGGAGATCTGTCCTGCCACACACAGGTCACATACGAGTTAAGGCCCCTGTTACACGGTCTGGGTATGCCTCTCACCTTTTGAGCACCCAGTCTCCTTGGGTACCTGAGTTGTGGGGGAAGTGTCTCTGTAAACAGGACTATCCTAGCACAGGGTTGCTGTCCTCAGCCTACTGCAGAGTAGTGGACATCTGTGGACCTGTCCCCGCTGAGGGACTACTGTTGCTTATACATTTGTATTTAAAGTTTCATGGTCAACACACTCCCAATAATCTTGTTGGTCACCTATCCCCAGTCTGGTTGACTTGCACCCTTTCTAAAGTCCATTAGCAGTGGCTGTCTGAGGTAGGAGTTTTCTGAGCTTCTCCCCAAAAGGTATTACCAGTACCCGCTGTGTTTAACAACTTATCTCTGATTCCAACACATATCAAAACCATTATAGAAGGGCAGATGTAGTTCATTGCTCATCTAGCAGGACTTTTTGGCCTCCCTCATGATAATTATCTGTGCTACTTTATCTTTCCAGTGCACACCAGAATCACCAAACCAGTTGGAGTTGGGAGACGTAGACTTCATTTTGTTTGAGTGGTGCTTTGGGTATGTTTCATCCTATGACAAAGCTATTGACTTTTTAATGTATGAAACATTTCAAGTCGAAAACCTTATATATAGCAACTATAGATAACACCGATTTTAACATGTAGTACATCCTTGCCCTATGCTAGAAGCACCTTTTTCCTTTCTTTTGTTTTGTTTTAGCAGGGAACATGACAAATTACAACTGACAAATTCTTACCCTTAGATTCCAGTTTAGTTCAGTTTGTCAGTTTGTTGATTTTTGATTTCCTACTTCTGCTTCCCACTCCTGGGTAAGCAACACATAGAACCTGTAAGCAGCATATAGAAACCATTTATTCTGTCATATATTTACAGAGTTTAGAGCTAAACAAAAGGTATGTTTCGTATAACTGAGGCAGTTGATTCAGTTGGTCAGAGCAGGAAATGTTACTGGGAAGATGCATAGAACTAGCTTATCTTAATTTTTTCCTTCAAGCGTTGAAGGCACAGTTTAGATACAATCCCTGAATATAAGATCTCTGTGACTACTAGTGAAAGACAGTTTTGTCCTCACAATCAAGTGACACCTTTGCTTTCACATCTTGTGAACTATTACAAATATTATTTGTGTGTCATTTTTGCTGCTGCCAAAACAAAGGCTGGTAGAAAGGGTGCTGCAGTGAGCAATGTGAAATATACCACATGGCTGTCCATCTGCTTCCAGTCTTACAACTATAAATTGTAACCACTCTTTTTCATTTATTATTTCACATTGAGATTTGAAGTTTCATCTTCATTGATGTTTGCACAAAACACATATTTATATACATATGAAATTGTACATTGTTATGGAAATGTTATTTTTAAGATTTCAGGGTGCAAGAAAAATCAAGGAAAAAGTTTCTGCTGAAGATTTTCCAGTTTTAAATGAAAGCGATTTGCTTTCAGTTCACAACACTGCTTTGTTTCTTAAATATAAGTATTTAGGTGACAGCACATTTTGCTGTGCAGTCCTTAAATGCTGTTTTACCTACTTTGGTACTAAGAGATTCTAACTGAGGTACTCCACAACTGTCCATGGAAGAAAAGGAAGAACAACAGAAAATGGCAGTGGAAAAACAGAGTACAGGTTTCATTTGAGCAGGACAGAAAAGTCAAGGTTTGTCAGTAAAGGAGACAGAAAAATGGTGAACTGCAAACCTGAATACAAGATGCCAAAGAAGGAAGAAAAACTGTAGAAAGAATAAGAGAGCATATATATGTACAAGGTAGGTGTTTAAATTAGAGTTTGCATCATGCAATTTATGATACTGAAATTATTTAAAACTATTAGAGGATTAGGATAGTGAAAATACTAGAAATAAAATAAGCCAGTTAATTTCAGACCTAGATACTACCCAACATCAAGTAAGAATATGTTCTCTGATGGGTGAAAATCCATAAATGCCTCACTAAATATTTATTAATCCTGCCCAATGCACATATCGATATTTTGAAAAGCTTGTTCTGACTCAACACTGTAATTTTCTTCCTTCTTTGAAAACTGTTCCTCATTATCCCTCACTATCCCACCTGTAGAAGCATTTAAAAGGGCTAAAGCATAAATACTTGCAGGATTTGAATGTTTCAGTACATTTGTCCTGGTTGATGAAACAGTCAGAACTGTGCCAGTAGCATCACCTCATAGAGCAGTTGTTTATTTATGGTCACAAGTCCCTTGGTATCAATCTAAAGTAAAACAACAACCCTAGGCAGGTCCAGTTGGCAGCAGTCAGTATTTTTATCATGAATTGTGGAATAAGCAACTCATCATATCTTCTCCGCAGTTACAAGGTATCACACATCCTGTCAGACTACAGCGAGGGGAGGTTAATTAGGGACCCTGACAAGACACAGAAAGCTAGGTTGTGTTACCGAGAGGCTGGCAAGCAGATGTGTGAGACTGTGTTAAAAGCTGACTTCAGTGCAGACACACTGAACTGTGTGGAGTTTAAATAAATTTTAAAACCACAGTTGAAGACAAAACTCTCAACACCATAAAAGCATGGGGACATTTAAGACATTTTCTTCAGGAGGGGAACACAGACGGTTCTGGGGTTGAGATGCTGGACTGATGCTCTAGAAAAGTTACTGAAATGTCAGATTTTCCCCTTAATTCAACAAGTCAGCACACAGCCAGCCTCTCCTATAACTATGCTGTGACACAGTCACTAGCAGCAGAGGGATGGTAGAGATCATGTTCTAAAAATATTTTGGTGCTTTAGGGGGTTACGTTTGAAAATGCTAGCTATATGTGTATGTTCTTTTTCAGCATAAACCATGAAGTCAGGCATTAATCCCAGATAAAAGGGAGTGGGGACAGGCACATATCACTGTTTACTGTGTGCTGCCTTCCCCCATCAAGATTAATTACATACACAGGGAAGAGCTTGTCACCTCTCTGCCAAAAGCCTACAGCAGAGTGAAGGAAAATGTCTTCTTTAAACAGAAGTCTCATGTAATAAGAAGTGAACTAACTAACAACAGTAAATAGTAGTTCAGGTTTTGCTTTTTGCCTCAGCCGAAACAGATGATTTGCTGCAGAAGACACAGTACTCATACTGGAGGACACTGGGTCTTAGCTGGCATTTGACGGGTAGCAGCAGTGAAGCAGCAAAAAAAAGATTTGCTAAACAGAAGAAAGTGTGAGAGATTTAATTTTATAACCAAGCCAGGCACATGAATTCAGACTTAAAAAAAAAATTAAATTTGATACCAACTCACCCACTTCATTTGCTCAGGAAGGCTCCCACTGTCAGTCACCAGTGGGGTGTGCTTTAGAAAGCTGTGCTTTGCTGCCTGACAGCTCTTACGTGACTGCTTGTATGAAAACTCATATGTGCCGGCTTGGGTTCGGGGTGAAACACGGGTCCGCTGGGGTAGCTGTGCTGAGCTGCTGACGAGCTGCTGCAGGGTTTTAGGGCAGCAGGTGCGGTTCCAGGCCACGAACAGGGAACCAAATAACACAAGAAACAGCAGGGATGGTGGTTAGAAGCGAACTCAGTTTATTAGATCAGGGTCCAGGTTTTTAAGGGGTCTGGATAGAAAGGACTAGAACTAGGGTGTAACCGGGACGGATTATGTAAAACTTGGAGACGGGATAGGGTAGGATACAGGGAGGAGAGGTGATCTACAAGATAACTAAGGGGATTACACTTGGTTAAGGGTAGTAATAACTCATTTAGTTGTCTGGTCTCTGAACTGCTGCTATTTCACTGCAGCAATTTCCTCTTCACTAAAGGAAACATCTGGGGGGTCTCAACATACAGCATAAATTTGTCTCAGCTCCAACACTCATAGTCTTCCTGTCCCAGCTGTAGATTTGGTTCAGCCTTTTCCTTTACACAGCAAATACACATCAAATGGTATGGCCCTATTCTTGTAAACAGAGCTCACAGCCACTCTGACTGATGGGTTTTTACTTTATT
>JAWMRA010000041.1:20105591-20162049 GCA_035584735.1 Pseudotriccus pelzelni | reverse complement strand
GGTAGTAATAACTCATTTAGTTGTCTGGTCTCTGAACTGCTGCTATTTCACTGCAGCAATCTCCTCTTCACTAAAGGAAACATCTGGGGGGGTCTCAACATACAGAATAAATTTGTCTCAGCTCCAACACTCATAGTCTTCCCGTCCCAGCTGTAGGTTTGGTTCAGTCTTTTTCTTTACACAGCAAATACACATCAAATGGTGTGGCCCTATTCTTGTAAACAGAGCTCACAGCCACTCTGACTGATGGGTTTTTACTTTATTAAAATGTGCAGCAAAATGATTTACAAGACTGTCTGAAGACCTATTAACATCTTAGCTTGCTAGAGCTCAGTTGCAGCAATGGCATGAATGTTTTATAAGGCAGGCCATTCATACTGGGTGGTCCTACAGCTGACTACACCTGCTGGCACATACAGATGGTTGAGCTATGTTTGATGTATTCAGTGTGGGAAGGTGAGATTCAAACTTCTCCCATGGAAAAAAAGGAAAATAAAATAGGGAACTGTACCTGTGCCACTTCAAAACCTAGAAAATATGGCCAGAATAGCTGAAACTGTACACAACTTTCAAAGTGACTACCTTTTTAATTGATACTATTACTTTACTAAGGCAGGCGAAGTCTGATTTATTTAGGAAAGGTGTGAGTTTGGTTTTGTTTCTTTTTTTTTGCTAGTGAAGCAGTGTCAGATGGTAGCACAATAATTCAATCAGAGTGAAAATTTGATTAATCGGAATAGGATGAGGAGAAGAGGGAAACGAGGACAGCAGACAGCATTCATAATTAACATTTATCTCTCTAACAACCATGCAATTAAGATTTGACAGGAAGAGTCAGGAACATATAATCATTTCCAAAAGGTCCAAATCAGATGAAGCAGCAAATTGCAAGTTCTTATGTGGGATCCATGTGAATGCATGGATTACATAAGCCAAATCCTAAAATGAATTTTCCTGTCTGTGTGGAGCTCAGTTGGCTGCAAACAAGATTGATTCAGTGACATGCTCATTCATCTTCTTTTTTTTTTTTTTTTCAACTTTTTCATTTATTTGCTGCCTTTGATGTTGAGCAACAGGATTATGTCAGGGAAAATTAGCAATTTATGCCCATCAATAATTACACTAACTTTCTCGAAAGCTCTACATTATAATCTCTCCTAGGGCTAGATTTAAAAAAAAAAAAATAAAAAAATCAGACTGGTGAACTGGCACTTAGATTGATATGAAGTGCTTAAATCAGAAGCTGTAACCCTGAAAATCCCAGTTTAGCTGCTATGTCACCCCAGCTCAGGCATCTTACTTTTACCATAGCCTATAAAACTGCCTCTGTATTTTTATTAGGCAGACAAATAAGGGGAAAAAACACCTCCCAGGTAATTCTTATGGCTGTCGTGTGCAAATCTGAACACCAACTGCCCTTGCAGACTGGTCTTATCAATGCTTTACTGCTTTCAATACAATAAAGCTGAAATATAGGGCTTTTCCACTGAAACACAATAACACAGTACTGCAGTGTAAGAGGCAGGCAGAAATGGAAGTAAGTTTGTGAAGAAAGAAAATTTCATGGTAAAGTAACAGTAAGGAGAGGTCCATGTCCCTAAGAAAGTGAAGGGAGAGGTTAACCAGAAAATGCTCTTTCAGGTTTAGATGATCTTGATTAATACTATATTTACTGCATTATATGTTAAAGATTTATATGTACAGTTCTTTCCAACTCTCTCTCTTACACTAGATTTTTACACGTCTCCAATGGTGAGTGCCAAGGCAATGCAGCAGGCTCTTTCCATAACCATCTCCGAACAAGGTGCCAGGAGTGCAGTGCTAGGACTGACTGAATCATACAAGTCACCTCTGCATGGCAAAGCTATACTTAAAGTCCTTCTTTAGCCTCTCCTTCTCTCTCTGTTGAATGTCTTTGTGTTTTAAAGGGCTATCATGGCGTTTCCCTACTTTGTATGGGAGAGCAGCCTAAATGTATTCAACTGTAAAATGTGTTCAGTTCCTGCAGTCTTAAGTGCTATATGTTTAAATGAAAAGAATCATAGTGTGTAAAATCAACAAGTTTGTTAAGTTGAAGAGATTCTACCTCGTGGAAGGACACATGTAAATTCTGGTAACTTGAGATAAGGACAAGTTGTTGCAGAACCGGGGAAAGTTCATGTCCTCGTGCTCTCACTTTTTGCAGTCCAGAATAAAGAGAAGACATGAGATCACAGGCTATGTTTTAAAAAGATTTCCTTTAAAGAGCTGAAAGATTGGTTTATGTAGCTATAACGGCAGCCAACTGTAATTTGAATGTTTTTCTACATATCAGTTTATTCCACTTGTTATATAAAGGTTGTACTTGGTTATTAAAACTTAAATGTGAAAGGCAAGTTGGTACTTCAGAGGAGGTTCTTTTACTAGACTTTAGACTGTTTCAAGAGACTTGCTGCCACAAAATCCACTTTAAAAAGGTTTTGTCCATATGTAATTTGCATGTCCTTATGCATGTCTATATGCAGTCTGATTTACTGCAAAGGCCTCCTTTTAAACACATGATCTTGTTAACAGTATATTCTTTCCCAGCTCAAAACTGAGAGACTAGTTATTTCTGATAACTATGAAAGTACTTCAAGAACTTCAGGATGAACACAGTATTTTTTTCTTATATATGATAAAAACAGATGCTGACCTGAAAAGGTATTTTACATTTCACAGCCTTTGCAGAAGATGTATTGACACTTTTACTGTAACTGAGTGCTTTTATTTATAAATTTCCCTATATGTTTAGCAGAAGTTAGCATACAACTGAATAGCATATAATTGTTCTCATCACTTCCATTTCCCATAAAAACTAATGCACTATCAATTAACAGTGTGTAAAAATGAATTATATACTTGATTTAACATAAAATATTTGTATTATATAACATGTTTCTTATGTCATCATGGTCTGTTAACAGTCCTACTGCCTATTTGCAAAGGCTCATAAAAGATACTGGACACTGGGGAGCAGTTTTTGTGGCTTTTGAAGTACAATTTTCATTTAAACTCTTCCACACTGCCTTTAGTGCTCCTATAGCAATATCAGTTCTTGTAAATCGATCAAAATAAGGCTTGTTGATGGCTAAATGTGCCATGGAATTGCATGTGCACAAACGCTTGCTGTCGTGCAAACTGTGAGAAAAATCAAGTCTCAAAGATGGCAATGTGTAAAAGGCAGGATAAGTATTTGATGTCAACACTGAACACTGAAAGTAATCCCTTTCTTTCTCTCTCTCACGTGTGAAAATTTTTGTCTAGGTGGTCTTAAAATCTGTCAGTACATAGAGTAAAACTACTGATTTTGCTTTCTGGTTGCTACATTACATAGACATTATTGTTTCACAGTTATTTTGCCAGATTGTAACCTTGCTTTATTTCTATTTCCAGCTACGATAGTTTAAGATTATTTTTCCACAATGTAAATTCAACATTCAAAATCTATGTATGCTCACTGTCTATAAATCATGATACACAGAGAAAACAACATTTATCAGCTTCGTGTAGTAATGAAACTCTTTTGTTTGAATTAGCTCCAGTTCTGTGAAGTTTGTTTTTCGCTTCTTGGCACAGAATAAATCAAAGCAATTCCATGAGATTTACTTTCTCTCTTCTGACATTCTAGTTTTTGGGTTACTGTTATCACTCTTCATGCAAATATACCCATGCATTTCTCTGGGCTGTAGGAACATATGAGCGAATTTGGAAATGTATTGCTAAATAACTTTCAAACATTTTTTTTCACAGTAACTTGATGAATTGGTTTGGGAGCAATGGTCTGAAAATCACTAGTTAAGGGAAATTCAGAGGGGAAAAATCAGGAAAGAACTTTATGAATGAAAAGTGTTTCTCCATTGTCTGGCAGTTTGTCAAGCCATCTACCCTCCTGTAGTATACACTGAGGAACAAATTACTTGCAACCTAAATAGTATACTCAAACAAAAAGTTGCTGAGAGGTATTTTTAGTTTGCCATTTTCTTCTTATTTGTCATTAACAGACAACAATCAGGTATTTAAGCCTGAATACATAAGTTCACTGTTCATTCTCATATTTATGTCCTTGACCCAGACTTTCATTTGAGTCCTCAAGTCCTGCAACTACCAAGTGTCAGGAAAAACTGATACATCAGAGCAAGACAGTATGAAAGATAATGCTCTTGGTCCTGTCCTGTTACCTAAGAGTGGTGATAGTGAATCTTTCTCCTTCTCTTCATGCAAAAATCCCATCAATTAGCTGCAACTAACAGCTATTAAGCTTTTATTAAGCTATTTGACTTTGGGTTTTAGAAAAGATGGCAAAATACTTGCACATACGGCTGGGACAAACTACGTTAATTAGTATGTCAAGAACAGTACTGCTTGTGGTTTTTTTCCTATTCCCATCCAAAACCAAATGATTCAGCTTAGCACCTTTTATTAGCTAAACTATCAGGTGGGTATAATAATGCCTTTCACTTCACATTGAAAGGCACATTCACTTCACATTGAAAGAAGGTGGAGGAAAAGTGATGATGTGGACATGGAAGAACAACCAATAGCTGAATAGTAAATCACTTCTCATCTGATGATACTCTTGCATCTATGTGTCCCAATTTTGTTAGGATTATCCAGGTCAAAATCCTACCTTATGGCCTAAATGACACATGCTGTGTGTTAGGATCAGATCCAATCTACCCATTGTATGCACCAAGTAGGCATAACAGTCAATGAGAATGTTGTGAATACTACCAATATGCATGCTTGTTTTATTTTTTTTAAGTAAACATTTATTATGGGATCTTATACTTACAAAGGGTGAATAAGAACAAAAATACAATTAACTAGAATAATTAAAAAATAGAAAAAACTTTCAAATGTATTAACTCTGGAAAAGAGGAATGGAATGATTCTCAATGTAAAAGATATTAAGCTGAGCTCATATCCTCAGTAAAAAAGTGAAAGCTGGCAGATCATTAGATAAGGTGAACTGGACTAGTTCTGTTCAGCCACACTGATTTATCTTAGATGAAGATCATAACCTTAACCCTTATGTGTAACTCAATACTTGCAAGTGGGAATGTTAACTTTAGTGGGACTGGGTGGGTGGTTCTTTCATTTCATAGATGGTTAAGTGATTTCCTATATTAAAATCCAAAATCAAATATGGAAAGCTCCATATCATATTGTACTTAGCACTTTCAATTCTACAGAGCCCAATATAGCCTGAAGAATTTCAGTGGATGCAGGACCAATGTCTGGAAAGCAATGAACTCACAACAACTAGACATTGCATTTTGTGAAATGTTCTCATAGAGTTATAGAATCACAGGAACAGTGTGGCCAGCAGGACCAGGGAAATGATCCTTCTGTTGTACTCAGCGCTGGTGAGTCCACACCTGGAATGCTGTGTCCAGCTCTGGGCCACTCAGTTCAGGAAGGATATTGAGGTGCTGGAGAATGTCCAAAGAAAGGCAACAGACTGGTGAAGGAACTGGAGCACAAGGCCTATGAGGAGAGGCTGAGGGAGCTGGGATTGTTTAGCCTGGAGAGGAAGAGGCTCAGGGGAGACCTCATCACTCTCTACAACTACCTGAGAGGAGGTTGGAGTGAAGTGGGCTTTGGTCTCTTCTCCCAGGCAATCAGCATGGTCTTAAGCTCTGCCAGGGGAGGTTTAGGTTGGATATTAGGAAAAAAACTTTTGCAGAGAGAGTAATCAGACGTTGGAATGGGCTGCCCAGGGAGGTGGTGGATTCAGCATCCCTGGAGGTTTTTAAGGTGAGACTGGATGTGTCAGTTAGTGCCATGGTCTAGTAACCACGGCAGTGGTTGGACTTGATGATCTCAGAGGTCTTTTCCAACTCGGTTGATTCTATGATTCTCAGTGTAACATAAAAAACCCCACAAAACTTAGTATCCTAGAACACCCAAAATAAGAGTGATTCACCTAGCCAACCATAAACATACCATAAACTCTTTCATCTGTCATGTTTCTGTAATCAGTGGTAAAAAGCAGGTCTCTCTGAAGATTTAGTCATCTGGTTCTAAAGTAGGTGTTTAAAATAAGCCAGAAAAAATATGTATTCCTAAAGTACCAGTTTTCTATTTCTCAGAGAGAAATATTTCATTCCATAAACATGGAAGGAGAATATTTTGATATTTTACAGTATTTCTTTCAGATCCTTTTAGTCAAATGAAGTTTTATCAGAATAAATGTATTTATCTAAATATTTGGCACATGCTTGAGGAAAATAATTTTGATGCAAAGTTTCCAATTCTCTCTGGTTATTTCTCATAAGCATAATGTTTTAAGGCAGAGTTATGTTCTTTGTAATTGCCTACTGGTAATTAATGTACTTTTAGCTAAAATTAATGCAAAGAAAAACCAGTGTTGATGAATAACATGAACAGCAATTTGTAAAGATCTTGCATCTCACCAAAAATAGGTTGACTCAGATGTTTTAGACATTAGGTTTGTTGCTGCTGAACTCTTATTAACCAATATTCTTAATAAGATATTTAAGATTATAGCTTTGATATAGATTTTTTTTCCCCATTTAATGTCCTTTAATCTTCACAGTCACTAAAGCTTAAGCATTTATATGCTCATTGACTCTGTTAACGTTGAACTGTTATCTGCTTTTTGGGTGGGAAACTGATTTGGTACAGATAAGCAGAGTAATAAATCATTTCATCACCTTTGTTTAATGCCTTGAAGCCCTTTCACTCTTTTTTTTTTTTTTCTTCAGCCATAGACAGTGATCAGCTTCAAGAAAAATGAGAAGAGCACAGTCGGAGTTCTCCACAGGCTTCCTAGGTCCTTGAACATTGGAATGTTAATGATCTTTTTTTCAGTGCCCAGATGCTATTACACTATTCTAAAGGATTCTGAGTGCTCAAATTGTTGCATTATCAACAATGAAAACAAAAGGTTTACAGGTACATTATACAGTCCACATATTTAGATAAGGGAGGTTGATAAAGATATAAAACTCATGAAGGAATGCTATAAGCAAGTAAAATTTTATCGCTTTGTCTGTATGGTCCCAACCCAAAAAAGCTGGAGACCTCATCACTCTCTACAAACACCTGAAAGGAGGTTTTAGCCAAGTGGGGCTTCTCACAGGCAACTAGTAGCAGCACGACAGGAAACGGCCTCAACCCACACCAGGAGAGGTTCAGGTAGGACATCAGGAGGAATTGTTATAAGATGGATGTTAAACATTGGAATAAACTGCCTAGGGAGGTGGTGATTGCTCAAAGGTTGGGCTCAATGATTTTAGAGCTCTTCTTCAACCTAAATGATTCTGTGATTCTGTGATTCTGAGAAGATAAAAATAGATACTATAAAAAACCCAACAAAACCAAACAAAATACCTTACAAACAAATACCAACACTCCAAAACAACAACAACAACAAAAACAGTGAAGGAATTAATTTAGCTATCTAAAGTGTGATATACTGATATGAGTTATTTGACTAGACTCTCTACAGATGGCAGAGATCTTTAGAAGCATGTCTAACATTTGTGGGAGTAACTTCCAAATGCACTTATTTGTTTCTGTTGATCAAAGAGGACATCAAGACGATTAGGTCAGATGAGACACTGAATTTTCAACTAAATATAAAAATACCACTGTAAATGATAATTATGTTAGACTGCATCATAATTAAATCTGGGTGCATATTCCCTGTATACTTCTTCAGGAGTAAAAGCAAAATGTGTTTGTCAAAATGTATTCCTGAAATACCTAGTCATGTTGAGAGATGAAAAATATGTCATGATCTGTATTTTACTACTTCTGTATATTCTCTCTTTTATCATCTGGCTGTTCACAGCTGCTGGATATTGTAGATGGGAGTCACAGAACTACATGCAGACATAACTGATGAGGACATGAGCCAGAATCCATGTGCTCTCTGGCAAATAGAAAGTAACAGGCACTTTCAGTGTTGTGATTCACTTAATTCTAAAGTAGACTTCTAAAATAATCTGGATAAATTATATCACATTTGTCTAGCCTTGACTACAAAGGCAACATCAGGTAGCTAATATAAATGCAAAGATGTACAGTAGAACCATTTAAAGTTAGATAATGTTATTCCTCTCTTGTGAGATGTATTTCAGATTAATGGTTTATTTATTACATACTAAAGATTTGATTATGACTTGTCTAGGTGTGTCTAAGACAGCTTTAACCTGATTGTGTGAAATACTAATAGCTGTGTTCCCATGGCACAGCTGACCTCAGCAGAGAGCTATTTTCCCAGCTTCTAAGGCTGACTTTGAACCCACAGTCTGCTGTGCTAGGCTGTCAGTGCTGGTTACCTAAAAGTTAGTCTCAGGAGTTTTAATCTTGTCTTAGGCTGTATGCACACATAAAGCATTAAAGTTTAAGAGTGCTTTGGGCTACATTCATTTCAGCAATTCTTGTTTCCTGTGAACTTCCTAACAACCGACCACTTTTAATCTCCTCCGTCCAGGTTATTTGGCTTGAGGAGTGCCTAAGGCCTACCAGGGCTAGCTGGTTTTTATTATTATTATTTCTGGTGCATTCTTTAGGAACTGAAGTAAAAAACACTTCATAAAGAAGTGAATCTGAGACTTCAGGTAGCAAGTATTTCTGCTGAGCTTCAAGACTGAAAAAATCATCCTATTTCCATGGAATTTGAACACTTATAACCCTCTAACCCCCTATCTGATTTTCTTCTGAACATAAAACAAAAAGTATTTTCATAAGAAGTTGTATTAAAAGAGTAATTTTATGTATTTGTAGTCTGAAATGGAATCTTAAATTCAACTTTATGTGTAGCATATTAAAAATCCTTACTCCTTTACAGTATTATAATACATTTGTAAGCC
This sequence comes from Pseudotriccus pelzelni, assembly GCA_035584735.1. Taxonomy (NCBI): domain Eukaryota; kingdom Metazoa; phylum Chordata; class Aves; order Passeriformes; family Tyrannidae; genus Pseudotriccus; species Pseudotriccus pelzelni. The sequence continues at coordinate 20,153,185 of JAWMRA010000041.1, read as the reverse complement.
TCAAAGTATTTATTTCTGAAAGAAAGAAAACCTACCATATCACTTAAAATGTCACTTTACCCAACTAAAAGTCAAAAATCTGAGCAAGATCAGAAAAAATCAAAGATAAAATGATCTTGCCTTACATTGTGATAGAGTTTCCATGGGCACAGTCTCCAGGCGCTCTTGTATCTATTCTGAGATGAAGAAAGAGAGTGGAGAGTGCCACAGGAATGTGGCTTATATGTGACTGGCCATTACTTTACTTACAAGGAACACCACTTGTTCTCTTCACTAATGGAGGAAAAGCTTCAGTGCACTTTTTCAGTTACATCACGTAAGGCTTAAATGGATATTGTTCATGTCCAAACCTTCTATTCTGACACTACTTGAAGTCAGAAACATACTGCCCAGTGAAATGGTGCTAAAGGTGCATTTCAAGTCCATAAATTTGCTGCAGGCACATTTATAAACCCCCTAAAACTATTCTACCTTTTCAGACAGAAATTCTTCACAGGTGATTTAAGTTTCCAAAGGCAAACAGAAGTCACATCTCTGTTCATCTGAACACACAGTCATACATGATAATATTCAGTTCCTTCCTTGCACCAAACCCCAGCAAGGATACAGAAGTCAAGTGGAAATGTTAGAGTTATACGTGAATATGTTGGGTAAAGCTGTTGCCAGCAAGGTATGGGGAGTGATAAAAATTTCCTGGGTTGGTGACCTCATTTGTGTGAATGAATATGTAAGTAATATATGAATAAGTATACATGCCTGAAGAATATAAAAGCAACAACTTGTTAATCTAGTCCTTATTGATCACTTTCCTTTGTGTCCCCACCCCTCCATTCACCTATTTATCTTCATGGAAGACAGGCAGGAAGATTCTGCAACCTTGAATAAGTGTACAGTTTTTATCACCAAATGACAGTGGTGTGATACATATTATAGAATCATATTGTGTCCACAGAGCTCTGAACTTCTCTTTATGGATTAAAATGACTATTTTGAATTATTTAATGGCTGCATGCAGAAAAAAATGCATACATGTGGAAGCAAAAAAATCAAGCAAACTAGGAATTATCATAAGGATCAAATCCCAAATCCATCTAGTTCAGAACACTGATTTTACTAATGACAATAGCCATTATCAGATCACTCAAAAAGGCATAAGATTCTGGCTTCTGTGACTAGAGAGTGGTTTAAACCACAGAGCACAAGATTTTTTTTTAATGTAAGCTCTGTGTTTTTCCTCTCTGTTGATGATTCACTTTTTGACAAATGCTGCACTTTAATCCAATGCAGTTGGAGAGAGAATCTTTCCTTTTAGTCATGAATTTCATATTATTCACAATTTAAAGGAAATTGGTTTAGAAATTGAATTTATAAATCAGCTGGTCAAACCATCTAAAATTGGTCTTGTTCAAAAGTAGAGTATTATTATTCCAATAAGAATCTACCCTATTTTCATGCTTCAATGCAGTAAGAATGAATAAAACTGAAATCCACTGTTCTTTTTTTCCCCCTAAGTCTACTATTATTGTTGTATCACATATTTTTCAGAAATAATAAAGATTTGTTGCTTAATGTCTTGAACATGATGAATTTTGGTTTAGCATTTTGGCTGGTAGCTGAAGAAAATTATCTTCCTACTTTTCCTGAGGGGGTGAGAGTATATGTGTGGAGGAAGTTACACTTCTATGTTTTGTTTTTTCTAGGGCATTAAAACGCGCTTTTTTTTTTTTTTTTTTTTGGGAAAAGTTGCAGCTTATCATTTTACTGATTTATTTAGTTCAAATATGTTTATAAAATTAAACAGACCAGCACATGCGCTTCTGGTGCAAGCCTCTTAGTGGAGAATGCTAGCACCTTGAAATGCAGTCAGCTGACATATGATAGCACTGTGTGTTGGGTTTTTAATAAAATGAATAATTTGATATTACAAATGCTTTCTTTTAGAGGTTCACTGTCTATAGTCCTAAAGAAAAAGGATATTTATAGTTATATGAATAAACTTAAAAAAGTCATTTAGGAGTTTATCATTGCTGAAGACCATTTAATCAAAGGCAAGTTCAAGTTTGAACTAGTTAAATATTATTCACTTCCCATAGTCTCAAACAGTAGTCTTACACCAAGCAATATTTTTTCTCTGAAACAGATTTTCTGTTCAATAAAAGGCTAAAAAATATTCTGCAGAGTTCAGGTAAAAATTCATCAGATCAGGAAACCTCAGTTCAAAATCTTACAGCCAAATGACAATAAAAGAAACACTGAGTAATAATTTTTAATTTTCTCTTTCATGCCATTTTTTATTTTTTTAAAACTGAAAAAATCAATCTAATAAATTAATAGCTTATGAAAATATTTAAATTTTTAAAAGGTAGGAACAAAGTAGGAAATTTTTTTAAAATTTTCCTAAACCACTTAAAATTTATTTTTATAATTAATCAGGAAAATAGACAATTATACATTTTTCCTTAGAGGTGTTTTTCATTTAAAAATAAGATATAATAAGATATAATAAAAATAATTACTTTAGCAGGAGTATTCCTGTTTGCTACTGATTCTGCAGATTGCAGCTATTTCTGCTGGACTCAAAGCAATGTCAGAATTATTCTTCAGCTACTAGATTTCCAGAACAGCTGCTAGGAATGTAGGATTTTTTTAGCCAACAGCCTTACAGGAAAGTAGTCTCAGAGGACTATTGTGGATTCTTCCCTGTGCAAAATCAGTTTTTGTATTTTCTTTCCTGTCTTGAAAAGTTAATGTCTTTTCCCATCCCACAAAAACTGAAGTTTTAAAAAGGACAATTTTTGGAAAGATAGAACACGCCTAGTGAAAAATTTGATGAGATCTATTTCAGCTCTTCTCTGCACTATTTTTAACTTCTCAAGTTTTGTTTTTTTTTATCTTGTCTTCTGGGTGTCACTGTAATTCCTTCATGTTAAACCGTCTTAGGTTGGGAACCCCAGGGAATTTATTTTCCCCTGATTTCCTGACACACTAGCTAACCGTAACTCAGCCACATCTGTGGTAAACCACAAACCATGAAATCACGTTTTGGTGACCTGAATTCTCTGTTCTACAGCCAGGTGATTAATTATAGGCAAAAATCTGAAAGTCTAATATTAAGGGAGAAAGTAAAAGCTCAGCTGCATGAGTAGCTGAGTTGGCCATGAGGCTTTTTTGAGGATGTTCAGGAGAAAGTTGTTTCTACTGCTTTCGGAGATGCAACATTAATCACTTTTATGAGCATCAGACCAGCCATCTTTGTAAAGGCTAGTTTTCACACTTATCCTTCTTTGTTCAGACAGGATCCCTTGAGATCCTCAGACAGTTTGTTTTTAGTGTCCTAGTTTTCATATTCAAAAACTGGAAGCATCAAGTGCTCTAGATGGCTTCTATTTTACTAATAAAGGGCATTCAGTTTACAGGAGATTTTTTTTTTCTGTAACAGAACAGTTTTGGAAAGCTAAACTAGGAATGAGAAATAGAAGTAACTGCATTACACATTGAGAAATTAATATAATTCTAGGATTTTGTTTTTATAGAAAAATTTAATCATAGAATCAAGCCACAATGAATGCAAAAAGTTTTTATATGAAAAGAAATGAGACGTGATTACTATGGTTATGATCACAATTACAATATGGGAAATTATAAAGGAATTAAAACTGACCCTTTTCTTAGGCGCCTTAGTGCAGTGATTTTGGAGGTAGGTAACTTCATAAACTTATAGACTGATAAAGTAGTTGACATTATGATATTACGATGGAAAGGCACATTAGTCTGGCTAATAGATATGAAAACAGCCACATTCTCAGCACAAATCTGAGGCAAATTTATCTGTGTACAAGGGGAGGTTGTATAGCATTCAGTGGGTAAGGAATTTTTGTCTGGAGCCTCGGTTTTCTCTGCTTGTGGCTTCATTAAATGACTTCCTCCAAAGTTGTTGAAAGCTGCTGACTCCACCTGACTACACAGGCATTGATTAAGCCCTGAACAAATCAGATGGTAGTTGTCCTGTTGTGTTGGGCTGCAGTAGGGAGAAACAAAGGCGATGCTGTCCAAAATTGCAGTGAATACACTGCTGATTTGTAATCAATACGCTTTTGTACTTCACAGTTTATTTAGCTTCCTGCCAGTGCAGGTCCCAGTCTACTACGGTTACAAGCCAGGGGAAGGAGCTGTAGGGATGAATATTCACACCATTGTGTCATCTGAAGGGGTCGCTCCACCCACCTCTTGCGGGGAGTTGTAGAGACGGGTTTGCCACAGCTCGGAGTTGATCCGGGGTCTCAGACACCGCGGGTAACCATTCCCGTCTCACCGGGACCGCAGCAAAGCTGGGAGCCGCTGCCCCACCACACCATGCTGGCACTGAAGCAGCCCGGGGGATCACCCAAGCTCCAGCCAGCGCCATGGTCTCACTGCAGCGTGGAGCCCCTGGGGGGAGGGCATGCGACCACGGAAATTTGTTTGGCATCTTCTTTTTTCTCCCCAAACGTGTGGTCCAGCGCAGGAGCCTCCACTACTTTGTTTCTTGTTTTGCCCCAGGGATTGCAGGGGTGAGGAGACAAGAAGCATTTCTCTCTCTCTCTTGTTGATTTGAACCGTTCTGTTAGTATTGTTTTCACTACTATTTTTCCATGGCAATAAATTGTTATTATTTCACTGAAAACCTCCTGGCATTTTCTTAGTCTCTCTGTATTAGGGGGGAATAAAAGAGAAGGAAGTTCATTTTATTGGTGTTCCCGCCCCAGTATTTGTCTTTAAACCAGGACACACTCGCATTGATGTAGCCATTTAAGATTTCTCACACAACCATTATATGCCCATCCCTTTACCACTCTCCTACCTCCTGTTTTATCTATAATCAACAATACAGAAAAACTAATTATTATTTATTTATATTTCCCTGAAGACACTTTCATGATCAGTGACCTCTGTTCCACCTGAAAGATAGTGAGTGGGAGAGATAAAGTTGTGTATTAATACACAGCTTTCACCCTTCTGCCATATTCAATCCAGAGCTCTTGCACCTAAATTGTTCAGAGGATTTATTACTTTTTAAGATTGTGTCTATAAACTGTTTCCCTCCAGTATATATTGCCTTTTTTTCTATGTAGATGTCCCTTTCTCTATTATTTCTTACTTTTTTTCCTCTTATACACCTTCTCTGGGCAGCATTTTACAGTTAAAACCAAGACTGAGAGAGGCACATTTTGCCTCAGAGCCAGCAGAATCCAGAGCACATACCAACAGCACCGGTTTTTTTCTGTGTCTTTCTCCCTTCATTGTTATTCAAAACTCCTCCTTATTCAATGTTGTCTATTAATTTATTATGATTTGATTTGATTTTTCCTCTCATCAGTCACTGATGGAGATGTCAAACAAGGCTTGGGACTGATCCCCAGAGCTCCTCCAATACACACAACACTCCCACCACATGCACTAGAGTTGGCAGTCTCTCATAACATTTTCACAGGCAAGCTCAGGAAGTGTGGGTTGGATGAGCAGACAGTGAGGTGGATGGAGAACTGGCTGAATGGCAGAGCTCAGAGGGTTGTGATCAGTGGTGCAGGGTTTGGTTGGAGGTCTGTTGCCAGTGGTGTTCTGCACTGGGTCCAGTCTTGTCCACCTTATTCACCAATGACCTGGATGAAGTAGACCTTCAGCCAGTTTGCTGATGATGCAAAACTGGGAGGAGTGGCTGATAGACCAAAGGACTGTGCTGCCAGGCTGGACAGTTGGGCAGAGAGGTGCAATGAAGTTCAGCAAAGGCAAATGCAGAGTCCTGCACCTGGGAAGAATAGCCTCTTACACCAGCACAGGTTAGGAGTTGATCTGCTTGAAAAGCAGCTCTGTGGAGTAGGATCACGGAGTCCTGGTGGACAACAAGTGATGGCACACAGCAAGTTCAATGCATACAAATATTTTCAGGATAAGTGTCAAGATGATGGAGCAAGGCTCTTTTCGGTGGGAACCCATGGCAGAACAAAGGGCATTGGGTACAAACTGAAACACAGGAGGATCCATCTGAATAGGAGGGAAAACTTCTTTGGTTTGAAGGTGACAGAGCCTAGGCTGCCCAGAGAGGTTGTGGAGTCTCCTTCTCTGCATATACTGAAAACCTGCCTGGATATGAACTTGTTCAGCCTGTTCTAGGCAGATCTGTTTTGGAAGTGGGGGTTGGGCTAGATGATCTCCAGAGGCCCCTTCCAGCCCCAACCATTCCGTGATTCTCTAGAATTTCTTTTACCTTGTTTTACATTGCTGCATGAATATTGAATAGTTGTATATATAAAGGATTTTACTTTCCTTTTCAAGATGTTTTCCATTTTGACCAAATGGTTACAATGAAATGATTTTTATCCCCACAGAGATGTGCAAAAGTATATGCAAACAAGATAAGGACTAACTCAGAAACTTCCTGAGTCTAACAACCCCGACAGAAGATTTTTGGATTAGAACATCCAGCTCTAACATAAAAACTGAGAACAATATAGGCAAACCCTGCTCAAGGGGGAGCTTTTAAGATGTTTAGCAGAATACTTGGAATACATGCAACAAATAAGTTAGAATATGGGGATGGGAAGTTGTAGGGTTGGGAGTTCATTGAAGAATGATTTTTCCATTGTAAAGAGGTTGGGGGTTTTGCTTCCAGATGACTGAAACACAGCCTTGGATGCTGGAATAAAGTCAACATCCTTTAACTTTAATCACAGACTGAAAAAAAACCAAACTGCAACAGTGTTAACATCTATAAAAGGACTAGTTTGGCTGAGAAAGACCCAGTTTCCCTGAATCATCACAGAGTGTACAACATGCCCTGGTCCTACTATGCTTCATGCCAGCAAGGAGCAGCTGTCCTAAACCGAGACAGTATTTTCCATCTTTCTCCATGTCCTATTGCCTGGATGGCCTTGGTGCCAGCAGCAGCTGGCCAGCTTTTCCCTGTTGTGACTTTCACTCAGCTGTTCAGGGATGAGGTTGGAATTGACTGCTGTAGAAATTGAGAAAAACATTCATTAGGGAGCAGGGGAAGCAGCAGCTGAGTGGCTGCTGGAAAGGAGCCTGAATGAGGCTTACATGCCATTCCCTGAAGGCCAGAAGCAGCTGTGGGGAGGAAGAAATGGGAGGACATTCCTCAGATTTCATCTGACTCAGAGCAATATAGGCATTTCTGAGTGTTGGCAACTGTGTGAAAATTGTGGGCATATCTGCCTGTTCCTACCATTCCTTTATGCAATAGTGTCCACCTTGAACTGTGTTGTAAGAGATATGAAACTGAACAGGGATTTCATGCAGCTTAAAGACCGCAGCATCCAAAAATGATGGTGGAGGAAGAGAAAACCTTAGCATCAACTTCTGGCATTGTCTCCAATATGAAATGCAGTCTCTCAGGGAGTTCTCTGCTTCCCAGAGAGAAAAACATAGATGAGGAACAGGAAAGGTTTCTGGGACCTGCTGCTCAGACATCTGGAGCTTTCCTGACCAAGGGCTTAGTAGTATTGTAACAGTTGTGGATATGGTCCTCGCTCTTGTTATTGTAAAAGATTAAAATAATAACTATTATCACTAATACCTCTTTGAGAGAAGGAAATACAGATAGTGACCAGTAGTGCCTAGAAAGCATATATGGGTATGGGGAAGAGGAGTTCAAAAATAAGAGAGTGTATATACCTAGACAATTTTTAGTCTTACCACTTTTAATAATATAATGTCACATACCTCATGCGTGCTGTTGCTGAAGTTTAACATAATGAAAGGAGTAGGTAAAGGTTGCAGTTTTGTCTTGGTTTGAGGCAGTCTGGAGAGGCAGAGACCTCAAACAGAAGTCTCCTGCCTTGGATTCAATACCCCTAGTTTCTCCAGTACAGAGAAAGAAACAAAATATGCCCAGATGTAAGTGAAAAAATAACTCTTTACCAAGAAGAATGCTGATAACAATACTGATAAGACTGGGTTAAAGTAACCAGTGAGGAGAAACTTCCCAATCCCCACCCACAGGATGAAGACAAGAAGGCAAAACACCAAAAAGTTGAAAAGGTATATTTGGAGAAAAAAAAAGAAGAGAAACAGTGAATACCAGAATTTTTGTGTAATCCAGGACAAGTTACTTGGGTCAAACTGTGAACACAAGAAAGAAAAGCAGGAAATTTGGGAATGGGAAGAGATAATATAGAAGATGAAAGATAATAAAGAACAGCTGCACTTCTGAACATGTCCGATTTTCTTGATAGCACAAACCTGTTATTTTGACAGTCACTGACCAAACTTGAAATGAGAGGGGTAGAAATGAAAGAAATGTTTTGTTTTCCCTCATACTATATGACACAAGACAAGCAGCCCACCTAAATAACAGAATATTCCTGGTATATGTCTTAATTCAGTTTAGAGGGGAGAAGAAAACATGGTCCAAATAGAAGCCTAGGCTCTTATTTACATGCCTTGTTGTCATGCATGTCTGACCACTAGTTTCACCTTTTATCAACTACTTGTCTAGTAATCCCACAGAATCCAATTTCTATGATGTGCAGGGAATAGCACCAGCAAATTTAGCTTTCTTTTCTCTGTCAGTCCCTCAAGACAATTCATTTGTTTTATTACACATAACTTATAACCTAAGGGCACTAATGTTCATCCCAATTTTCATAAAATTCCTGAAGAAGGCAGTCAGGTTATACATATTTTTGACCAAAGTTTTATTTCAATTTATTCTGGAAAAAGATTCAAATCCTTATATATTTTCTCTTTATGTAAAATAAGGTCCCAGACTTAATAATGGAGTATTATAGAATACAATTTTATTTTTTTAAGTTGCATAGAATACATATTCTCTAATATCAAGGGAAACTTTTCTTGTTTTCCAGTGTTTTAATGAATACTTAAATTTCCAAAAATTAATTTTACAGTATTTTTAAAGCATCATGATAATTTATTTTGTGCTAAAATAAGGAGTCTATATTACCAGATGTTTATCTTTCTATCAGATAGGCATAGAAAATCTGAAACAACGCATATATAACTTATATACGCCATATTTGCCCACAGACACATACAAAAAATATCCATACTGCAATGCCATAAAATACTTTATATCTTTCTTTCCTTTGTGACTGGCTTTATTGTAGGAAAATATTCACGTATTCAAGTTTTGTCCATGCGTGGAGAAACTAAATGATGTAAAGCAGTAAAAGTGTTTAATTTTTTTTAAAATAAATTAACATTTATGAGCAATTTTATTTTACTTTCCCAAGCACAAGAATGAAAGAGAATATAGATTCTTCAGGTTTTGTTTTATTTTATTTAATGATTGTAAGAATGGAAAACCACAATTTCTCAAGTAAGTCCATTTGCCTTAGAGTAGTACTTCTGAAGTATCACTCAACACCTCTTCATCCTCTTATTGGTTCTTCACTAATTTCTGTCACCTATCTGGAATTTGTCCTCAGCAAACCTTATCTGAGTTGACTGCTTAGAGAATATCAAAGGCAGAAACTACTATCTCTGAAATCTGACAGCATTTGTGAGGAATCTTACCTCCTTATTGTCCTATTCAGTGTGATTCTGCCCAGCAGTTCTGTGCAAGAATGGCCTCTGGGCTTCTAAGTCTGGACATGCATTTGTTAACCATAGTTGTACCAAAAGGGAGTAGAATAGTGGTGTTTCCAATTCCTAGACAACACTTATTACTGATACCAGAAGGGAATACTCATCCATACCTTTTAAAAGACCGATTTTACAGTGTTTATAATTCTTCAAAAGTCTTGGTGAAGCTGGGCCATTTTGGTTGAAAAAAACCCCATGAATACTGAGAAAAACCCCTCTGGCCTGAACATACTGTAAGCACATTTAAAGGCATGCTAGTTACAGTTAAAAATGTGCTAGAATAAAGGATTTGTCTGACACTGGACACAGAATCACAGAAACGTTGAGGTTAACAGGCACCTCTGGAGATTCTCTGCTTCACCCCCTGTTAAAAGCAAGGTCAAGTAGAGCAGGTTTTTCAAGACCATATCCATAGTTTTTAATAGTTCGAAAGATGCAGATTCCCAAGATTCTTTGGGCAAACTCTCAAGTAGATGGGAAGGATCACCTCTTCTGACCTGCTGCCAACACGCTTTCCAATGTACCTGAAAATATTGCTGGCCTTCTTTGCCTTGAGAGCATAATTCATAGCATCATAGAATCATAGAATGGTTTGGGTTGAAAGGGACCTTAGAGATCATCTAGTTCCAACACTCCTGCCATGAGCAGGAATACCTTTCACTAGACCAGGTTGCTCAGAGCCCCATATGACTTGGCCTTAAACATTTCCAGGTATGGGACATCCACAACTTCTCTGGGCAACTTGTTCCAGTGCCTTGCCGCCATCACAGTAAAGAAATTCTTCCTAAATCTAATCTAAACCTACTCTCAGTTTGAAGCCATTCCTCCTTGTCCTGTGACTATGTGCTGTTGTAAACAGTCCCTTTCCATGTTTCTTCTAGGCTCCCTTAGGTACTGGAAGGACACAATCAGGTCACCCTGAAGCCTCCTCCTTTCCAGGCTGAACAATCCCAATTCTCTCAGCTTCTCCCTGTAGGAGTTCTGGCTCACATTCAACCTTTCGTCTACCAGGACCTTCAGGTCCTTAATTGCAGAGCTGCTTTCCAGTCCCAGCCTATACTAGTGCATTGGATTAATCCTTCCCGGGTTCAGGACTAGGTTTTTCCATGTGTTGAACTTCATAAGGCTCCTGTCATATCAGTTCTCCAGCCTGCTGAGGTCCTTCTGAACCCTCTGATGTATTAATCACTCATTCCAGTTTCATTTGAAAAACTGCTGAAGGTGCACCCTGTACCGGTATCTAAGTAATTAGTGAAGGTGTTATTCAACAGTGATCTCAGTATGGACCCCTGGTTATGCAACTAGTGACTGACCTCTAACTTTGTGCCACCGATCACAGCCCTTTAAGTCCAGCTGTTCAACTACCTTTCAGTCAATTGCACTTTTCGCTTACCTAATCTTCACATCAGTTTGTCCATGAAGAAGACAGTGTGGAAAGACTCACTGACGGCAAATTAAACAACATTCACTGCTCACTCAGTGAGCTGCTCGTCTATCTAAACTGCTGTGGGTTTTTTTGGCTGCTTGGAACTGTTTGGAAATCAGTTCTGAGATTTTTTTAGACATGGCCTACCAGTGTAGTTCACAGCTAACTTTTCAGAAGCTTCCTTCTAAATATGTGGCTTAATTTAAGCCGCACTTGTGCTTACTAGAAGTAAAATGATTTTTTTTTAATAAGACAACTGGGAAAAATAATCATAGTTAATTGTCAAAAGGCTGTAGAGCTGCACTGGGAATTTATTTGGCTCACTAGCCTGTTCTATTGCTCTATGACATTTAACAATGCTGTCAGGTGTGCAAGACTAAACAATAATTATTGTTGACTGCTTTTCATGCCAGCATTCTCTAATGCCTTTAGTCAATTGGGACATTTACACCATCAAACTTTGGAAAGAGACTCACCTCTAAAACTCTCTGTGGTCTACTCAGTTGCTTCACTTTGGCTCTGGTCACAGTTCCCAACTAGATGAAGTTTAATGTGGAAAATAAAGTTCCCCTCATCTTCAAGATTTATATTTCCTTTCTAGTTAAGATGTAAGAACATGCTGGGAATAACTTCTTTGATTAGCCCCTTTTTTTGCTAAACAAACCAGAAATTATAATATTAAATACAGCAAGCTGTGAATATAAAAAATGGTGCAGATTTGGTGCTCATGTAGCACATTATAATTAAATAAAATTTTAAATATTTTCACTGAAATAAACAGTGACTCATTGGTTTTATTTTTGCTATTTATACCTGTAACAAAATCACAGCTCTTACTCATTTCCAACAGTGACACTGCTGTCAAAATCTGACTCCATTTCAAAAGAACAAGAGACTTGCTTATATTTTTAATAGCCCCCTGTGCTTTGTCTGCCATCTCATAAATGACAAGAGCAGACTTAAAAACCAAATAAAAAAATCTAAAGCTTTTCATTTTCAACACCATTTTTTAAATCTCCCTGTCCATCTTTCTGAGGTGATGGTATAAGAGAGAGGCTTGTAGCATTCATTACATTAAAACCATGCCAACTTCAAGCTCTGTTCCTTTATAAACTAGTTAAATATTTTCTAAACTGCTTGTATCCTTCTGCCATCCTTGCACATTTTCAATGCCTCTTTTAGCTGCTTGATTTATCTCCAAACCTGCAGATTGCCTTTATAAAAATTCCCATTGACTGAAGTGATACTTATTCATGTGAGCAGAGCTGATAAACTGCAGGCCTCACCGTCACACAGAGCTGTGCTGACTATGATGATACAGATTTTGCTTTCTTTCAGTGGGCAAAATAGGTTTAGAAACACATTTTCCCTTCATCCCTCAAAGGAACTTATAGCAGAATAGTTGAGATCCGAAAACTGGCTTTCCAGATGACAGTAAATCATTTTGAATGGTTTCTACTTCACCTGACATATCTTGATCTAGAAAGCCTTTGCTACAGTAATAGATGTTTTCAGCCCAGAGAGACTCAGGCATCAAGGTCTTGTCTTTTTTATGTAATGCTTAGTGCAACATTCCCTATCTACCTGGATGGGTTCCTGAACCAAGCTAGGAAAAGATTTATGAGAAAATAAATTAGTGTTGTACAATTTATATGAGCTTTTTAGTAAAACAAACATATCAGACCATCTCACTGAAGATTAAAGTATATGCAAGCAAAAAAACCACCTTGATTTAAATCTGAATCTCCTCTCTAACAGGCATAATTCAGTCATAATGGGATTAAGGGGCAGGCGGAGAAGAGGAAGCACACTTTAATCATCTGCTACTTTGTCAATGTCATGGAATTGTGGTTCCCGAGTGAATGGAGCTCAAAAAAGAACTCTGGTCCCCTGTCCTGAACAAATACATGTCTGCCTCCTGTATTTGCTTCCTTGTTTATGCACAAACCTGCTAGATTTCTGACTTCCACAGCTAAACCTGTATTAGGTGGCTCAGTTAATTCGCACAATAAATGGTAAAACAGCTAAGTTCTTGAACAGCAAGTCACAATATCTCTTCTACATCTGAAATAAACTTAAATGCTGATTGCCATCTAGTTCTTTTACTATATCTAGAAAATGGAGAATAAGAATAATTGAGGTTCTGCTTACCCAGAGAAACTAGAATTAAGAATGTGTTTAACATTTATATACCTTAAATACAGCAATATATGGAAAAATAATTTAATTTTCGGCAATGGGATTTTTAATGGCTTCGTACAACTCTTTTACAAAAGAGAACATCCCTGCTGTCCTTAAAAGAAAGAAGAAAAAATAGGAAAAAAACCACAAATCAACGACAATTCATTTGTCCTTTTAGACCAGGAAGAAGCTATAAAATTTGCAATCCTGTTCAAGTCTGAAATGAGGATTTGATGAACTGCAAGAAAGCTGAGCTGAAAGTCAGAAACTAGAGCCAACTGCTCAGTTCTGGCTCTGCTCACCAATCCCATGGCTCAAATAAGCCAGAGAAGGGTCTCAAGTTACCCAGCAGCTGCACCTTTTAAAGGCAACTCCTGAGTGACATACATTTAGTATACATAGAGGTAAAAGAAAGCACCGGAAGGATAAGTCTGGGAAGCCAATTAAAGTTCTTTTGAAAACCTCAGTTCTGCCTGCTCTTTTCCCCCTGACCTATTTGTGTTTACCTCTATCCTTCTATCAATGCATTTGGCCACCGTTTTCACTGCCGGGCTATAGGCAATGACAATACTGGTTGCTTCAAAACCACTCTACAAGTGTACCACTCCCCATTACAGAGCTAAACCAAAGTTTCTAATTTCTCCCTCTGCTTAAAAAAGCCTTTGAGAATATTTTGTAGGAAATACATCCATGCTGCAACTGAGGAGCACTCTGACATATGCAGAGTTTTAAAAAAGTTTACCTTCTTTTCAACTTTCAAAATAAACCTTTTTATTTTGTAAAATAAAAGTTTCTCCTCTCTGATAGGGATACATTCATATTTCTTTATATTTTATATGAAAATCAGTATTCTTCTTACCTACTTTTGGAGCACTACAAACTTACTTGAATGAATGCTCCTCTAAATAGTCTGTTTGAATCACTCACTGAAGTATTTTGAAGTGTACAAAGTGTATTTTGATGATCTCATTAACTAAATGGTAAAGCAATGCACTGGAAGAGTAGCCTATAAAATGGATTTCACTGTTGTTTACCATGTGGTCATGCTTTTCATGTGTAACTGGGGAAATGTAGTTGCAAACGAGAAATTCCCTCCTGTTAAATGGATCTTTAGTTTTTAGAGATTTTTATTTTTAGTTGTATTGTCATCTGCTAATTTCTTTTTCTTTTCAAGTCTCCTTATAAAATTTCAGGAATGAAGGAAGCGGATAGGTCTCACCTGTAGATGTGAATGTTTCCAAGGTCTGTTTTCTGGGATATAGGTGTGTATTACAGGTATATACATTTTTTCAGAATTATGTGATGATATATGATATATGTATACTTTAGGCCAATATCCTTTTCCTTCCTTTGGACAAAATCTCCACTGGCTGTATTTTGGTGCTAAGAATATTACCATCAGGGTGCTACACAATATGATAGGAAGATAATAGTTTTTTATAAAAACTGCTGTGAAGACCATGACAATCTTTACTTGACAAGCAAGGTATGTCGATGGACTAGCACCCTGCAGAAAATTAAGAAGTCTCAACTCGCAGAAAGTTCACATGACTAATAAGATTCAGAAGTCTTCAGAAATTATGCAGAAAAACATGATGGCTGCTTGAGAATACACTTTTCTTCATGGTAACCTTAACAATTAAACTGCCTCCATGTTCCCAGCAAGTGCAATAAGATGCATCAAGTTAGGGCTTCTAAATGCAGACAACTGTAATTTGTGGTATCATTTACAGACACAGCTGCTATTGCAGTTAAATTAATGTTTTACTTTGCGTGGCCATTAGAACATGTAAATAAGGCATGATGACCATAGTAATATGTTTCATTTTAAGTGGTTAGATTCGGGCCTAATTTATGGCCAGATTCAAATTTTACATTATTCTTTATTTTTTTAAGCTAAGTAGATACTAATGTAAAACCAGTGTTATTTATGAGTATTTGAAAAACATGGAAATGCCTGGGTTATGCTTTGTGCTGTGTGTCTGAGTGTTTTGATTTTATTCCTGTTGCTAATGCATTTGGTGCAGACACTTATTATAAAATCCTTGAAAGACATTGGTTACCACATTTTGTGAAGCATGTCAAAACAAAAAGCTGCTGGTTAGTTTGGTGAGCATCCAAATGTTCTTCTGGTAAAATGTCTTGTTTTTGAAAATCATTGGGGAATGTGTGTGGACTTCTTGATTCTATTTGCTTGTTAAGTCCACTGGGATAAAGAAAAAAAAGAAAAAAAATGAAGAATTTTTATGTGAGTTTATAAAAACATCTGGGTTTTTTTCACTTAAAGAAAGAAGAGTCTTCCTTCGCCTTTTGATTAGGGGTAAATTCAGTATGTCTTAGTTCAGAAATAATTCCTTAGTCATGGACTATGGATCTGTTCCCACAAATTCTTACTACTTGGTTCAGATTTGATTCAACAGTGGGTAGTAACTAATTTAAGCAACATAGCAAGAATGGATGTTACATTGATGCTTCCAGCTGTTTTAATATTTACTATAATATCTTATTCTCATTTCCATTCCATCACACCAGTTCATGATGATTCGTCCTTCTTATTTAAATAAAAAAGTGAAAGTAAAAGGGTTTTTTTAATCTTTAATGTTTAATTGTGGATTATTAAAAACAAAAAAGCAGTATAGAAAGAGGAAATGACATTCTGTTTCCCTCACACCTAACTGTAAAACACTTAGCTATGGAGGTTAAATCCTGGGTGCTAGATGAATCCTCAAGTTCCCAGAGAGCTTGTGGAGAAAGCCAACCTCTCCAAAGAATGTTTCAACTAGTAAGTTACAAGCAGCATCCATTTCTTTATCAGCAATACAGAAATTTCAATCCATTGTGCTATAAAAGTTAGACCTTCAGTTAAGATGAAGTTACAAATTACATGGAATAGATCAGAGTAAAACTGTTTTCTAACATTTTTCTGGCTGAAACTGAAATCATACTCACTTTCTGGTAAGGCTGACCCAGTGGATATGGAAACTCAGTTTTCAATGAATATCCTGTTAAACATTTAGATGCAAATTAACCTTCTGATACCTTATGACAGGACTAACAGCAGATAATATTTGAATATTTTCTGTATTTTCAAAATGTGTGGAAAAAGCCTGATAAGAGTGAAAGACTTTTGGGGATTAATCACTACAGTGATGTCTTGCATTACATATTTTTAATTCACCTCTTTTTACTGAGGAAAAATGCTAGAGTGTTTCCAAGTTACTTATACAATCAGAAAGTGGAACATCTTTACACATGGTCTTCATTCCATGGAAAATTTTGATATTTCAAAATGTATTTGTCTTCTTTTCAAGGGCCATAACCCATACCTTCCAAGTTTCCTACAACATAACAATTTCAAATAATTTAATTGTGATATTTCTTGATTTTCAAAATATTATTTTGTGTTTTAATAGAAGCTGAATGTTGTGTTTTTACATTTGTGTTGCATTCTTACTTTTACACTATTTCGTATCTGATTCTCACTTCAAACATCCCCCCCTTCCTCCTCCTCCCCCCTACTTTATGTACTGAGCATGATGTCATATGGTATGGAATACCCCTTTGGTCTTTTGGGGTCACCTGTCCTGTCTGTGTCCTCTCAGCCTCCCATGCACCCCCAACTTCCCTAACAGTGTGGCAGCATGAAAAGCAGAAAAGGTCTTGGCTCTGCATAAGCACTGCTGAGCAATAACAAAAAACTCTCTGTATTATCAACCCTGTCTTTAGCACAAATCCAAAACATAGCCCCATATTAACCACTGTGAAGAAAATTAACTCTATGCCAGCTGAAACCAGCACACCTATTCATAGTAATAAATTATAATACTCTAAACCATATGGAAATACATATTTGCTCAAATGTAAGTTTTAAAAAACAATGAAAGGACAACTATTAGTGAATAGCAACTTAAATATCTTTCCTGTTTCAAATAAATTTCAGCTTGTTCTATGAAAAATATGATAATTAGATAGAACAAAGATATTATTTCTTGTTTGTTCTAAATGAAAATTTCATTATATCAAACAGTAAAAACTGTATGATGTAGTAAACCTAATATATTAAATCATTACTCATCAGGAGCTGCCATCCATTATTTCTTTTGCTTATTAAAAAAAATAAAATATATATATATATATAAAATGTACTCAGTGACATATTGAGAGATATCACAAAGTAGTATAGGTATATTATAGAAAAAATAAATAAGTTAACACATATGCAAAGAAAAAAACCCCACAAGATACTATCTGTAATTCTTATGTTAAAATTTAGTAAGCTTTTTGGTGATTCTCAAAAATATTTTTCAACTGTGACCATTTTGGTTTTAGTGTTTTTACTATGAAATTCTGTGTTATCAACTGTATTGCTCCCCCTTCATAATTCCTCCCCCAAATTGCTGCACATCCTTGCAAAGATCTCTGATTAAACTATGGAAGTGTTGTAACTAATTTTACCTTTCATGAACACTTCTGAGAAAAATTTTCACTAGGGTCAAAGCATCTTGCATTTGAACTAGATAAATGTGGTATCAACTATTTTCCCTCAACAGAAGACTAAAATATGAAATGTAGTCAAAGAGAACACAATTTTGCCAGTAACATTTTCACTAGCGCACTGGAATTGAGTTCAGGCAGGTCAGCCTGAACATATTCAAAAAATATGAAAGAGGTAATTATAACTGTATGAATAGGTAGGTAATATGAACAGATACAAAAGAAGTAGCCGTGAAAACTTTTAAATATAGCTAACTAGTTTATTCTCTGTAGTCAGGACCAAATTTTCATAATTAACTTTGACTTCAGTTTCCTTAGGTTAATATTAATTTCACCTAACTTTAGAAATCTGAGACTTCTTAAATTAATTATCTGTTTGTTTTCCTTCAACAGTTAAGAGAGAGAAAAACAGCTTTTCAAATGGCTCTTTGAGATCTCTTTTCAGAAGAGAGATGTCCCTCGTGAAAGTCAAGCTTTTGCCTCTTTGACCCTGAAGATGCCTGGCTCAGTTGCAGATATCCAGTTGTTAAATGTCTAAGTAAGGAAGTTCATTGTCCTTTTTCTCCTACTCTTTTTGTCAGTTGTAACAATTTATCCAGATGCTAGAAAGCTTAAGTCCTGGAAACTTGTATATGGTCTGTATAGATCTATGTGGAAAAGGTGTTTAAAAGTAATAACTAGAGCATGGTGAGCAGCCACACAAAGAAAAATTGCATATGTACGTCTCAGTCATTATTTACATGGCTCATGGATTTCTTGTATGTAGCAATCTGTGACCTTCACTCATTTACCCCTTTTAAAAAACATCAGTATATCAATACACAAAGAAATCGACTTACTGAATTACAAATTGTTTTAGTTCTCCACTCTCTAGGTCTAACCTAAAGCTAAAGCAGCAATCACATCAAGTGGCAGTTCTGAGAATCTTAACCTTGTTCATCACAGACTAAATGAAAAGTGGTTCCCATCTCATCAAATTGTACTCATTATGATTCAAGTCATTATTCAATTCCACCTTTTTGTGGAACAGCTTCCCTCTTCCCCTCTGATAGGTGAAAACATTTACTTTATTAATTTCAAAGCAAATTAATTAGTTTTAATTTTTTCATCTTCACTAAAAATAATGTATAATTTTAAATAGTCATATGATCTAAAACCAAAACTGTTTCTATATCACAGTTTATCAAACAGATAAGATGTGATGCTTCAGCCTTTCAGAACTAATTTAAGAACAAACTTGAAGTGGAAAATTCACAAAAATAAATCTTTCCTCACAAATGATTTGGGTTTTGAAAAATTGACAGTTTGAGAGAAAAAAAAGTCTTCTGAAACTATTCTGTCCTTTTAAAGTCTGCTTTACTGCACTTATTGGTGTATGTAATGCAACTGTATGCCTATTAAAAAGGTTATTTTCTTGCTCATTCTGGCCCATTGACACTAAATTAGTGGGCAGCAAATTCTTTATTTTGTTTGATGATTTTTTTATGCCACACAAGTTTTGAGATTTTTATGTATCCTCAGGTTACTTTAGTAATCTTTAAAAAAAAAAAAAAAAAGGCAAAACAACTAAACCCCAACAATATTTTTTTATCTCTTTGCCTCTGCCGGTATTCAGCAGGAAGTGAATATTCATCATTCCACATCAAGGTGTAAGTCAAATACACAATGGTCTTGAAGCTATATTAACACCTTAAGCATTTCACCATTGACTCTGATGTACTTAAAATTCAGTCCTGAGTAATTGATATATTCACCAAGAGAGATAGATTCTTGCATGCACACACACACACACACACACACACACACACACAGACCCCAAACAAACAAACAAAAACAAACAAAACCCCCAAACCCCTAAAACAAACAAACAAAAGAAGCAAAACAGAAAAATAGTTTATTTCTCATTAATAAGCATTTTCTGAACAAAGTCTTCGTGAAATGTTTCTTGTGTTATCCAGCCACTAAGACATAAATGACTCTTCTTTTGAAAGAGAAAAAATATGAATAATCTTCATTTGTATGACAAACGTTTCAAAAAGCTACACATGAAAGTGAAAAGAAAGTGTATAAAATTGTGTGTAAAGGCACAAAGGTAAAACATAATCCTTAATGTAAGGGTAGAAAAAGCAATATCAATGTCATTTGTAATGAAAAATTAAATTAATAATAAAATAAATTTACTGAAGAGAAATAGAATTACTAGAAGAATCCAAACCTGTAATGCAACCTCAGCTCTGGATATCAGGAGAACAGACTAAAGGCTGTGTGTCCTGGCAACCAGGAGGGCCAACCATGTCTGGGAGGCATCAGGCAAAGTATCACCAGCCAGTGATCTGCACTGGCCCCATGTGCACTGACGGGGCCTTGCCTGGAATATGTGTGCAGGCTAAGGGATGGACTCAATGATCCTTGTGGGTGCCTTCCAACTCAGCATATTCTGTGATTCTATAACTCATGCTCTGCAAAATAAAAAAAAATGTCTGCATTTATTTTCTTTTTTTATTATTATTTTTAAATAAGACATAGGTATAAGGAAATAATTTCTATACTGAGGGTGATAAGGCACTGGAACTGGTTACTCAGAGAAGTCTTGGATGCACTGGAAATGTTCAAGGCCAGGCTGGATGGGGCTTGGAGCAACCTGGTTTAGTGAAAGATGTCCCTGGCCAAGGGGTCGGTACTAGATCGAATTGAAGATCCCTTTCAATCCAAACCATTCTGTGATTCTGTGTTACATGCAGTGACTTTGAAGACATGGCAGTTTCATGACAGACTTTCTGTTTAAGTCTTCAGTCATTATTTTTTTTCTGCCATATGAATAAGATAAACTGCCTCTGACATTATCTCCCTACATTTCTTAAACATGAGCTGTTTACAGGGAGTGCAGTTGTAGCCCACAATGTCTACATTAACTCTTACTACAGTTTACTTTTACTCAGATTATAAAGAAAAAAGGTGTGCATTGGCATAGATGGGAAAAGAAAGTTTTTGGTTTTCATCTAAAGCATGTGAAAGGGTAGCTTGAAAACCAATCAAGAAATTAGATCCTCTGATGCAGGAGTTGATGTAGTCTTCATGTGACAGAGGAGGCTACAAAGCCATACAGTCTGTGTCACACTGTGTGATTGGATTTATATATATTTAGACTACATTTGGAAGTTTTAATGAGGTAACTCTAGGTATCCTAAATATGTGAAAGTGCAAAAGTCAAACACTTTCATTAAGATCATGAAGGAAGTGTATTTGACTATTGGACAGCACCACAGGGGGTTCAGCAATATTTCTGAGAAGGTTACTTTGTCACCAGCTTTCTTAAAGACTGTGTGTAAATCGTGCCAAATACTTTCCTCATTGGATTACTTTGCTTTGTGCATAGGTAAAGTATGCACCTTTTTTTTTTCCAAATTATATTTTCTCAGAATTAAACAAACAAAAAAATTCTAATCTCAGTTGCACAATAACTTTTTGGTCATCATAAGCAAAATCTTTGTTTTCATCTCTCCCTAACTACTGACCATAAGGATTCTATTTTAAGGCTTGTCAGCTACAAAATCCCATTATCTGATCTGTGATTTGATTGTCAGGACAGTGATGTTATAATGCTGTAGTATTACAGTGTCAAATATTTTTTTCTTGCCACTTCCTGAAAAACATAGACTGTGTGGACCTCAGTGTTTCTTGTATAGACAATACACCATTCCAGTCTTGTAGACATAGAATTAAGTGGTGCCAATAAAATTGTAGTGAATAACAATCTTGTTTACAAGCTCAACCTGTAGCTTTTTCATATATATTACCGTAAGCACTGCTTGTAATGTTCTTACATTTGAAATAAATTAATTTAAAGAAAAATACCATGTCAAAAAAAAGCTGCATTCAGTTCAAAAGGATGGAACTAAGTGTCTGAGTGTGAACAGAAGACAGCAATAGCATCCAATTTATATAGCTAACCAAAGTCCTCACAGCCTGCACTGTGTACCTGTGTTACTTTTTTTTGGTTTAAAATACTTTTTCTACATATTGTAAGTTTAAGATCTGCCAGTACAGATGTCACAATCCCTATCTTTAAATATACTAATGAGTACTTATGGAAAAATGAAGGGGGTCGATACATACCTTTACCTTCACTTGTTACAGCAGAAACTCTTTAAAAACATCTCTGTGATTAAGACCATGAATCTTCATTTCTGTATGGAAGAGAAGCAATGAAGTTGTCATGGTTATTATAGTCCAATTTAAGAATCAGAACCCTTGAAATATTTTGACCTACTGAAGCTTTAATGAGGTCAAAAACCACTGTATGTCAGTCTTGATTATACTCACAGCAGTTTTCTTAGACATGCGGACATGCAGAAGAATCACACCAGTTGTAGTGTAGTATGCTTAGAATGAAATCACATTGCATTCTGCGTAAGGCATTTTCTCAGTTCAGCAATTTAGCATCCGTCTAACAGTTCTCCTAGATATGTATTTGTGAGAAAACTATGACGTTTGTCCCAAGAGGAATGATTTCCATTTTCTTTAGTCAGATGGGTGGGCTTTTTTGCAGATTCTCAATACTTGCAGATGTCAGAAGTAGGCTCGTCTAACCTCGTTTCAGAGAACCTTTTTGATTTTTTTTCCTTTCATGGCAACAAGAACTACACTCTACGTGTCTTCAAAGTGTCTCTGTAAAGTGGCATGGTGAGTCAATATCCTCCACATCAGGAAAAGATGATAAATTAGGAGGTTTGTGAGATTACATAGCTAATTTAAAATTCAAGAATACAAATGCAAAGCCACATTTTATACCAAGATTTTTTAAAGGTTGGTATTGTAGACAATGTTTTAGTCAAGAAGGTAGTCTCATGGGAGGACAGATATATGCTGTATATTCTGATATACAAGGAACATCTCCATGACTTAACCATTGTTTTGTCTGTGTAGTTTCCTGGTTTGTTGCTTGTTCATATTAAGGATTAATAATCACACAAAAAAATTAATATGAGATGCTTCTATTTATATTCTTTTTCCCCCCAACCTGTTAGTGCTGAGAAATATTCTACTACCTTTTCCAAAGCTAACATCTGCTCATACTATAATCTACAATTTAACAAACTTGTTTGAAAAAAAATCTTTAATTTTTTATCCAGGGTTTCCTATTTTTAAGTCCTCTGCATGAGTGACTACGTAACGCAGCAACAATGTTTTTATAACAAGCTAATGCTAAATTTGAGTAAAGGTTATGAGTGACTTGCTTATTTCCCCGAGCAAGCATTGACTTTTGAACTGCAAAACCCAAGCCACACAGATGCTTTTCTGTCAATTCAGTGAAAAGTGTATCTCGCACCAACTTTCTTCACATTGAATATTCTTGGAAGAAATGTTACACATAATGTAACTCCATAGAAACAATATTTTGCAAATTTTTTTCATTGGGTACCGTGTTTATCTACCACCACAGTCAGAAGAAGATACAGTTGTTCCAGAAAACTGTATGTAAAGAAATGTTTAACAACTGATTTTCACTCAACAATTTTCTTTAAAACTTCAGGTATAATATAGCAAATTGATCATGTAGAGAGTAATGGTTGATGCTGGTTTTCCCCCTTCCTTGAGTCAGGTGAGCAGTGCTGTCCCTTAAAGTGTCCCTAATACTGTGGTATAAATGAAGATTAAGTGTCGAGGTTTTGCTACAACTCTGCAAAGCATCACCAGCTGGTCAACGGAGGGGATTGTCCCGCTCTGCTCTGCACTGGTGAGGCCTCACCTTGAATATTGTGTGCAGTTTTGGGTATCACAATGTAAGAAAGATATTAAGCTGTTAGAGAGTGTCCAAAGGAAGAAAATTAAGATGGTGAAGGGCCTTGAGGGGAAGCTATTTGAGGAGTGGTTGAGGTCACTTGGTCTGTTCATCCTGGAGAAGAGGAGACTGAGGAGAGACCTCACTGCAGTTACAACTTCCTTGTGAGGGGAGGAGAAGGGACAGACACTGTTCTCTTCTCTGTTGTGACCAGTGACAGGGTCTGAAGTTGTTGCAGGAGAGGTTTAGGTTAGATATTAGAAAGACATTCTTCACCCAGAGCATGGCTGGGCACTGGGACAGGCTTCCCAGGTCACAGCAGCAAGCCTGACAGAATTCAAGGAGTGTTTGGATGACACTCTCACGCATAAGGTGTGACTCTTGGGAACGGTCCTGTGCAGGGCTGAGGCTTGGACTTAATAATCCTTGTGGGTGCCTTCCAACTGAGCATATTCTGTGATTCTGTACTTTTAGAAATATAAAACTTGGAATGACCTTTCTTGTGTTTTTGAGGGGAGGAGGACTTGAAGGGAAGAAAAGTTTAATTAATTTTTTTTAAGTTAAGACTATTTTATTTGTATTTATAAATTTGATCTTGAATTCTGATTCACTCACCTACACTACTTTGCTCTGTCTGAAGTCCAGAAACAGTAAAACTGTTTATTGCAGATTGTAACAAACTATATGTCACAGAGGTGGAAGAGATTTGAGACCAAATTTTTGCTTGAAACTTACTCAAAGTAAAAATTAATGCATTATTCAAATGTTTTTTAATAATAATTAAAAAAAAGGCTTCTAATGGCTTTTGGAGAGCATGAATATTTTAAGCCTATTTGCAAGAAAAACACAGGATGTGCATGGCATTTTTGTGTAATATACAGTCATGGAAGAAAAGAAATACAGACAAAAAAATAAAAAAAGCCTCTTTTGACACACAGAACCAGATATTTAATGATTTAATTTCTACCAAAAGACTTTACACAGTTCCTTGGTGGATGAAGTGTGTATCAGTTACACCAGACAATTGAAACATTAATAATTGAAAAGGATGGTATTACTTGGGTGGGAAATGTAACCACCACTTTCAATACTCTCCTGAAATCTGAGTTGCACCAAGGACTTTAAAAAACAGTGGGTTTTCTGCTCTGATCTTATTATAGATAACTCTATTTGTGTGCAAATGATGTATGGGCAATTTAAAAATCCAGAAATTAAAAATATCTCATCAATAAATAATTTTAAATTTCATTTACTATTCAGAAGTTTTTGTCAGAGATGTCTCTAATCACTAAATTGGTAAAACAGATGTACGGAAAAATCTTTTTTTGCCTATGTCTGCTGCCTTTTTTTTATTAGTCAGAATGATTCTTACAACAAAATATTTCATGGAAAATGTTAAGGCAGAATGATCATAGGAAGAGATTTTCTCTCACCATGAAATCTTATTATTTTAATAAGAACTATCATGTTATTTCTTGATCACATTATAAACTCACTGACACAGAAGTTACTCTGCCTCCTGCATTTTTTTCAGGTTGCAAAGTAAGACAACAAAGCTGTTGGGTGTTTAATTTGTAGGAATAAGGGGGAAATTCAAGCCAATGATGCCATATTATTTAATAATGCCATATTATTATAAAGTTAAAAACCCCATAGTTTACTGTGTCAAATAGAATTAACCAATGGTTAAGTTTGCAAATTCAACAGTATGATCTCTAAGATGTTGGCTGTTACTCCTTATAAAACCAATCTATAGTCACTAATGTCTAAAGGAATGCTTTGCACATTAACATTCAATTCTGGAAGATGAGAAATCTAATGCTGGTATTATCTGACAGCAATATATGAGCTGAAGTTTTTTGGTACAAGGAACTGGGGCAACAGGCTCTAGGTGGCCCTGTTTGAGCAAGGGGCTACTTGCAGATGAATTTTCCAACCTCAACCATTGTGCCATTATGTGAACAGTTTTATTTTAGAAACCAGGATGAATTCAGTAGTGGAAATGTCTGTCTTCTTCATTTTCCTCTCTTTTTGTACCTTGCTTGACAACTATTCATGAACCTGCTCCGCTATCCTCCCTAGCCCTACCCTGGCTTATTGCCAGACCCTTGTGCACAGAGCACCGATTTTTCATCACAGGAATAATAAGCCAGAGGTGAAAACCCACCTGCAAGGCCACAAGAAGACACCAAACATCTTGGACCTATCTCCCTTGGGGTATCTGCCTTCCTGGCTGGGTAGCCAATGGTGGGAAACCCTTCCCTCCCCTTTCCCACAGTTTGTTCCCATCTGTCCAGTTGCAAGGACCTTTGAGTCCTGCACAAGGGCTGTCTGGAGCATCCCCTGTCTGTTTTCATCTGGTCCAGCAACAGAAGGGAATGGTGGACAGTGAGTTGAACATGAGCCAGAACTGGGCTGCATGAGGAAGGGAGGGACTTACCAGTAAGACTTGAAAAACTACTTTGAACTGAATCTGCCAAGGAATGCCACAGGCAACAAGAACTGTAAACATCTAAGTGGCAAGGATAAGACTAGGGAAATTATGAGCCCGGAGCTGAAAACTAGTCTGCCAGGCCACAAGAAGTTACCAAAACATCTCCCAAAAAAGGCTTTCTCCCTTTGGGACACCTCCCTTTGGGATGGCCAGTGGTGAGAGGCTCCTTGGAACCCAGTGACATCATGGAATGTGAATGTGACATCTCCCCAGCTTTGCTGCTTTTCAGCAGCCAAAAGTTTTATCCCCTGGCACTTTATCCAGGACTCCTGTGGGCGCACACACATGGCGAGCAGGCTTGCTCTTTAAGCTTTGGCTTGACAGAGAGCAGCAGCTCCGGGAACTGAGAAAAGGCAGCTTCTTCTAAGCTCCTCTCCCGTCTGCCCAGTTGTGAGGACCTGTGGGTCCCACACAAGAGCTGTCCAGGGGATGTGAGAGCCAGGAGGGTGCTGGGGCCATCCAGCTCTGAAGGCTCTCAGCAAGTTTCCCTGCTCCCTCACTGTGCCCTTCAGGTACCTTGTCCTACACTTGGCTGTGTCTGGGAGACATTGTTGGAGGCTCTGGGGTCTTGGGCACTGCAGCTCTTTCCCCAGGGCCTCCTGACAGTTCACCTGAGCCTGCCACAGGGCTCTCACCCACCTGGCTTGAGCCCTGGGGAGATGTGGAGGAGACTGGGACTTCCCTCCCTCCCTCCCTCCCTGCCTTCCTCCCTCCCTCCCTGCCTTCCTCCCTCCCTGTCTTCCTCCCTCCCTGCCTGCCTCATGGAGCAGAGCTCCACAGGTCTGCCCAACATCCTTCCAAGTCCCAGCAGGAACCTTTCCAACCTAGAGCCACACGGGCTTCCCTTGCCCAGGACCCTTTGCCCAAGGCTGCCTTTCCCTGGGGGCACAGGCAGGAGGTTTCCACAGCACCTCAACATCCAGTGGGGGCTGCTTGTCCGGGGGAAGTAGGGGAGGAAGGCAGGGATGCAGGGCTGCCTTTGGGTCTGGCTGGCCCACATGGCAACTGCTGCTGCTGTTGCTGCTGCTGCTGCTTTGAAGCACCCAGAAGGTGCTTCTTTGGGATACGGTTACCTTCCCCATCCCACAGCTTTCTTGGGCTTTCCTTGTTTTTCCCTTTCAAGCACCAGAGAAGGCCAGGCACCCAGGCACTTTGCATGTCTCTCTGGGCCGGGCCAGGTGCGAGGCACTGCAGAAGCCCTGGAGAAGAGACTTTGCTACAAGGGCCAGCATGAGCCAGCTGCCACCAGCAGGGCCATCAGAGGTGGCAGCAGCAGACGGCAGATGCCCCATCTGCCTAGATGACCTTGAAAATGCCACCTATGTGGAGGTCTGTCAGCATCACTTTTGCTTCATCTGCATCAGGGAATGGGCCAAACTGACAGAGACCTGCCCACTCTGCAAGCAGCCCTTCAAGTGACTGCTGCACACTGTGACAGTGGACAGCAACTATGAGGAATATGTGTTTGGCCAGTCTGCCCTCTGGCAAAGGAAGGCAGCCAGGATCAGGAACAGATCCCCACAGTGGCACTACAACCTGTGTCACAGACCCACTGACAGCCAGCCCTCCAAGAGCTGGAACAGATCCCCCAGCAGCACAACAACCCACATTGCAGACCCCTGACATCCAGCCCTTCACGGGGAGAAGGGGGACTGCAGGAACTGAGTACAGAGGGATCCAGTAGCTATGGAGCCCTACAATGCAACTTCCTAGCAGGCTTCCGCAGCCAGCACCTCTCAGGAGAGAACATTGCTGAGCTCAGAGGAGTGCCTAGCCCCTGTGGCAGCCTGACCTCTTTCATGTGCAATAAACAGCCAGGTGCTTTCA
The DNA here is from genome assembly GCA_035584735.1 of Pseudotriccus pelzelni. Classification (NCBI taxonomy): domain Eukaryota; kingdom Metazoa; phylum Chordata; class Aves; order Passeriformes; family Tyrannidae; genus Pseudotriccus; species Pseudotriccus pelzelni. The sequence continues at coordinate 20,125,384 of JAWMRA010000041.1, read as the reverse complement.
ATTTAAAGATGTGTATGATGATTTCTATTCATTGTTAACTGCTGCAACATAATGTGTTTCTCTCCTGCTTTCCTCACTTCCCACTTCTAAGCACCAGTGGAGGGGTGTCCAAGGTCTTTGACCAGCAGCTGCTTCTGCTGGTGCCTCTGCATTCAAATGTTTCTGGCCATTCTTTAGGCACTACTCTATCTCTGACAGCAGCAGCAGCAGCAGCCACTGGAACTCCTCCAACCCAATTCCCCATGGCTGGGGCTGGCAGGCAGGAGAGAGCTAGTTGTGCTGTTATGGCTAAATGCTCTCTGGGTCACAAAATCCATCCCAGGGGAATGAGGCCTTTTGGTGACCCACACACGTTGGCTTGATCTTGCTCAGGAGAGCAAAGCTCTGAATCTCAAGCATCCTGGGTTTTCAGGAGCCATCCAGAAGTAAGCTGACTTGCAAGCAAAGCAGCTTTTCCACAGGCAAAAGTTCAGGAGAAATGGACATTCAGGAGCAGTGTTGGAGAGCCTGTATTGAAGAAGCTTGGACAGCCTATTTCCAACAATAAGTTAGGGGTAAATCCACAAGAAGTAGCTTTGGCTACTCTCACCACCACGAGCAGCCACAGACCAGATGCAGAGGTGCCAAGGAGACCTGAACAACAAGGTTTAAGAAAGGATCAATCCACAAGCTATCCAAATTCATCCTTATTTATGAGCCATCACTGAGGGATGGAAATGTGTGAGCAATAACACAGAAGTTAAACTGAAAACTACAAGGAGATACAAGGCACAATTCCCCTTGGTTTGCACCTAGAAAGCTTCCCAAGACATGGACGATTGCTCAGCATTGACACTAAACTGGCCAGTCCTAGTGACCAACTCTGGAGTGAGTTGTCCCTATGGTCTGGTCCAGCAAGAACCCAGCTCTTTCACTCTCCGAGCCAGACATGTGCCAAAGCAGGTCCGCAGAAGGAGCCCTGGGGAACCATGAGCAGCAAAGGACCATGGCCTGTGAACAGGGAAAGCAGACAAGGACTCTGAGGAGGAGTACTGGAGATGGATTGCCTATGGAGAGGTGCCAAGGTCTAGGCTCAGAGGAAAACTCTGCAGCAGGACTCCAACTGGCATTTTGAGAAGATAGCATCAGGTTCTCAACAGAAGTTCACGGCAGAAGGGTAAGAGGCAGCAGGCCTCACCTGAAACAAGAGAAGTTCACACTGGAGAGAAAGTGCAACCTTCTTCCCTATGGGGACTTTCCAGTGTGGAGCAGGGTGCCTAGAGAGGCTGTGCTGTCTGCATCCTTGGGGCTTTTCAAGACCAGGCTGGGGAAAGCCCTCAGCTAAGTCATCATACCTTCTGGCTGATGCTGCTTTGAGCAGGGGACTTCACTGAGGACCTCTTGGCATGTTTTCTAACCTGAATTTTACCATGAACCTATGATTTTCCTTTTTCCATGCTGCTTACTTCCACATCCAGATGGAGGCAGATGGAGATATTTAAAAAATATTTCTTTAACCCATAATGTAAAATACACAAAAATGAATGTAGTGGTTCAGATCTATGTACTTCTAGCCAAGGCTTCATTTTCAACAGTTCACTAATAATTCACAATAATAAAAATGAAGCATGATATTTAGCCCTCAAGTTTTCCAGGCTTCAATTATTGTCTGGTGTAGAGACTTTTTAAGCATGATATAATATTTTTCTGCATTCCTCTTGTAAAAGTTCTGGCAACCATAATGTAAGTCATTTGAAGAAAAACCTTCCTCAGTTTTTTTGAATCTGCCCCAAACTATATTTTTGGTGTCCTCGTTTCTATATCAAAATATGTTCTTATAAACTGATTCTTATACTTGATCTCCAACCACTCATGTCCTCCCTTATGTTTACTGAATGTATTTATTCTAGATGTATTCATTTGAATATACAGCTAGCAAAGAATGGTACATTTCATTTTCAGGAGTGGTTGAAGGAGCTGGCGTTGTTTATCTGGGAGACAAGGAGGCTCAAGGGAGAATTTATTTCTACAACTACCTGACAGGAGGTTTTAGCAAGGTAGAAGTTGGTCTCTTCTCCCAAGAAACCAGTGACAGGATGAGAGGACATGGCCTCAAGCTGCTCGAGGGGAGATTCAGGTTGGATATCAGAAAGAATTTCTTCATGGAAAAGGTTGTTAAACACTGGTATGGACTTCAGGGGAGGTGGTGGAGTCACCATTCCTGGAGGTGTTCAAGATACATGGCACTTAGTACTGTGGTCTATTTGACATGGAGGTGACTGGTCAAAGGTTGGACTTTATGATCTTAGAGGTCTTTTCCAACCTAAATGATTCTGTGATTTCTACCAATTAGCAACAGATAGAAATAAGGGAAAAAAAACCCCAAAGAAAAAAATGTTTTCTTTTTACCAAAGGAAAGGTGATGATTATAAGAGTATTACAACATAAATATTTCATCATTTTACTGTCTAAATACTGTAGAGTCTGCCAGAGAGTAACAGGAAAGACATACTCTTTCCTGAAAAAGTAATATGTTTTATAAAGCACAGATTTGAGAGCATCAGACCTGCAAACATGGAGAAATTACACTAAATACATTTCTTACTTTTATCAGTATAAAACCATACAGTCTATGGTTTTGATGATGTTACTGCCAATTCAAACTTCAGTAGTGATTTATATACTTTTTTTGTTATAAATTGTAAAGTGACGGATACAATAGCCTAGATATTTCACTGTCATTTCCAAGCTGTGTTAACACATCTCACTCTCTAAGTTTACTGACTAACACATAATTGGAAGTGGATTTGATCAAACATACCATTGAAGAAAGTCACATCTCATTTCCCATATAAGAAATCTCTCACCAAAAAGTAATTTTGCCAAAATCTTTAGCAAGTAAGTTTTAAAGCTTACAAAAGAAAAGCCCATCAGTGGTTTGCACTGTTAGAGCTGAGACTATATGAGCTTACTATTCAGTGAGGATATTTTTTAATGTTTTTTCCAACAATTTTAACATTTTGTTTGGATTATGATTTGAAAAACAAACAAACAAACAAAAACCTACCTAAACAAAAATTATGCTTTGCAAAACATTAATCTGGAAATGGGTTGCATTTGATTTTTTTGTGTGTCTGCAGAAACAAAGAGGAAAAATAAATTTTAATTACACTCAAATGTTTGGACTTGAACCCATACATAAGACAGTCAACTCCCAATGATACAATCAGCATATTGTGATAATGTGCTATGTCTGTTGATAAGAACACTTAAATGACTGTTCTTTACAGAAATTATCATGAAGAGTGCTGGCATTTTTGTGTACAGATCTCTCAGTATGCAACAGGTTGATTAACAGTTCAAATGCTGTAATCAGTTATGTGAGGAAACTTGTAGTGACCCTGTTTCTTACCTTTCCATTTTTATTTCATTTAGAAAATAAATCAAAATCTTTCAAGCTAAGAAAAATTAAGCTAGATTATATAAATCTGTTATTAGAATCAAAGAATAGACCAAGTTGGAAGATTCCTGGAAATATCTGCTCCAATATTTTGTGGGAGCAGACGAGGGAGACTAGATGAGTTTTTCTAATGCCCTGTCCAGTTGCATCTCATTGTTCTTACTCTAAAGAGCCTCTCTCAGTGCAACCTGTATTCATTGCATTTGTCTTCTCTGGATGGCTTCTCATGAAGACAGAACCTCCTCTTTATGGCTGCCCTTTAAGTACCGGAATACTGTGCTGATCTCACCCACAAGCCTTCTCCAGTGACAAGAGAGATATAAGTCCTTCAGTCTTTCCTCATAGGTCAGGTTCTCCAGTGCTTTGATTATCTTTATGACCCACCTTTGGACACTCTCCAGTCTGTTTGCATCTTCCTCTAATTGTGAAAACCAGAACTGAACACAGTACTGCAGGTCAGGCCTGACAAGGGCTGAGTGGAGAGGAAAGATCACAACTTTACCTCTGCTAGTTATACCCCTGTGAATGCAGTCTGGGACATGATTTGTTCATCTGGCCCATCCATGTTAGCCTCCAAAAATCCACAAAATAGCAATCAACTAATCATTTGCTTCTGTTTATCTGATGTTAGAAAGAGTTATCAATTTTAGTCCAGCTACTTTTCTTACTTTGCTAACAATATATCCCTTTTGTTTATCTGAGACTATTATAAATAGGAGTTCCATCATTATGCTAGAAGGTCTAGACAGCTCTTCTGTATTATGAATATTCTTACAATATTAAACCTGTCTGGAATAGCTGTGATTATACATAATTTATAGAAGCCAAAATGTTTCCTGAGAGGTATACTGGTTTCAATGAATTTTTCTAAGGAAAGTTTTCTGCAGTCCAGAGCTCCCTGGTCACCTCTAATGAGAAAGAGAGAGGAAAAAGGTATGAATTAAAACCCTCTGGTATTATATAGAAAACATTCAATTTTTTGACAGAATTCCATCGTCAAAGTAACATTTGTGGCCATTCCAATAAGGAATAGAAACAAAATTTGAGGTTTTGAAAATTCTTTTTCTGTCAAGCTCTTTACAACATGTGATGATTCTTACTCAGAACTATAATTTCCGGAATATTATATCAGTGCATGGTTCAGTGAAACAAGTCTCTTATGCTGTGGGCTGTCTCAAAACACAAAGAATTATCCACATTTTGGTACCTGTAACGAAAACTATAAAATAACTGAAAGTGAGTACAGAAAAGAAACTATAAATTTCATATTACAGGTTATGTATATACTTTCTGTTGACAAGGAAAACAGCACAATAATCCTCAGTAGATGCTCCATTTCAGGGTTCACTTCAAGCTCTAATGCAAAAAAGAAGGCAAAGTTTCACAGGCCAAGATTTATGTTCACCATTATTTAGAAAAATTATATAATTCAACAATTCAGAGAAAATATTCAGAAGGATATTTCCACTTGAAGGTTATAGTAAATCCTTTTGATGTCAAGATTCACATGGACCCTTACAGGTATAGAGGATCGGATGGGCTGCAATAAAGTAGACTGAAGGAATTGAATAAGGTCCTTGCAAAACCACTCTATAGCTTTTGAATGAGTGTGGAGGCTACACAAAGTCTCTGCTGACTGAAGAAAGGCAAATGCTTCACCTACTTTACAAAAAGACACAAACTGACCAGTCTAGGAAGTGGGACATGGGTTTGTCCAGCAGTATATTGCCTCTTATCAACCTGATTATCTTCCATAATAAACAGATTAGAACTGTGATAGGAAAAAGAGCAGATGATGTCATTTACCTCGTGACTGAAGGGAGAGTAGGGGATAGCATTTACCTCAGCTTTGTCAATCTTTCAACACTGGCTCCTATGATATTGTATCCAAGTTAGGATGGTTCATTCAAGGTTTAGATTGATGTACCAAATGGCTGAGACAACACACAGAGGGACTGACATTCAGTTTTAGTCTGTCCAGTGCAGGCAAGATAGTGCTGAAGAGAAAAAAGCTCAGAGGTAGAGCAAAATCTTAATGGCTTTCACCTTATAAAGGTTCAGAAAGAGGCACAATGTAATCTGCACAACATGGCTGGTTGGTCACCATGAGGGATAATACCACATGCTGAGCTTAAATAACTCTATTATTCCATACTTACTGCTTTATAGTGAGAGTGTAAGGCCCCCAGATTGATAAGAGTAAAATTGTTCCATAAAAATTATATTACTGTAAGAGATAACTTTGTCTGGGAAATGGTAGTAATGGGATTAATGAATAAAAATTGTGAGAAATTCTTTGTGCTCCTTTTCTAGCAGGCGACTGGGATTTGGTTGAGTCTTGTGGCACTACTGCACAGACCTGCTATCACTCCATCATGGAAGTGTGTCAGAGTTCTCCTCCAGCATGGGGGCTGCAGCAGGATCTGCAGGGAGCCAGGGGCTGGCACAGCTGGCACAAGCAATCCTGCAGCCAGGCACTACTCTTAAGGATGATCCTTTGAATTAAAATTGTTTTGATGTGAGTGTGCGGAGTGAGTAGGAGGACTAGCTCTAAGCGAAATGCGTACTCGCAGTGTAGCTCAACTTTGCGTAAGACAATAAGAAGTTAAAGAAAAACAAAAACAATGTGAAAACTTATTATAGTGTAATTATGCTAATGCACAACTTCAAAGAACTGTTTGTAAGTTTATGTAGAATGGTTATGAAGTATGCAAAAATAAATGGAAAGTTAGCTGCTTTGCTCTTTTCTGAGGATATGCTTGTTTCATTATCAACTTTTTTCCCTTCACAGCACATTTTATAGCCAAAGTATCATTGCATTAAGAATTTTAGCCTCATTTGCATAATGCTAATAACACAAAGGCAGGTTTGCTTAACTACCCATACAGGAACAGGATTGCTGCAGCCCTGGAAGAAACGGATCCACTTGTTTAAATAAAATAAAATAAAATTTTTTTAAAAAAAGTAGCTGTCAGCCAGAAACCGATATTTTTGTTAATGCAAAGTTCTATTATCTCAACTAAGCAGATATGTGTCATTAATTCAAAAGAAAACATCCTAACAATCTTCTACCTCACAATGTTCCTATTGTGCAGGGGAATGTGTGGTACTTATTGAAATAAAAAAAATAGGACTTCTGTCATTAGCATAGGAAAAAATAGGACTAACTTTGGGCATACATGAGACATACAAGAACAGAAATAAGATTTGATCTAATCATCTAAATATTTCTCTTCACAGTAAAAGGCAGATCAATGTGTCAGTGTCAAGATTTTCGTAGAAAGAAAAGGATGCTTCGAAACTGAAGCCCAAGAAGCCTGGCTCATGTGTGGGAAGCTAGAGCTGGATATTGGCAAAAAGTAATCCTGTCATGTTGAGACAAAATTGCATACTCAAAATCGTACAGGGCTCATATTCTACAGTATTATTCTATTAGTGTGTGCTTATTTTTCTTTCAAAAGTGAAGAAAGATCACTGTTTTCTTTAAAATAATCTTTAAATATTTTTTTTCTGAATATATATATGTTTAGACCATGGCTCTACAACACAGGCAACCAGGCAGTACTTTACAGCCCTCACTAGTGACTCTGGGCTGTAGAAGTTACTTCTTGCAGAGACAAAATATGTTTAGTTTATATCCTTTAATCCTTCCAGACTGAAGTGTCGTGTTAATTTATTGATGGTCCGTAATTAACAGGCAATCATAAAACTATGAGAAAAATAAAAAAAATATAAACCAAAATATTGGACACTTGCAGTGTTGATACAGACTTGCAAATTTCTGAACACCCTTTGCTAACCCCTCTGAATTATTGGCTTACGCATATGGGTGCACATTCACACAGACACATCCCCTGTTCTCCCAGGCTGCAGGGGTTGCACCTGAAAGCACCTACATGTCTTGCTCACCTCGTTTCCTCCCCAGGGTCCCCAGGATTTCTCTGCACTGTGTTACTGTAGTGACCCAGTTGAGACCACAGATAAAGCTGAATCTTACTTGCAATGCTTATTTGACAGGAAGAAACCTTTAAATCTAGCTCCAGCTCTCAGGACTGTTTCATATTTAGTATTAATCACTGCCAGAGCAGAAAAAAAGATAATAACTCCATAAATTATTTTGAGCCTATATGCACTTATAATGAGTCTCTCAGCACAAGAATTTAGCTTGGACACTTCTGTAAAATAAAACCGCTTGGTTTCAAGGACCCTAACATAGGGAATGAATTTCAATCTGGGTTCCAAACATCCCAGCTAATAGCTTTGAGATCTAAGCTATTTAGAAAGAAAAGCAGAGATTCTTCCACTTACAGTGTGAAAAAAAAATCTCTTATTGAATTTTCTGCAGAGCACAAACTCTGAGGCATGCTTGGAGAATGCCTGCATAGAATAATTCTCTTGAGTGTGCATAGGAGCAGGACCTAGTGACTGACTGAACTAGCAAAAAATACAGCGCCTAATTGTCTAAATTAGACAGTATATGAAGTACTTCAGCAATGTAATGAAAATCTGATTAAAATAGATTTTACAATAGATATTAGGAGTTTTGTTTGTTTACTGTTTCACAAATGTGATCTTCAGCCTCTGTGTCATTTAGGAGACCTTGAAAATACCATGTGTTTAGGAAATCTAAATAATTTTGAGTTCTGCAAATACAGTAGAAATTACCCCTATACTTTTGAGAGATGACATAATTATTTCAAAGGGAAAAAACTCAACATTAATAAAATAAAATAAATAAAATTGTTATATTTTTATTTTCTCTAACTAAAAACCATCTACCAAGGCTGTTATTTCAGTACATTGTACTTAGGAGCGTAATAGTTATCTGTTTGCATTTCCTTGATTAGCATAATAACTGAGATTGGCAGTAATATTCCTAAAGGATATTTAGTCATAGTTGAGAGCTAAATAATTGTGCAGTTCAGAGAGTTATAAAATACACTTGCATCTTTCTCTAGATCAAAGATCACATATCTGCTAAGTGATTTCTGTTTCGTTAGGAAATGAGACGCCACATAAGAACTGAGGTACAAATCAGCATGTTCACGAAGATGCCAGAGATGTTTTGCAGGACCTGGATATGTACAATCAGCATTAAGGAAGACTCATGTCTTTTACAGTTATTACAAGTTTGCCTTCTACCAACAAGCAAGTCTTCTTTCCTGAAGGTGTTCCATTAGCTCCAGGCATATCTCCATATGTAACCCAAACCCACTGACATTTCATTTACAAATTGTAAACCTACCTACCTTTGCATGAATTTTTGGTGTTCACATTTGCATATGCAAACCATGCAGGATTAAACCATTTAACCATAATAGCTTATTAAAAAAACCAAACTAAAACAAAACAGACAAGTTACCACAATATGCAAATTACACAATTGCTGTTTGATAGGTAGCCTACAGTAATAGGTCACAATTGTCTCTTGCAAGAAAAATGAAGCAGAAAACTTCTTCACATGAACTATTTTACTCTGAGGTAAATGCATCCATTTCCTATAAACTGGCTGATGTGTTTGTGAACTGCTTACACTTCTTGATTGCAACGTATTTTGTATATGTGCCCATTCCTTTAATGACACTTGGAAAATTGTCAGTGCAATTCAGAATCTACTTCTGCCAAAAAAGAAGAGAACAGGCTGCTTCTGAGTGAGAACTTTCTTGTTAATTATAGAACCATTGCCTTTCAGACTTTCTGTTGGCACAAGAAATGAAATTAAAACTGGGTCAGAGCAAGAGAAATACGATACTGCCAATGGCACATCACTTCCTCAATATGTGCTTTATTCACCAAGAAAGGAACTTTTAGATAGTCTTATTTTTGCTACTCTAACTGATTTTAACTTTCCACTCTAACATTAACTTGTTTTCTTCTTGACCTCATTCTCGCCTATTAGAGTTAGTTGTGAAGATCTTTTAAATAGTTCTGCAGTGCCAAATGTCTGTTCTTTGTAGATGTCCAGAAAAACACCAGATGGTTGATTCTGGTCATTCCGGTTGGTTATTATATCACACCTGAACTGTGTTACTACAGAGATGACTTCAGTTATTTTCTACTTGCTACTGTTTTTTCAATAAACAGAAGTTTCATTTCCGGTAACCCCAGACAAAAATCCAAGGAACTAAAATAAATCAATCAGTGAATAGAAATCTTCAGGCCCTAACTGCAAAACCCAGTCAATTTGGTTATCAAACTTCATCTCACTTAAATGGAAATGTTTAAAAGCCTTCTGTTACCTCACAACATCATTTATGTCTTGTCAAGCAGAATCCTCAAATATTAACTCAATTCTTTCCTTCTCCATAAATTTGCTAAATCAAATAAAATTGCCATTGTCAAAAAACATATCAAACTGTCTAACAAACTATTAGAAACGTTCACTTGAAAGAAGAAAATCTGGAATCCAATTCCAACACTGAAAATCCTGTAGATACACAATATTTACCATCTGCAATAATCCACTGTAATCCCTTTACTCAAAGAACACTTATCTACCGTTTTGGAGATGTATAATATAAAGTTTCAAAACAAGTTTCAAGCCAGGTGGATTAGAAAGATAAACCCATCTTAAAGTCCCACTGATTTTCAAGTTATTATGTTAGAACAAAGTCTCCTGTCTTCACTCTGATGTACTACCAATTGCAAACCCAGACTGAGTCTCTGCCTCCAGCAATAATTGTCAGTGACAAACTACATGTGAAGAGGGAGTAGGGGGTAGGATCATGTGTTTTATATTACCTAATAGTGGATATTTCTAACTTTTTTATTTGCCTGGTGATTATTATTCAATACATCACCATTGCCAACTCTTCTCATTTACCTTTCTCTGTCTCTCCCTTTATTTTTCCTTTTTTAAACCCTGCACTGGTGATTCTAAGTCAAGGTTATGGGTGTCACATTTTTTCTTCTTTAATTTATTGAACTGACCTTTAATCAAGTCAGCTAAAAATCAACTACACAGAGAAAAAAGTAGTTACACTACTTTAAAGTATTCTCAGTTGAAAATATAGGTCTTTGATGTATATTTTCATTTTACAAAGTGTTGCTTTAATGGTTTCTCAAGTTTTTCCCAGGCATTTCAAGTATTTACTTAAGCTACTTTATTTTTCATATATTTTGAGAAATAAATTATTATCCCTTCAGGTTAAGAAGTTTCTGTCAAACTTCACCCACAAAAGTTTATGGTTTTTATTTTTACAAGGGCTTACAGCAAAGCACCAAAATCGCCAAACTATTCTGGATGACAACAATCTGTAGGTCCTCTTTAACTCTGAATTCCAAACTGCACGGAGATCAATAGCAAGGAAAACATGTATTGTTTGAGCTCTATTATTAAAACTCCACTTTCTAAGCATCAAACAGTTGCAGCACATGCATCTGGACAGCCTAAATGCAAAGTCTGCTTGAAGAAGAGGAGTTAGTACAATGCAGAAAATTGAAAATCTGTGTTCTCAGCAGTGCATGACTACAAAACATATCTCCTTTCTAAAATCTGCTTCACAAATATTTTTCTTGTTGATATCTTCTCATTGGGAACAATTAGTAGACTTTAAGCTCCACAACTTACAATGTTTAATGCCATTAAGCACGTTATGCTTTACTGGTTCATAAGCTGTACTGCATAAAATTTTTTAGTGATATTTGGGTCCAGTGTTAAGCTATCCATACTAAGAAGATTATCTCTAGAGAAACCTCAAGTAAAATTTTGGCCTTGACTGGTCAACAGCAATCCAAGTCAAGATTTCATATAGAGTTTGTAAAATGCCATTTGATATTAATAACAGACTGATATAATACCTATGCTTTGATTTTAATTCTGAAGCCAGAATTTAAAACTTTTTCAAGAAAGAAAAACATAGAAAGGAAGTATACAAAGGTTTTTATTATTTTCCTAAAAGCTCTGGGTATTTTGGTGATACATACAGCAGTACTGACCAGATGATTTAGGACTGCCTGAGAAAGGCGGTTTTCTTGTTTGTTTGTGTTTTTATGTAAATAATTTATTATTTCAAAGTAAACAAAAACATGAAAAAAGCATAGAGTTGGTTATGAGGGTTAATTAAATACATCAATTGATCCAGATTTAAGTTTTCTGAAGTGTAAAAAATGTAAATAAGAACAAACCTTTGGGTTGCACTAGCAGGTTCCCTTGGTTATGGTAGGTAACTTAGATATTTATTTAGTTACTGTGTTATCAAAATCACGGCATGGTTTTCTCCTATTCTCATAGTGTTTGCTGAAAATATTTTACCTTTTCATCCAACAAAGTAATATTCTTTTTGATAGCATTCAGATGCAGTATTATGTTGATTTATTGAGGCATTTCCTGTATTAAAATGCTTACTTATGCCATTAAGGAAATGAGATTATGATAAACTAAGGTGCTTGTGGCATGGATCATTGTGCTAATGATCAATATCTCAGTCTTGTAGAAATTGCCATTCCTAAAGAAGGCATTTATAGATGCCAATTACAACCTATTAAGTTGTCATTTCAAGCCAGTTTATTACAAATTCATTAATATTAGCTGTTTCAGAGATTTGAATGTACAGGGAAAAATACATAATTTTCAAAGAGTGAGATACTGAATCATGAGTGAAGTAACACTCACGCAGCAGTGTTAAAACAAAATAACTAAAAAACACACCTACATATTTTTACTGATGGTTTAACAATTGTTATGAAAGTTATGAGGTATATACAGCATAGTTAAGAATACACACATATAGGTTATGTTAAGTTTGCATAGGAAAAAAATGGGCTTTTAATGTCAGTATTTCTTTCATTTCATAGGTCTTATTAGAATTCTTTGGAGAAAGAAGGTCATGTTGTGACAAAAACATGTCATCAGACTAGGTGGTGGAAGCATCTGTGATAGCTGAGTTTAGCATATGTGACCATTTTCACAAAGTGTAATAAATTATTTTACAGGGTGATTTCAAAGAGAATGTGGTTGATTAATGATTTTTATAAACTTGAGAAATGCTTGCATAAGGTCATCCTGTCATGCTGTTTTCCTCCTATTACAATGGATATAAAATAACACAGTTCAAATACAGTCATATAGAACTGACTACATTAATAATAATGGGACATATTGTGCCAAACATTTAATTTCTTTTCCTTTAAAATAATACAATATGACATGAGCAGCAGACAGAGGTTACTTGTCAGTCTGTATAGAATTAATATTTATTGTTTCAATCAATGAAAAGTTATACTTTAAGACACAAAACTTTGCTATTCAATCACAACTGGTAAGAGAACAAATAAGGTGCTGACAGATAAAAAAAAAATCATCCTTTAAATTATATTTTTTATTTAAGATTAATTTTTAAAATTTAAAATCCATGTGTCTATCCAGCAATTTTAATTATTATTCTTACTTCATAATTTTCTTTCACTGCTTAAATGCAGCTATTATCCTTGCAAGTCACTCATCCACCTGTTAGCTGAGATAATAGTACTCACAGAAAAACAGTTATGTATTGGCTGGTTGTGTCTTTGCAATTCTAGGATTAAAGATATCAGGAATATTTTAATTGTTAATATCTGTAGGAGACAGACATGAGATAAAAGAAAAAATACAAACACACTCAGTGCAGCCTGAGACACAGTACTTTGATTTTGGAGAACAGAGACTGTCAGTAAACAACGGTTGACTAATTAGGATTGTACCATATTGCATTTTTGTCTCCAAGCTATTTTGCAGGTTGATTTTACAGTTTTATAGAATGCCTTTATGGCTTACTATGCATTATCCCTTTACATTAAGCCAATATTTTCAGCTAGATATGCTACATACAGGCATGTCTTGACAATAGTGCCTCTCAAGAGTCCCTTTTGTGAGGTCTCTTTTCATTGCTCGATCCTGAATTTCCATCTGTTTCAGAAATCTTCAAACTCATTTTCTCATGGGGATAATTTTGTCTGAAGTTTTCCCTTTAATTTACCCTAAAGCTAAGCTGTTTCGGGTTTTATTGATTGCATTTTTAGGCATCTTAAGGTACTTGCATATCTAAAGTGCTATGTAAAAAACTATTCTATAGTATTGAAAAATTAACAATAGATACTAGTGCAGTCCTTTTTTGATGTGTTCTTCCTCCATTCTCTGCTCCTTTTTGTGTGACATAATTCCTCAAATTCCTATTGCTGGTTTAATTGCAAATACCTGCTTCAACATTTCTGTGTCAGGTAAATGCAGAAACACGTACAGGACTGCAGATTACAGAGCAAGAACAAATGCTTATTGCCGTAAGGTGGGTTAAGAAAAGAAATTAGTTGGAGATTGAGATGGAATTTGCAGCACAGACTTGAGAAATGTTTTCATGCTCATTGCTTTCTCTTTTATCTTTTCTCCTAATTCCACGATTTTTCCTCATTTTTCCAATGGCAGTTTTACTGTGCGGAATAACAATAAAACAGCATTTAATGAAATCTCATAAGCCTTTGGAAGTGATGCATCAGCAACCTGGGTAACTTTATTACAAATGCTGACCCCAAAAGACAGAGACTCAGAGCTAAAATTAAAACCCACAGCAGTTCAACTTTAGTCCTGTTAAATATATCATCACTCTTCCTAACTTTTTGTCCTAATTTCAGCTAAGACAGAGTTAATTTTCTCACAGTTGCCATGAGGGAGGCTGAGCCTGGAGCTGTGTGGGTGTGTCTAGGTTGCTATTCTATACCACCTGCAACACCACTGGGGGTCATGGCTTCTGGTGGAAGAAAAAAGGAATATGCAGCCATTTTTTCCCTCTTTCCAGGGGAGTAGGGTAGCAGAGCAGTGGGGTTGTCATGGTGTGGATGATCCAGCTTGGAGGGTTTGTCTGTCATTGTTTTTTCTTGTCTCAGGCTTGGGGGAAGAGCGTGGGTGCAGAAGATTTATCCACCGTTGTTTTTCATTGTCTCGAGCTCAGAGGAGGAGCTCCAGCTGAGGTGGCATCCACTGTTTTCTCCTTTGTCTCTGGAAACCACATCACTGGCCACAGTAACATTGGGTCGGTCAGACTTTCATAAGCATTTTATCCATATAATCAGCCTCTTTTATGCGTTGTTATTAGTATTTAGTTTTTCCACTAAATTGTTATTTCCAACCATAATCTCTGCCTTTTTGTCCCTTTCTCACTGGAGGGGTTGGGGGGAGTGGAGATGGCTACTTGGAGCTTAATTTACAGCTGGTTTTAAACCACACTGCTCCTATACAAGTAGTATCAGGTAATTAGGTTATTTAGCTTTAATACTGTATTAATGATCAATTTAAAGAACCATTCATAAAGATACACTCCTCATCTTAATGCTTTATTCACATACTCTTGTTTTTCCAAAATGCCAAAAGGCTTAACAAAGATTTTACCCAAGCATACTGCCTTTCCAATAATTCCAGATGTGTTCCTTGTCATTTTAACTGACTCTTTTATTTTATTGGCCACCTAAATTGTAGAAAATAATTCTCAGGCTCAGTTGTACTTGTTGTCCAGTAAAGGGTTGTGGGAATATTTCTGACATTTGCTAAATGTAATGTGAAACTTTCTAATGAGTTATAAGTAGAAAATACAGGATAAATCAGTTCTACTGTTAAAGATGCCAGGGAAACAAACTCCAGTGGTAGCTTGTTATTTCAAGAGTATTAAGGAGATAAAGCTAAAATAGGTAAGAATTGGGAGAAAAATTCTGTTTTAAGAAGTCACAAGAACACACAAAGGTTTGAAGACATATGCATTGGTACTGTATACACTTAAGTATTCTTTGAGTTTATGTCAGATCTAACAATGGACTCTGCTTAAGAGAAATAGTAAAGAAGAAATAAAAATGGTTATCACAGAATGGTTTGGGTTTAAAGAAAGGGACCTTCAAAGACCATCTAGGACAATCCCCCTGCCACGGGCAGGGACATCTTTCTCTAGATCAGGTTTCTCAAAGCTCTGTCCAACCTTAACTTCCAGTGATGGAACTTCTCTGGGCAACCTGTTCAAGTGTCTTACCACCCTCATAATAAAAAATGCCTTCAACTCCAACCTAAACCTAGCCTCTTTAAGTGTAAAACCATTTCCCCTTGTCCAATCACTATGGCCTTGGTAAAAAGTCCTTATTCTTAGCCTTCTTTAAGTACTGAAAGGCCATAATAAGGTCTTCCTGGAGTTTTTTCTCTTCCAGGCTGAGCAGCTCTAACTTTCTCAGCCTTTCTTCAAAGGAGTCTTCCATCCCTCCGAATCATTCTCCGTCACTCCAGGTCTCTAATCATTCCCCCTTCTCTGAGTATACATTTTGAAGGCACACTGCTTGTAATAGAACATCTTTGAAGAGAATTTTGCACTGGTATGAAGTGTGCATATGCTTTTCCAGTCAGAAGATTCTGAACTAGATAAATTTATTTTGGTAGTAGTCATTAATCCTGGACTGTATTGGTTTACTAATAATCCTTTTCTAGTAATCAATCTGCAAAAAATGTGGAGGCATTGTGTGGAATAATATAAATAGACAAATTTTCTTGGATTTATTTATTTATAAGACAGTTGTGGTTTATAGAATGTCAGTAATTGAGGAATGAAAGCAAATATTCTTTTATTTTTTTAATAAGACTAATAAATAGTGTCTATGTGAGGCAGCACAAATAAGAAAAATAAATAGAACAACACAAGCCAATTTCTAAGAAATCATGAAAATCTGATAATAAATTTCTCAAGAATCATAAGTATACCTTTAAACACATATGGTAGTGGATTTCTGAGGAGTTTTGACTAACTCAGGTATAATATTGTTTGAAGGACTTTTGTTACTTCTGAAGCAACATAAATAGCATGTCTTTGACAGCTGGGATATGTGCCTGTCTCACACACACACAGCATAACACACCACAACTTCTGGGGTAAATACAGATGTGACATAATAAAGGCTGTGACGGAAGGAGAAAGGGCAATTTTAGGTTATTCTGACGAAAAAAATAAATCTGTTTGGCCTAGGAATATCATTATTTAAAAATAAATCTTTGTATTTTGAAGGCAAGAGGCCCCTTTTTCTTCATCACAAATAAAAGAAAGAAATAAGAAAAAAAATCTGAAAATTGTTATCCATCATCAAGAGACTGATATTTGTCTCTGACCAGTTAGTTTTATGAATTATACATCCAGAAAGTTAATTTCCTGTACTCCTTCAGAAAAGCAGTTGCTGTTTTCTTCTACTACCTATTAATTTGGTCTTTGTCTTCATGCTTATTTTGGATCAAGAAACAGCTTTCCCCTATTTTTGTAAGAGTCCCACGTGACAATGTGACTGACTTACAGGCAGCACACAGTTATCTGTACTATTGCTAGTATATCACTGGCCGTGTCCTTTCTTACAGGATTGTTAGGGTGGGAAGTCCTTACTCGGAAAAGCAGAGAAGTGAATGTGATGGGTCTTTTTCTTACATGGAAGCAAACAGACTGTTCTCTAATAGTTGTCTACGATTACTCTAGTCACAGTTTAAAGCAGAGGAACATAAGAATCACAAGTTCTTGCCATTGGACAAAATATGTAAAGGAATTTGTTTCCAGTTGCTTTCTCTTCTGAAAGTTTTGCCTCCTCTCCATAGCACAGGGTGTCTCTGAGAAAGTGTGCGCAAACACATTATGTGCAAACCTGTGTGCAAACAGGGTCTGTTATCTCTGACCTCGACTAGGTCTTGACACCCTGTATGTATAGATACATGTTTGTATATTTGTAGGTAAGATTTTTCCACATTTACTTTCTTGTCATGCTAATCTTCATAGGTCTTCATAGAAGTGACCAGGACTGTATTTTTACACTGTCTAGCTTAAAAATGAACCCAGTACAATCAAGAATGAGGATTCTGGGCCCTTGAGCAGTATTTCTATTTGAATAAATATATATATATAAGGAGTAGGTTACATCTGATTATTTTAGAGCAGGCTGTCAGATGTACTATTCATTGAAAAGGCATATTCTTAACAAAGGTATAAATACAGTGACAAAGAATTACTTGTCTTCTGGGATAAAGATGTCAAAAATAAGATACAAGAAGGGAATAGATATGCATTGATGTCTGATATGTTATTCTTCTCTTTGATAATAAAGAGAGAAGGAAAGAAGGAAGTGAACTAACAAACAAAAATATTCCAGGAAGATTGGTGAGGGGGCAACACAGCTTCAAATCACTGAAGAGAAGCAAAAAAAAGAGAATCATAACAACACAGGAAGAAATGTGGTAAACAAAATCAGGTGGGGAAAACAAAACAACAAAAGAAACAAAAAAAAATCCCAACAACAAAAAAAGTACCATCACCACCACCAAAGAAAACAACCAACCAACCACAAAAACCCTGAACTAACCAAACAAAAAAAACCCCAAAGCAACAAAACACCAAAACACACAAATCCTGGTTTAAAAAAGAAAATGGATGCTGAAGGAAAAGGAGTGGTGAAAAAAGGACTGGACGTGAACAGGGAAAACAAGCGAGAGGAGAAATGCCAGCGCGGCTTCTAGAGAAAGAGCCAGCAAAAAACCAAAAGTTTTGCATACTGTATTTGGGGAATATTTTCACTGAAAATAATGGTGAGGAAAAGAAAAGAGTAGTAAAAAACAGTGCCTAGGAAACAGTAGAAACTGGGAATGAGAAATAAAGCAGAAGGTTCCCAGAGGAACTACATCTTGCACACAAAATGGAGGAGATGGGTGTTGCCATCACTTTTGAGGCTCCATGTTGAGAAGGGGGACTGGGCTATCGCTTTGCTGAAGAACTCTGCTTAAGCACAGTCATCAATAGAGAGGAATATTCTTAATCTTTTACTAGACAGGTAGTTAAAGCCTGAAGTGATATTTACCATTCTGGTTTACGGGTTTTTAGTCTCTTTTTCAGATTAGTTTCACTGGACTGCTTGATGCAGCTCCTTCTGCACAGGAGATGAAGGCAAATGCCTGTTCGCACAGTCCAGATTTCAACAGGGGCGGAGTTTGTAGCAATGTTTATTTCACTCAACCCACATCACCACCGGGGAGGAAAGTTTTTATTTGGCAGGGAAATCAAAGGCACTGGAAACAGAACATTTTTCTTCTTGCTTGGGTTGAAGAAGGGGGTGGACTGGCCCCTTAAAAAAGCACAGGCAGAAGCAGAAGGGGACCATTCTTTTCCCTGACTTCCAGGAGAGGGAGCCACTGCCACCCATCACCACAAGTTGGAGCTGCTCCACAAATCCCAGCTGCTGCTGGAGCCACCCCAAATCCAAAACCAGTTGCAACTGCTAATGCCAGGACATGCAATCAGCCTCTCAGCAGCAAAACTTCTTCTGGATGAAATAGTGTTCCAGGTTTTGCGTTGTCCCTGTTTCTCTATTGTTTAGCTGGTTGGGGAGGGTTTGCCATTGACTTCCTTGTTCTCCTGGGCAACATGGGGAATCCAAGCCAGGTATTCTCAACAGGGAGAAGTTCCTATTTGGTCTTTGGTGGATTTCCCTCTTTGTGGGTCAACCATTTCCTCTATATTTTTTGTTCTATTGGCAGGCTTTTTTGTTTTTCTCAGTAAAACTCTGACTCCCACTTCGGGGCTCTCCTGTGTTTCTGCTGCTGCCAAAAAGGGACAGGGGAAGGGAATGACATCCAGTGAGAAGAGACACAGGACAGGTTGTCATCCCAGAGTTCTCCCCATCCTCTTTACTCCCCCAAGGCATGGCATAGCAGCCGTTAGTCAGTGTCGGACACACAGCAACTACAGCTTTCACCATTAGACTGGGCTGCTTTATTCTTTTCCAGAAGGCAAGGAAAAAAGTCAAAAGAACACAAGGAAACTTGATGGTATCTCTGACCAATCTAATCGTCCTCTCAAAGTCAGCAGCTGTGGGTGGTTTTGTGCTGCGGGTTATCACTTTCATGAAAAGATTGTTCCAGGAAGGAGCGACAGCTTCTGCCTTCCGATGGATGCCATGTATTGCCACCAATTGCTCTGTCTGCTCTTCACAACAGCCCCCTGCAAGAGCACGGACATCAGTGCACGTTGGCTTTGGCAGCCCTCTGGCAGACAAGCCCCCCAGGGTCCCTGACAGGACACGGGCACCACCCTTGCAGGACTCGGGGCGGTGGCAGGTCTCCTTTGGCGAGGACTTGCCAGAGCTGCTGACTTGAGGGCAGCCCCAGCCAAAGGGGTCAGAGCAGCACCAGTGCCCTTGCCCACACATTCCTTCTCTGGGTCAAACGCCCATGTTTAGGATGGCCAGGACTTGCAGCCAGAGCTTCTCCCAGGGATGCCCCACCAGCTTCTGTGGAGACCCCGTGCCCTTCCCCAGGTGCCTTGGAAGCATCTGCAGATGATGTCGCTGCACTCCCTCATGTCCAGGCAGTTGGCCCCAGGGCATTTGG
>JAWMRA010000041.1:20087383-20099341 GCA_035584735.1 Pseudotriccus pelzelni | reverse complement strand
AGGTTTTTAAACAGAGATTGGACGTGGCCCTTAGTGCCATGATATAGTAATTGGAGTTGGATCAGGGGTTGGACTCTATGATCTTGGAGGTCTTTTCCAACCCAATCTATTCTATGATTCTATGATTTTATGATTATTTATGCAATTTAAAAGATTCGAAATAGTAGGTTATAGGTGACATTCATGTTGACATTATTCAGGTGATACTAGTAATACTTCACAATTGAAAGAGAAAAGTAAAGGCTTCAGGTTTAGTCATGTGTTATTTTACTTGAAATCCACTTTACATTTGGGGGTAATGGTTCATTCTCATCCTTAATCCTCATCCTAAATTCCCTTTTTGAGTCCTGTCTTCAAGGAAAAGAAGATGACCAGAGAAAGTATACACCCGTAAGCTTCAACTCAGTCTCTTGGAAAAGAATACAGTAAATTCACCTGGAAGAAATTTCCAAATATATATTAAGTAGAAGAAAGTGATTTGAAGCAGTTGGCAGAGATTTACACAGGGGAAGTCATGCTTGATGAATGTGGCAGCTTTCTATAAGAAAAATTACTAGTTTGGTGAAAGAGGAAGGAGTAGGAGCTATTGTTTATCTTGACTTTAGCCTGCTTTTGATAACTGTTTTCTGTAACACCCTCATGGACAAAGTGAGGAAGTACAGGTTAGGGTAGTATTCAGTCAAGTGGACTGAAAACTGGAGGGACTGCCCAGCTAATAGTGTTGTGATAAGGAACACAAAGCCCAGATGGATACTAGTGACTAGCAGTGTGCCTCGTGAGTCGTTACTGGTCCAGTCATGTTTGACATCTTCCTTAATTACCCTTCCCCTTGATGACAGCAGAGAGAACACCCACAAAAGCTTTGCAGATGATATATCTGGGAGGAGTGGCTGATAGACCAGATGGTTGTGCTGGTTCAGAGGGACCCTGACAGGATGGACAAGTGGGCTGACATGAACCAGAACTAAGTCCTGCACCAGCAAGGGGTTGGGTTAGATGATCTCCAAAGGACCTTTCTAGCCTCAAAAATTCAGTGATTCTGTGATTCATTTAGGCTGTTTCCTGAGTGGGATATTTGCCAGAGCATATAAGCATGGACAGGATTTAAAAAAAAAATAAATTTATTTTCAGTTTTCACTGCAGTTAAGAGGCATTTAAGTACTTTGTAAAGATCAATGTAGTGGTGGAGTGTAATGAATAGAACTCTTTTTTCAGCTTTGGCCTCAGAGAGAGGTCTGTATGATTTGGCATGGCACTTCCTAGCATGGCTTCAGTGCCCAAATGCAATGATGTGCTAGTGGAGTTAGGCTGCTTTTAGTCTCAGGCTGCCTTATATGAACACATTCCTCTGCAATAAATTTCTACTACTGGGACAAGCTCACATATTGCCAAGGCAGGAGTTGTCTGTGCCAACAGCACAGATACTAGGACATGACAATTAAGCTGAAATCTACGGCCCATTTGAATTGGTGAAATCTTTAATATTAATGTCAGTAGGGTCAATATATCAACCATATGGGCAAATGGCCACACATTAGAAGTGAAGATTTTTAAAATCATTGTTTCCCACTGCTTCCTGAACATGTTAATTAATCTCCTCTCACATATGTAATCCTCACCTTCTTATCACAGGAAAAAGTTCACGTTTTGCACACTGGTATATTCCTTTGAGGCAGGTCCTTTCCATTGCAATCAATATCATCACTGGTTTGATATTGCTTTCCTTAGAAGTACTGGTGGTAAAAGGTTATTTAAAACAGTTGATTATTAAGAAAAAGTCTACAGTCCTAAAAAAGACCAAACATTTTACAATATGGATTTTTTTGGTTTCTTTTAGAAACTGAGTCCCTTAGATTTGAATTTTTAATGAAAAATTATGCCATTTAAAGGAAGTGAAAAGTCTCCAATAAAATATTTATTGAAAGATAACATTTTGCTGTGATATTTTTCAATTTAGTATTTTCCATAGTTCAGGATCAGGTTCTGGCCAATCACATTATAGCTGCAACATAAATGAAGTCACATAAATGAAGAGGAAAAGCAGATATTTCTATTGCTGAAATATAAATAAAACCAGAAAAAAGCAAACCAAAATCTTCTTACCAGTGCCAGAGCTTCATTTTTTTTTCAGCTCGGCCAACAGATGACCAGATTTTAAAGGTAACATTTTCAGAAAAGCTCTAAAGAGGAATTCCTTGTATATACACCTTATAACCTTCATCACCTAATGCCCTTCTTCATTTAAGTTTAGAGGTAGTTATCTCAAAACAGGATATCTTTGTACCCTATGTATTGGTCAGACCAAAGCTTTAGTTAATATCTTTTCTTCATCTCTAATTATTCTATAATGCCTACACAAAGAGTTTAAGAAGTGTACAATCAGATAGTGATACTTCTTTGGCATAACCTCACAGCTGTCTGACTTCTTGAGTTAGAATTGATATCTTTGTGCTCAATAACCCTTGATATATTTGTCTTTCATGAATTCATCTAATTTGCATCACTTCCATATCTACATCCATCTTTGGGACCACAATGCCTTCATAAATATCTTGTCAAAATTCTTCAGTGTCATGGTGACCTTAAAAATATTCAATCATAATCATTGGTGTCAAAAAACCACAACCTTATAAATATTTTGTCAAAATCTCCTTATCATTCACTGTCAAAACACCATTATTACTTACCACATTCACACTCTTATCCAATAAATTATCATATGAGAAAGTCTTGTTTTTGTCTAGTAGAATGAGTAGAATTTGCTGTCTACTTTGATGCTGTCTTGTTTTCATCTTGAAATGAAAATAGAATCTTAAAATCTGTTACATCTGAGACAACCTTTTCTAGACAACCTAATGTTTAATCACATGTTACATTATTTAAAAGCTGTTTATAGTACATAGGTTCATTAAAAAAAAAATCTAGATTTTAATCCCTAATGCTGGATATTCCTGATTTATTTTAGGACTGAAGTTCTTTTGGACATTACAAAACTTACAGATTAACAATGAAATACAGCTTTTATTAGGAGAGAATTAATCTTCTTTCATAGCAGACTTTTCTGTGAAGGCTTTTAGTGTAATTTATTTTCCTGTGAAAAAATTGAGAAGCAATTAAGAATTTAGTTATGTTCACTTGGCCTTTAGTACTTTGTAGCTACAATATCTGTTTTCTCATATGATTTCTTCTGAGTGCAATATTGCAACAAAATTTTTCCACTCAAGTCAACAGGTCCAACATACAGCAAATTTCTTCAATGCTACCTTCCCTATTAATTTCACAGTTAAGAGAGAGGTACTGTTTGTGCTGAAAAAGAACACTAGTAAATCTTTCTCAACATTGATCCAGCTTTGATACTGAAGTGATCTGAAAGATTAAAAATATTTGCTTGATAAGTTCCCATTACAGAGAAAACTGTATAAATATGCTGACATGCCCCATTATAACTTTCACTGCTTAATTCTTTTATATATTAGCAGATCCTGGATATTAAGTAATGGAGGAGCCTATTCCAGAACTGGGACATGACTAAACATCATTATTTACTAGAATTTGTGATACTTTCCTATAGCTTCCATACTCTACCCAGACTGGTAAACTCACTTTCCCAATCACCTCAGTAACATCATCGTTCTTTGGATTATTCTCAGAGAGCCAAGGTCTTGTGCTGTAGTGCAGTAGAGCCTAGTAAACTACCCAGTGCAGCCCACAGGTTTATGTCTTTACAGTAACAGGTTCTGTAATCAGAAAAGTGTGGAACAATCTCAAGTAAATGTGAAATCATGACTTCATGGTGTATTTTGAGATTTAGCCCCTCACACTTCTGTGCTCTCCTAGGTAGTGTCTCACAGTATGGGGGGCAAGGATATAAAGTACCATTCTATGCAAGGCCTTGTACCTAAATGAAGCCTTATAACAAATGTGGAGCTTGTAGGAACAGCTGTGCCACTATAAGGATTCATCAGAAGGGCTGACTCACAATGAAGTCTCTATACCAGATCTTTGTATAATATTTAGAATTATCACCCTCTGTGAGACTGCTTTTGCAGATCCCTGGAAGAAAACTCAGGTGATCTTCTGGAAGAAATTTGCCTATATGATTTTAAGACCTTCTGCTGGGGTAATGGATGTTTACTTTTCCCTTTTAGTGCAGTCAAAAGGGCCCAGCATACATCTTTAAAGACAGTTTAGAGCAATAAAAACCTTTTTGTATGCAGAATATCAAGTTGTCAGTTCAATCTGTGCAAAGAGAAACCTGTCACCAAGAGAGATGGAATGGGGATTGGATCTAGGGTTGGATCGCTGAGAGCAGATTTATGTAGCAACTGCGATGGAACTCCCTATCTTGCTTGGATCTCCCAGCCCATGTGGTAGTGAAGACTGGTGTTGGGCTCGGTAAGCAGAAGGCTTTTTAATCTCAAGATAAAGAAAACAAATAAAAAGGAGAGCTGGCAGTTAATGAGATACGTAAGCAGCAAATGAATGAAATAGAAAACAAACAAGGAGTAAAAGAAAAAAAAAGCAAGCCATTATGTTATTGCAACTAGTAAGATGAAAAAAATGAGTATGCTGAAAGATTTTCATTTAACTGAGCTTGCACTTTTTCAGATATCTCTAATATCCAATCTAAGACTGCCTTTCTGCAGTTCAAACCCATTACTACTTCTCTGTTCTTTAATTAATGTTTTTCTATAGATATCCTGTACATTTTTCCAGTGATAGTTATCACATCCTCTGTCAGTTATAATTTTGACAGAATATTCTTGTGGTTTTTTTTTACTTTATACTTCAAAGGTTTTATATTCTAAAACTGTTAACTCTTTTTACCCCTATACATCACTGCTATTTGCTGATTCAATGTAATATTTCACTTCAGGGCTGAAATAGAACAGGATAATTGTTTTCTGTAGTTTATATTCACTTCTATTAAGATTAGCCATTGTGTCAGGATTTTTTTCTGCAGCAGTTATGCAACTAACACATACTCATACCTTAACCCACTTTAATTTCCACCAACTGAAACAACTGCATCTTCTTCATGAATGAACTGCATTTTGAAAAAGAAGTCACCGAACTTGTCTATCACTACTTTATTGAAGAAAAAATAAAGGGGAACAAAAAGATTTATGTGCAACTTCTGGTTTAGGAAAGGAGCAGCAATAGATGTTTTGCAAGGAGTAGGACCACTATTCTTTGCTGCAGGAGATCATTGTGTTATAAATGCTTTCAGTCTGCTATTAACTGATGTGTAGCCACAATTATTATCAGCAGAACATGGAAAATTTGCCTCATTGTTTCTTACTCCCCTACTCAAGGCATGGAACATCCATCACTGTCCAAACTCCCAAAGTGGCATAATTCTGTTCAGTTCAGCAAGAGGCACTGCTGTGCTTAATTCTAAATCAGCCACTCACGGGGAAGGAAGAGTCCTAACCAATTTTCTCACATAGCTAGCCCAAGACTAGGCAAAGTCTAGCTTTAAATTCTAGGGAACTATTGCTTGAGTTGTGCTTGAATTCAGCCTCCTCAACAAAGCTGAGGTCAGCGTGTATCTCTAAGATGAAATGTGAATGAATTGTTTGCAATTGTGTGGAACAAATATGTGACAATAAAATATGAGCAGATTTTGAATGTATAGTCAATACAGCTTTTTATTAACTATAAACTCTAGCATCCTTTCTAGACAAAGGAAAATTACTATGGATATTTTGAATTTTAGTAAACAACCACGTGAAGACAAAAAGGAAGGAAGCTTAATTCAGGAATCCATATAATTAATTAGTTTTCATGTGCAAGGACAGGACTTTAAATTCGCAAAGTTAATTAGCTGTTTCATGATTCCATAATGTTTTCTGTGTTTATTAGGCTCATAAACAAGTCTTTTTATTAGAAATTGATGGGTGTTGAAATAGCCGCATAACAAAAGCAGACTACACCAGAAAAGTGAGTATCTGTATCACAAGTACAGATAACCCATCTATGCAGGTGTGGTGAGTTTCTGCTTTTATGCTTCCCAGCCGTAAAGGGGAGAGAGAATGACTTGAAAAACAACTCATGAGTTGGGATAAGGCAGTTTATTAAAGCAAAAGCAATACAAAAAATAACCAGGTTTATTTTCTACTTCCCATGAGCAGTGATGATCGGCCACCCCCGAGCAGCAGGGCTTCAGCACGTGTGACAGTTCCTCAGCAGGCAGCCCTTGGAGACAATGAATGCTTTCTTTTCTGCTCCTTGCCTTAGCTTTTATATCTGAGCTGATGTCACATGGCATGGAATATCCCTTTGGTCAGTCTGGATCTGATGGCCTGTTGTGCCCCCTCCCAGAATTTTGCCCTTAATTGGGAAAGGAGTATTACAACACTGATGCTGTGCTCAACAGTGGCCAAAACAGTGCAGGGCTACTCACACTCTTCTAGCTGCCAACACAAAGCACAGCACTGTGAGGGCTGCTGTGGGGAAATGAACTCCAGCTCAGCCAGACCCAGTACAGTAGACAAGTCTTCATCGTAAAACTCATTCATTCATGGAACTTCATGGCTGTTAAAATAACAAATAGTCTGGCAAGGAAGCCAGTTAATGGAATCTCTGTTAATAGTTGTAGCACACAATGGTTAAAAAGAAAATTAAAAAGATACACACCAAAAAATGAATACTTAACCCTAGTGATTGACAGGTCCTGTTTAAATGCAAATTCATAACGTGTTTTAAATTAAACACAAATTATTTTATATTTCCAAGTGTGTCTCCATTAAAAGGGCTTAGCATAATTGTTGATCTGCTTCTAAACATTCATTAAATGGCTGTAACCTGCAGAACCTGGCTACTTGCCCCACCCTATATCACAATTATTCCAGTTTAGTAGTCCTTCCAATGTACATTGTTAGCACTGGACCATTGATGAAAAGCACTGTAGCTGTTCTTTTCTTTGAATTTTGCACCCAGTAACCACCAGATGAAAATCAGAACTAATTGTGCTTTGCCAGTTGAACACACAAGCTAGAGAATTATATTACTGATGATGCTCTTTCCTCTCAGTCCACAGCTCATAGAATCAGAATAGTTTGCGTTAGAAGGGACCTTTTAAAGGTCATATACTCTGACCCCCCTACAATAAACAGGGACAGCACACCAAGGCTACACAGCTTCTTCTGTCATTGTACAGTTAGGATGCTCTCTTCCCACCATGACATGAGTGACTGAGAAGGACTTGGAATCCAAATCTTTGAGCCCTTGAGAAAAGCTGCGTTCAATCAGCTACTTATAAAAAGAGTAAAAAGAAGGCACTGACATAATTTCTTCTAGCATTGTTTTAGAAACAAACTAGTAGCCTTGATTAGTCCTTTGTAAATATAGCTACTAGGAAAAAAAAGTCAGTTTCTGTACACAGTTATTAGTGTCACATAAATGTAAGATATAATTTCTACTCTTTGGGAGGGTTGCTACATGCAGTGCTTTCTCTAGACTTTATAGTCATGCAAACCGTTTGTTGGATTTGTGTGCACTTACATATTTCTCAAAAAACAAGCATGTTTATTTTAACAATAACCTTAGAAATCTTTTGTGCAACTAGGAGCTGACAGTAAAGAAAGCATGAGGTAGCTGTAAGAGTAAAGTTATGATGTCTGTATATATCCTTTATTTTCACAGCTACTGAGCAATGTAGAAGATTCCTAAAACAAGCCTAAGTGAGCAGAGCAAAATGGGGAACCCAGCTTGGCTCAGTCTCTTAAACAGAACCGTAATTCTTAAAATTCACATACAGAATGGCCCAACATGCACCAGGACGGGGGCACCTTGTGCTGCTGAAATAGCTCAAAGAGCATTTAAAATTACTTCCTACACGCAGCTGAATGTACTTTTATATTTTCATTTTGATGAAACAGGTGTGTCCCTCCCACAGTGTGAGAATATCTGTAATGGAACAGAGCTATCACAACATCATGTTTTCTTTTCTGTGAAAGGAACTGTATCCCAAGGCCAGGTGGCAGAATCAGGAGCTGAGCCTACACCTTCTGATCTTGCCAGACAAAAGTTTCCTTGCATGTTGTAGTTCAAACATCTCTGACACAAAGCTAATAACAGAGTTAGGTCTCAGGTTGCAGCTTGTTATTTTGAAGATTAAAACTGTGCATGAGCACTTCCTGCTGCAATGGCAGCTATAAGCAGTCTGGTTAAGATGTCTAAGGATATCTAGTATCTGTACACCTGTATTTCCACTGATAGTAAACACAGGAAGAAAACAACAAAATAAACATTACAGTTGCCACTGTGAAAATACTGTTTTTTAACATGGCAGATCATTAGATATGTGAGATTTCAGTGATTCATTGTTACTAGGACTCAAAGATGTCTTCGCTAAAAGAGTTATATGCTTCAGGTTGAAATGCAATTGATTTGTATTTGTAAATGATGTTACATTACAACATTACCTTTTTATTTTCTAGCAGACAAGAATATCTGCTGAGAACACCTATAATTCTACAATCTTTAAAAACCTCATACTCTGCACATGCTAATCCTCAGTGTAAAATATTACTAGTCTTGTGTCCAGGAATCTTGACTTGTGAATCACTGGTGAATGTGTGTGTTACTTCCTTCTTTCTTTAGTAGCAATGTCTGAACATGAAAGTACATTAACCACAGTTTAGTTGACACTGGAGTTGTCAAAAAGTGTGCTGGCTTTCTTGTCTGTGCTTTTGCACCATAGCAGATATGGGTGAAGATGGATAGATAATAAAGTGAAAGGATATTGAGATATCAAGATGAATTTTAGGAAGCAAAAAGTGTCTATGTAAGGCAAAGAATTCCTTATATAGCTTACTTTAATGTTTCTTTTTAAAGAATGTTTAGATAAGAATCAGTGTTTTTTCCTTTCTCAAGTGATATTTCTATGTGTACATAATTAAATAAATGCATGTTTCATATGTATGTGTATGTTTCAACAAATAAGCATCACAATGTACACATATATTCGGTCTTCTTATATTCTGCTGCTGTGTCTGAACTGCTACTTCTGTTTTCTTTACCTTTCTTACCAAAACACATGTCACACAGGTACCCTTCAGCTTTGGTAAAGCACTAGAAATTTGATCCTACTAGTAGTGCTGTAGTTGCTGATTTATAAAAGAAGGAAAAACCCACCTCTGTTAGCATGAAAGGCTGTTTCCCTGACACACGTGAAGGAGTAAGTTTCCTTCAACAGCTGTAGTTCTGCTTAATTAGGCACCAAGTCCAGAACAGGCATCTGGGATCCCTTGTGTAGAATCAGGAGATATAAAAGGCTGCTGTCACAAGAGGTATGCCAAACAGCTTCATGCAGGGAACAAACTCAGACAAGCTCTAGATCACAGCCAAAACCCATGGCCAAAACTCCCAAACTGGATGCTCATGATGACACAGCAATTCCGTTTTACAGGTTATGGGTTCCACGTGCTGTCAGCACAAGCATTGTTACTGCTTGGACATTGACCCAATGTGCACACACACATACACACACACACACACAAACAGGAGGGTTCTTGCTCAGGGGTACCCAGAAGGTGGCTTTGTAGATTCACAAAGATAAGGGCTAATGTGTGTGTCTCAAACGCCAACAGCCAAATGCGGTAGAACCAACCAAGAACTCTTGGTAATAACAGACAAGAATTGTCGGCAATAACCAAGGACTCTTAATGTTAAAATACTGTGTGAAAGAACAAGGTTTTGTTGGAGAAAGGGGGCCATATGGAGATAAGGCAGCGCTTTTCTGTGACAAACAGCCTTGGTTTAGTTCCTAGAGATAAGTGCAACACGGTACAGTGCAAGGACAGGAATGAGGCCAAAAGAGTAGGCATGGATTGTAAGGGGGACATTAAGACAACCAAAGACCCCCAAAGACCTACAACCCATTTCCAGAAAGACTTGAAAGAAGGAACTGCTAATGATAATTAATTTGTATAGAAAGAGAAAAAAACCTTTCACACTACCCCTTTTTTCAAAACCCACTGCTGTGGGCTTACAAAGCAGGTCAGGGACTAACATACCAATTTCCATGTCAAGTGTGCAATTTACCTATAAAATTTTCTGTTCTTTTGTAGACCCTCTGACTTTTGTTGTTCTTTTTGACCATGAGCATTTACTAATCTTACTCTTCCTTCCCCTTAAGGGTGGGTTGTCGTAGAGTTTGCAACACCCAGAGGGTGGAAGGATTACTCACGGGTATCCAGGAGAGAAAAAAATAGTCACTTATCTGGGGGATGGTGGGGACACTCAGTCCTGGGAAGTCTCCTGGGAGCCGTCCCAGTCCCCATGGAGGACTTCCCCTCAGAGACCTGCACTGTGGGTCTGTGCTGTGCTGCCCCAGCCACAGGGGATGCTGTGGGTTGCAAAAGGCTGGCAGCCACCCCAATCAGCCTGGGGGTGGTTGTGGGGAACGTGCCTGGCACAAAGGCTTCTGTGATCATCTCTTCAATCCTTACGTGTTCAAGTGCTGCCTTCCTACTCATGTCTAGTTCAAATAAAAGCGTTATCCAAACAAGATAACAGGATCACAGAAGTGTACAGAAATCCAGATTTTGGAGTGCTATGATATATTTGAAAGGTCCTGGATAACTAAATTTGACAACTGCCTGCAGCATCTTTATCTGCCCTTTCTTCAATAGTTGCCACTTCTTGTTTTTTCTTCTCTTTTACCGATTGAAGATGTGACATTTCCTTTGGTCATTTTTCACACATTTTTGGTTTTGTTGGCATGAAAGATTAAAAACCTAGTAGCTGTAAGATAAAATAATTAACCTTCATATTAAAAAGAACCTTTATAGCACTTCTAAAATAAATATTTCTACAGTATGTGTCATATATAGTGCATGATTGTATCAGATAATAGATTCATTGGCACCTGGTTTATACCAAAAAGCCCAGATATCTGTTGTATTGCTTTTATTGCTCACTAGCTATTTATAGGTACACTATCTTACTTAGAGTATTTCCTGTCTGTTTTTCATATTCATGTAGTATGAACATACATTACATGTGACAAGTATAAAAGTTCAACAGATGCAGATCACCAAAACCTACCTTTTTAAGGGGACAGGAAATTCATAAGTAGTAAACATTGGATGCAAAGGAAAAGGAATGTTTTTGTCTACACATATGAGGAAGATGGACTCCAGTATTCCCTGTACCATATTCTTGGTCAGATAACATTTTAGTCCAGTTCAGAAGCAATAAAACCACTACTTAGGGTATCATTTGCCTGGGATTCCTCTGAAGTTTATAGAGATTTTTTATGACTTAGAGATTGGTGCCAGTTCATGGGAGGGTAATTTATAGCTAAGACAGAAGAAACATTACTGTTTGAATCCTTTCACAGAAACATGTCATCAGTCAACCAGATGCTTTACATGTTTTATAGCATTTAGTTACGTTGGTGGAATCCCGAATTTTGAACTTGCTATTTTGTTAATGCCAGAGAAGGATAAGGTGATTAAAAAAAAATAAATAAAATAAATAAAGAAAAAAGGTTTCATTGTGTAAGTAATCCTAGAACTAATCAGCAGAGATGTATTCAAATCTAAGTGTTGAGAACAGAAACATTTCAATAAAGTTGCAAGCATTTGTCTCTATACACATGACAGCAATATCCATAATCTTTCTCATTTTCTCAAAATAAGTCCCTTTACAATTTCACCGAGCAGATACATGTGATGTCTGGGTCTTTTTCCCGCAGCTGCCCCTGCCTTCTTCTTAGCAGTTAGTAAAGCGTCCATAACTTGACTCCATGCAGGCAGATTTCTAAAAGCTTCCGTATCTCCCCTCATAGCTTTGTGCCTCATCTTTTTTCCAGTATGGTGCCAGTCAGTTACATTTAGAGTCCTGGCTATCGGAGTTCCCGGTAATGCAGTGTTGATCCATTTTAATAAATTCACTATTTTTTCTTCACTAATTTCTCTTGAATGTCTCTTTAGTATTGAGCTTAAG
>JAWMRA010000041.1:20066807-20087283 GCA_035584735.1 Pseudotriccus pelzelni | reverse complement strand
TGGGAGAGGAACAGCACTGCATATGTGCCTCAGAGTTCTGGGACTCCATTTCCCAGAATGCCTTGCTGGCAAGCCCCAAAACCCAAACCCCTACAGATATATGCTGCTCATGATTTTCATCTGCATTCGTAGCTGAATAGGAGAAACAGTGCCACTGGTCAGTTTTTGTATAGTGCCTTAGCTGTTAGAGCATTCATTTCAAATATACTTCTTCCAGTGTAAGAGGCTTAAAACACACATATTTTACTTTTCTGGGTAATCAGCAGTCACACATTATTATATGTGATAGCACCCTTCCAATCTTCTGGTGACTCTAGGCCATGCTTCAGAAATAACTCAAGACGCAATTAGTCCCAAAAAACATTCTAGGGAGAAATTATTCTAAAGTTTAGTTTCTAGGGCATTCAAAGGAGGATACAATTTTTCATTCTTCCAAATGAGACCTGGGGATGCTGGTCAACAGGTGGCAGTGTGCCCAGGTGGCCAAGAAGGCCAATGACACCCTGGGCTGTATCAAAAATAGTGTGACCAGCAGAATTATGGCAGTGATTGTCTCCAGTACTCAGCACTGGTGAGGTCACATCTCAAATCCTGTGTTCACTCCACTACAAGAAAGACATTGAGGATCTGGACCAAGTCCAAAGAAGGGCAACGAAGGTGGTGAAGGATCTAGAGAGTAAGTCATGTGAGGAAAGACTGAGAGAACTGGGGTTGTTCAGCCTGGAGAAAATGAGGCTTAATGCAGAACAGTATTGCTTCCTACCACTACCTGAAAGGTGGTTGTAACAAAGTAGAAGTTGGTCTCTTCTCCCAGGCATCTAGTAACAGAATGAGTGGAAATGGCCTCAAGCTGCACCAGGAGAGGTTCAGATTGTTGCATCAAAAGCAATTTCTTCACTGAAAGGGTGGTTAGCATATTACAATACTAATCCATCCAGCCCAAGAACCATCTGCCCCCATATCCTCCCTAGATCTGCTCCCTGACACATCTGCCCAGAACTGAGTCAGAGGTTTCTTTCTTCCTCATCTTCCCCCTCTTCACAGCATGCACTATCCTTGGAGCTCTTCCAAGGTTCTTAGGTCTTCAAAGCTGTGTTGGCTATAATCATATCTTATTATTCCAGTCCAGATGCATACATCCCAAACAAGACGTGCTTGCTAGACTCTTTTCCCTGGAAAAGAACATTAAACAAACCTGAAGAATTTAGAAAATTCAATATGAAGCATGAGAACAGGATTTGGTAACTGTCAACTGCTATTCTAAAGTGTGAGAAACTTTACAACCATACTAAAAATCCATATTTGCTACAAATCTTAAAAATTCTAAGGCATCGTTTCCCCTCTTAGAGACTTGACAAAATTCCATCTTGTCTAGTCTCTACCCCTTATATTTAACATCAGCACATCTTTTTAGCTTTTGAATAGCTGCAAGAAAGGAGACTCTCAAACCCAAACTCCCAAACAACACCTGTAAGTAACCCACTACAATGCTTGACCACCCTTATCTAAAGTTTTTTTACTAATTGCCTCCTTTTTTTTTCACTGGACACCACAGAGGGAAGTCTGACACTACCTTCTCGCTACTCTACACTGGTGTGGCCTCATCTTGAATACTGTGTGTGGTTTTGGTCACTGTAATACAAGATATTAAACTATTAGAGAACATCTAAAGGAGGGCAACAAAGATGGTGAAGGGCCTTGAGGGGAAGCCATATGAGGAGTGGCTGAAGTCACTTGGTCTGTTGAGTCTGGAGGAGACTGAGAGGAAACCTCATTGCAGTTACAATTTCTTCGAGAGAGGAAGAAGAGGGGTTGACACTGACCTCTTCTCTGTTGTAACCAGTGACAGGACCTGAGGTAATGGCCTGAAGTTGTGGCAGGGGAGGTTTAGGATATTAGGAAAAGGTTCTTCACCAAGAGAGTGGTTGGGTGCTGGAACAGGCTTCCCAGGGAAGTGGTCACAGCACCAGGCCTGACAAAGAAGCATTTAGATGATACTCTCAGACACATGGTGTGATTCTTATAGGTTGGCCTGTGCAGGGACAAGAGTTGGACTCAATGATCCTTGTGGGTCCCTTTGAACTCGGCAGATTCTGTATTTCTGTGATTCTTTGTTACCCCTTAATCAAGCATCCATGCAGATGAAGAAGTTGCCACAGTCACTGTTGCTGTCGCCTCCTCCACCCAGCACTTGCCCATATCTTCCTGAGGCTAAACAACTCAACTTTAAGAACTTAGTTGCTTCTCTGGTTTAGCCATTTCTTTTTGCACAATTTTTTTTTATGAACCTATTTTGGTTGCCTCAAAACTTAACATTAGTTATCCATACCAAAGACTAAATAGAAGAATGGCTAGGTAAAGAAAAATCCTCTTCTGGCATCCACTGATACAATGATTTTCTATATATACGCTCATATCACACACTTAGGAGGCATGTAGTAGTTTTGTTTCCCTTGTGAAAGGTAAGAACAAAAGATTGCAATTGAACAAAATTATCTTCACCTGAAGAGTAAAGGTTTCATCTCATTCTTGTGTCCACATGAACTATTGCTCTGCTTTCAAAACCTCTTGATTTTTAAGTAAACATTCCTATATTTTTAACTTTCAGTTGTGAAATCAATATAGTCTATTTGTCCACCTCAGTTTAAGAAGCTCAGTAATCCTTCAAACTAATCCCAATGAAATTGCTTCTGTGTTTTATCAATGCATTAAAAAAGAGAGAAGAAAAAGAAAAAAATCATTCTGCATGCTCGGATCATATCAGGTCTGTACAGTGAAACTAGGCAGTTGCTGCCAAAACCATTGGCAGAAATACCAACTGCTTAAAAGCTCAGTCCCAGACTGAACTTCTGCCATTTAAATTTGATAACTAGATATGGAGTTATTTAACATTATTGCTGCAAAAAAAATTCTATCAGAAAAATACTGATTGGAGGAATAAAAGGTTTTGTTCATTTAATTTTGTATTTATATAAGGACATGAAATTTATAGTTTTTGTTGAATCTCTTTAGTTAAACTTATAGATGGGTTTTTTAAAAAAGAAGGCGCTGAGATAAAATATTAAGATTACATGTTAGAAAGCAGACAGCTAGTCTCAACTTTTGACATATAATGATAAAAAGTCAGAACTCAAAATCCCAAGAAAAGGACAAATACCTTAAGCTAAGCAGATATTAATGTCATGAAAAGAATAAAAATGTTGACAAGTCAAGAAGTATTAGAATTCCTATGGAGTCTAACTTAATTGTAAAATACATAAAAAAGTGTGGAGTCTGAACATAAACTGTTCGTTTGCAGTATTGTAACTTACAGTACCAGTGAAGCAACATTACCAAAACTTCAGAGTGATTATAACCACCTGGAGATAGACTGAGGAGGATTGGCCCAGCTTTGGATTCCTTAGTGAGTCTGCCATATATTTCATCTTCTTTCAAACTGATTCGCTTGGATCAGTGTCAAATCCCCTCATGCCACCCATAAATCTGAGACTAGAAGTTCTAGTTCAGGTAGAGGTGGGACAGTCAGACATTCAGAGTTAGCCTGATATTGCTCAGAAAAACAATGAAATAATGTTCTACTGCAGTGTGGTATAGTAGGTAAAAAACATCTTCAAATATTGCTCTGTAATGAGGAAATATAACAATGGTTTGTCTTTCCAAAATGGATGATGCTTTCATTGGAACTGCCTGGAAAATGCAAGAAACCAAATATTCTTTGAAACTGTGAGTTTTCATGAAAATTAATCTATTTCAACTGTTTTTTCCTGTCTCCACAGTAAATGTGAGTGTGAAAGAGTAGAAGCCCCTCCTTTGCCAGTTAAGAAACAGACCAAGCCTTCTGGCTTTCAGCACCTTTGCCAAGCTGCCAGACTACAGTTCTTGTTACTCCTTCAGAAGCCAGGAAGAACTCTGTCTGCTCCAAATGGCAGGTCAAGCTGTGGTTAGCTCAGCGTTCTGGCACCTAAATTCCTCTTGGAATTTTGATTTAATGCATTATTCACCAGCTCCTGTTTCTCTAACTTGTGTAATGCTGTTACTCAAAAAGTGCCTGAGTACATTTCAGCAGGATGAATTGGACCTCAGAACAGAAGGAGGGCGGGCTTCGTGTACACTTGGCACTGACTCCTTCAATAGTCCCTATCTAGAGGGATAGTTGAAGATTAGCTGAAGACAGAATGTACTTCTTTAGCAGCTTTTGGAAACACAAATGAAGAGTCAATTGCATGAGTGGATGTGCAATCCACCTTTATTCTTTGCATATTTTCATTTAAATTCCAAGGTACGGAAAGAGATGTTGAGGTACACACTGAGTAATGCAACTAAAAATTAAGCCAAAGAGAGCAAAATAAATTGGTAACATTATTTTTCCCTCTTTAGAGGAGATATTCTTGAACATAATATATTTACTGTCAGATCAGTGAGGACAAAAAAAACCCAATAAAGTTCTAATTTTTTGCTTTCGTTCTGATAGTCTTTGTTGTAAATTCCCTTTAGTCTGTGTTGTGGTCTATGTATGGCTTTTTTTCTTTTTTTACTCCAAACCTGAGAGAAAGCAACAATATATCTTTGTGGTAGACAAGATCAGGGCCTTAATGAAATATCCACTTCCTACACTTACATTAATTAATTCTACAGAAGATACAATCAAGTGTTGATATATTTTAGATAGAACTATTTTTCACTGAAAAAATGCAGTTTTATCTGTAGAAATATCTAACAGGAACAGAGTTCATAGAGAAATCTGAGTTTATTTTTTTAATAATATTTTTACTAATCTTATTGAGATATTTGTATTACATAAATATGAAAAAATAAAGGCAAAATAAGTATTACGTATGTAAGGATTTTTTTTCTCTTTTATCATGCCAGGCATATTTTCTCACGAAATTTTGAGTTTTTCTTCCTGGACAAAGTTAAGGTTTATTTTGTTTGTTTGTTTGTTGGGGTTTGTTGTTTTTTAGATGTTGGTATTTCTTCCGAGAGGGAAATGTTGTCTTCTGCCCATCCTTCTAAGCTGACTGGTAAAATGTGGAAGCAGAAGAAGAGGAATAGATGAATATTTTTATTTGTAAATGAGTTGTAAATATTCCCAAGAACAATAAAACTTAATTTAAAAATATAGATAAAAATCACAATAGCATTGTTCAGATCCTAGCATTGTTGACTGTGTACTTGTAAGTAAATATGACTAGAGCTGTAGCTGGAAAGTATTTTCATTCCAGCAGAGGGACTGTTAGAGCTAAATGTAAATGTGTTAACAGAATTATCTCCATGAAAATAGAGCCAATCAGATTTAAAAATAACCATAAAGGTCACTGAATTAAAACATTTAGAGAGTAGATTAGGTGCTTGGAAAGTTTATGTCCTTAGCAAATAAAGCAAATAAGGCAACAGCAATGAGGACATTCAGAGATTGCCTCATGCTATTATGGGAGGAAAAGGTAAGCTCTGTGATTTTTCCTGAGGATATTGCCATGATAACGCCAAGGGGTCAGTGCTTTGTGGTGTGAGCTGATTGCCACATACACTGTAAAATGAGCATAGTTATATAATGGTTCGTCTTATTTTTAAGAGAGAACATTTTTTGCACAAACGTGACCATTAAATAGAAATAGGATGATTCTCTCAGGAAGATCTGAGCATATAGGTCAGTAGAACAATGCAGCCTGCTTCATTCAGGAGCCTGGCCAGCAGGCTGAAGGAGGTGATTCTCTCACGCTACTCTGCTCTTGTGAGACCCCACCCTGGAGTGATGCATACAATTCTGGTGCTCCCAGCATAATAAGAACATGGAACTATTAGAACAAGTCCAGAGGAGTGCCACAAAGTTAATAACAGGACTGAAGCACCTTCCCTACAAAGATAGGC
Organism: Pseudotriccus pelzelni; assembly: GCA_035584735.1. Taxonomy (NCBI): domain Eukaryota; kingdom Metazoa; phylum Chordata; class Aves; order Passeriformes; family Tyrannidae; genus Pseudotriccus; species Pseudotriccus pelzelni. The sequence goes on along the minus strand of JAWMRA010000041.1, from coordinate 20,081,415 downwards.
TGAGAAAGTTGTGGCTGTTCAGTCTGGAGAAAAGAAGGCTTATAGCAATCTTCCAGTATCTAAAAGGGGCCTATGAAGAAAGGGAGTTTTGTCAGGAGTTGTAGTGATAGGACAAGAAATAATGGGTACAAACTGAAAGAGGGGAAATTTAGGCTGGATATTAGGAAGAAACTCTATGCTTTGAGGCTGGTAAAATACTGGAACAGGGAGGCTGTGTGTGTCCCAATCTTGCAAGTGTTCAAGGACAGGTTGAACAAGGCCTTAAGCAACCTGGTCTAGTGGGAGGTGTCCCTTCCCATGGCTGGGGGCCTGGGACTGGGTGATCTCTATGGTCCCTTTCAAGCTTTAACATTTATGATTCTATAATTTACTTCAGTAGATGCTTCTGTAGAGACAGTTATGTGTCTTTCTTCCTTCTTGGAATATCTTCCTTCCTGGTGATATCTCAAGCAAAAGCACTCTCTGTGTTCAAAAAGAATAGTGATAGCAAAGGTCTTTTTCTTCCCTTCATACTTCAAAGAAATGACATTCTCTTTTATGACCTTTCAGTGTTCAGCAGGCTGAAATTAGTTAAAAATAAGGTGTACACATTTTCATTCAGATCATGGAAACTGTGATTTCATAGTCATATAGCTAGTTATTATTTTCACATTATTTTTTATGAGGAGGCCTTTTTTTCTACTTAGATCAATGTAAAATCACTGCATGCAAAGGAAGAAATATGGGTATCTTCTTGAAACATGACTACATCTTTTCATACCAGAGTATGCTGAGATAAATTCTCATGTCCTTGGTATCTCTAGACAGTAGGGAACCAAGACCTTTGGATTTGTTCAGACCACTTAGGAACCTGCTGAAAAGAGAAAAAGGAAAGAAGAAAAGGACAATTTTATTCTCCTAGGGGGAGAAAAGAGCATTTCTTTGTATTGTACCTTGATCAAGAATACTTCATCCAGCTGAGCCTAATCAAACAGAGAGAAATACGTTGCAGTGTTTGTGTGCAGAATATACACACACTCCAAGACACCATATGAGGCATAATACCTGCTGTCAGGCCCTCTCCCCTCTGCAGCATATTATTTTTTAAAACCCATTTTATCTCCTACAGATTTTTTTAGTGTTTTTTAAATTTATTTTTTAAAACTAATTTTGTCTACTCACGTTTAAACATTCATTAAACAGAAAAGGCTTTCTTTCTGTCTCAGAGATGAAGCACAGGCATGACAGCCAGGAGACAGTTATTTATTTCACTGTCTCTGATACTGATTGAGTGTATTTCCCTGGAGAATTCAGCTTCTCTCTCTGAGACTCAGTTTCTCACATCAAAAAGTGAATAAACACTAAAACTGCTACATGCCTATTGGTAGATATTTATGTGAGATATTGAAAAGAACATGAACATACAGGTAGGTTATACTGCTGCTTCCTGCAGTTTCCGGTGATGTGTAAGGCTTAATAACAGGAGATGCCTAGGCCTGCTTTGAAAAAGATGGGTATCTGGTTTTAATATTCCACAGTAGTTTCTCTTTGATTCTATGAATTCACACACTCCGTGTTTGAATCTATGTAGGTTTTTAGAATCAACAATATTCTGTACCAAGGATATACCAAATGAACTAATTGTTTATATGCTATCTTTTCCTCTAGTTGGATGTTATTTAGTTATTATAATATTAATCTGCTATGTATTTACTTTATGACACACATGACTTTATATAACGAACATCTTCATATAACACCCTCACTTGCTTTTTATCTGGGCTGGAAAGCTGTAATTTATTCAATAGTTCCTTCTGAAGAAACTAGTTTGGTACTTCTAAACATTTTTGTCACACACCTTGTCATGTGAAAAAGAGGGGATTTCCTTGAACCCTTTATATTTGATCAGTCTATCAGGATGCCCAAGGAAGATGAGACCCTTGTGCCCAACCAGCCTGCCAGAGCCCCATTAGGTGGACCCCACTAAATAGCCCATTGCATTGAAGTGTGGTTCAACTAATCTGCTCAGGGTCACACACCAACAACACCCCCACTTTTAGCTGGAATATTACCAGTTTTGTCAACTATGTTATCTGCTGCCAGCCACTGCTAGTGCCCTTGAGGGATTCACTCTGAACACTGTATGTAATAACACACTTTATTAACAAACACACTGATAATAGAGGACTGTGGTAGGTTATGGTTCAGAGATTGCCATTGATTGACTGAAAAAATTAATTTGAAGTGAAATACAGACAAGCTCTTATCAACAATGAAAGTTAGTTTGAGTTAATCATTCAGTGTACACAGAATGAGGTTCTTGCCCAATATGTGTCCCAGTGGGGAAGACAAGTTCAGCTTGTCAGCTGAGCCCAGAAGTTACTACGGAGTCTTCTCTAACCTCCCTCCCCACCTAAGCTGTATTTATATTAATTACTTTGAGGGAGGGGAAAAGGTAAAGTTAAAGGTGATGTCAGCCCACTTTTAGGTGGAGTTTGAGTGACTTTAGTCATTAGCATATGTGGAGTCTGAAAATTAATGTGCATTCTTGAGTCAATGAAGCAAAGTTCAGCTTTTGATTACTGTCTAAATTATTCTTTGATTTAGTTCCCATTGTTTTAAAATGAGCATAACCACAACACCACTGTGTTGCTCAATCCTTTGCTTTATATGCACACTGATTTCAACTGCAGCTCTGTGCCACTCTATCCTTTGTTTCATGTTTCCCTTACAGAGATACACAAAACTCCCTCAAAGTTCCCGCTCCTAAGACCTGCAGGCAGTTTGCCCCTGGTGAACTATAGCCAACACATATCCTCCTTGCTGAACTTTGTTTTTGGTCTTCTACCCATGTACCTCCAGACCTTTTTCAGTTATATTATAATATTTCCACTAGTAAGAGTTAGTACAGTATTCAGATGTACGCATACCAGATATTTCTATGAAAAAGGGCATAAATAATTTTTCTATTTTGTTTGCCATTTCTTTCAAAGATCTAATTTCTCAGTGATGATTGTCACCTGTCAACCCATCCTGTTTACACAAAGATTTGTCATTGTTTTTTACTAATCCTGTTCAAGTTCCAGACATGTCTGATCTATAATCTCTGACAAGATCCCAAGATTCTTCTATGACTAGCAACTCTCCTAATTCCAATGTGGATTTTATTGCATTTGTTATCCCCCAGTGACTTCTCTTGGAGCTATTCCGTTCTGTATAAACAACCCACTGAGGGAAAGATTTAAATATTCAAGGCAGCCCCTCTGTGTTACCCTGGGAATAACTAATTTTTTGTACAAAAGTAGTTAACCCCAAAGGAAACAAAAGAGTTTGAAAGGAGACTAAATTTCATAGAATTCCTCTATATTCAGGAGAAAGAAATTTGTGGCAAGGACTACCTGAGGTGCCCTAAACTTTTCTCCACTGGCTATTAAGGACACTAGGTCTCTTGTATGAACACACCCACTTGACTCAGCCCAATGAAGAGAGCATTCAGCTGGGAATAGGATCCCTTCCCCTAAACACTTGCACATGAAGTTTTGCTTCTTTGTTTGATTTCTGTCATCAGAAAATTTCATTCTTTGTTTTGTGATGGCTGCTTTCATGAGCTTGAGAACGAAGTGTAGGTATCCCACACTTGATTGCACAGCAGCTGTTGTTTGCTGACAGGAAGGAGTGCTGTCAGGCTGAGAAGAGTACTGAGTACTGAGATGTGGTTGCTGAGCATCCTGGAGAGATCCATACCTTTTTTATTATGGGCCATGTCTTTCTCTAATGACTGCACAGCAAAAAATAAACTGGTTACAATTACTTTTCATTATAGGCTCAGTCACATCAATTCAGACGAAACTTACCTTTCCCAAATTACCATGAAGGTACTTAAATAACAGATAATCAAAAACCTCCTGTGGCTCTGGATACTGGGATTTCTTAAAGAACCTTCGGGCTTTTGCCCTGTTTGATTATCTTACACACTAAATTGCTGTAAAAAGTGCTATGTTCACAATTGCCTTTCCCACAGGGAGATCCCCGCTTCCCAGGGAGGGCAAGCAGACAGTCGTGTCTGGACAGCTGTCAAGTCCCTGGGCATCCCCCACCATTGAGCTCAACTTATATCTTCGACATCCAGGATCATCCTCTACTTCTAGTATCTTTGCTGCAATCACACAGAATCACAGAATCATTTAGATTGGAAAAGACCTCCAAGGTCATCGAGTCCAACTTTTGACCTATTACCACTTTGTCAACTAGACCATGGCACTAAGTGCCATGTTCAGTCATATCCTTAATACCTTCAGGGATGGTGACTCAACCACTTTCTTGAGAAGTCTGTTCCAATGCTTAGCTACCCTTTCCATAAAGAAATTCTTCCTGATGTCCAGCCTGAACTCCTCTAGAGCTGCTTGAGGCTGATTCCTCTCCCTTGTTGCCTGGAAGAAGAGGCTGACCCACCACTGCTACAACCTCCTCTCAGGTAGTGATAGAAAGCAATAAGGTCTTCTGTGTGATTCTGTATGATTGTCAGTGTACCCAAGTGAACATGCTTTGAAAAGGAGTTTGGTTGTATTTCTGTAACAGCAGCATGACTCTGAATGACAGCTGATCTCTGAATCAGCCATTCACCACCTTTTCAGTCCTTCTCTTCTTAAGGTCGCTTCTCAATAGCCCTTATTTTGAACACTGACTTTCTTTCCAGAAACCCAAACCCTGAACTTTCCCACTTAAATAGTGTATGTGCATATGCTTAGCTTCCTGATTGGTGTTTCTCTCCCATATCCCTATTAATTATGAGATTCAGGATGTGTCACTTTCCTCAGTTCAAGTGTTATCAGAATTTGTGACCAGTCCACACTGGTTGCAGTTAGCAAGTAGCAAGTTTCTGTTTGAAAATGCAAAGGCTCAGTTCCAGACATTCACCCAGACACACACACATACACCAAATTATCTGGTGCTTGTTAGCATTTACACTTTAAGCTATTTTTATCACCTACAACAGATTTAGACATCTGCTTCTGTACTAATCATTCCACAGTGTTTTTAAAGGCAGTGCAGAGAAAAAGACATTTTTGGGGTGTCTCATCTTCTTTAAAAGTGTCATTTGAAGATGTCATGGATGGAGCCACGGAAATGCCAGTTGTCTTCTTCTGTAAAGTAAAGGAAGCACTGGGGGCTGACCTCCAGCAGTTTTGATCAGGTGGTTTCTACTTTTCGCAGCTGACTACAATTTAAAGATGTAAATATTTTTCTGCCTAGTTTGTGAAACAAAAGGTATGGGGGTTGAGCAGGTCTGATAAGGTCTGAACACAGTGCAGCATTGCAGGTGTCAGGTGTCAAGAGAATGCTGAGGTAAAGAGGGGACTTTCCTAGCTGTCTCGGGCTTCTTTAGAGTCAGCAATGACTAAGAGAGATTGATCTGGATCTCAGTTTTACTTCTGAACATATAAGATCCTTACTTAAATATTCTTTTTCCCTACACTCCTTTTCTGAGCTGGCTTGCCTCTTGTTTTTGTGTCTGGTTTTTGTTTTTCTCTGATGTTCTCTTTCTAGTTCTTGAATAAGAAAAAAATTACAACAGAATTAAAACAAGAAAAAAAAAACTTACCTTTTCTATTATCTTTAATTAGGCCCTGAATTCACGACTGTTATATTCATGCATAACTATTTTAGGCTGAGATACTTTTTCTTCTAAACTTTCACGCTGTTACAGACAGTGAATAATTTGTGTTATGTTTTGAGTATGTAATGCAGCATAGTGAATTGCAAAAAAAAAAAATCCATTTAGAGCAATAGGCTTATTCAAATAATTATATCTATGCCTTTGGCAGATATTTTTATGTATAGAGAGACAGGGAGACACACACTCCAGTACAGCTATTTTGTTACTCCTTTTGACATTCCAATCAGACATTAAAGCAGCTTATAATCAAGCTGAACTTTTCTCTTGGCTTTAGGGAATGGCAGATGAACTATTTTCTCCTCGTCTTCTTTGGCTACTACTCAAATGTCTATTTATTTAAAATTCAAGGTGCGTTTACTAATTATTGCCAGAGGAACTGTAATCTTAATAGGTCATAATAGGTCATATATGTCATACTGTTTTATATGCACCTAGGAATACATAAAAATGAGATTAATGGGGGGGAGTTTATATGTCAGATTTGATAGCAGGTAAAATTGTTTAAACCTATGATTTAAAAATTAGAATATGTCACACGGAAGTCTTGTGTGAGCCCATCAGTCTAAGGGATTGGGGTGTTGAATAGCAGTCTCAAGAGAAGAGCTTAATATTCTGTTTTCTTTGGCATATGCAGTAAATCAACCTCAGTATATTTAAAAAGGTATTCTGTATCTGATATTTTGTTCTCTGAATGTCTTTTCAATGGCATGACTTTTGAATATAGAAAACAATAGGGGAAACAGGCTCAAAATAATAAACTGCTTTGTTCTAGTTGCTGAAAAATTATAACTGGGGACGGAGGAATGAGAAAAGAGTGATATGCAATTTTTGTACTAAATAAATGTACTGATCTGCATGTGTTATTAGCATAAGATGGAGTCTCTCTAACTTTGCAAATATTCAAGCTCATTTACTGGAAGCAGCAGAACAGCCTAGCTCTCCCTTTAGCACTGATGGGGAAAATGTGTACTCCAAGTCAGCTGAAGGCAGTCATGGGGAAAACCAGTATTATATCCCTTAAGACTCTATTTCACATGCTTAATGTATTTGCATTTGTGAATTTGGGAGATGGGACATTTGTGAATTTGGGAACAGATGCTACTGACACAGAGTAATATGTGCCAAGGCTATAGCTTCAGTTTTCTTCTTCCTTGTCCTTTTTTTTTTTTTTTATGTGAATGGCTCCCATTCCAAGAAAGGGAAGCCATGACATTTCCTATGGGTAGTAGGAAGTTCCTGTGAAGTGAGCACATCAGAACTGTAGTTTTTCCAAACTTTATAGTCTGATTGTATAAAGACATATTTTATACGCCTTCACTTTGTGAAGGTGACCTCTCTGTCAAATTGTCCTGGCACCCCATCAAAGGGAGAGCTGTTCAAAGAAAAAATTTCTGCATGTGTTTTAACAGGGGTAGTACCACATTCCTCTGGGTTTTATTGTTAAAGTACTTATCGTGTTAGTTAAAATGTTTCAGAATTTTACTCTGACTCTAGGTCTGTAGACCATTAGTGTGAGCAGTAAAAATCTCTACACACCAGAGACAACTTTATGTTGCCATTTTGCAGAATCCAAGAAGGGATAAGCTATTTTAGGTCATCCAGAAAATATTTCTTCCATAGCAGGAATTCTTCTTCCACTAAGCTTTCCAACTCTAACCTTAGTCTACATTCACTCCTGTTCTAAACGTTTCAAGAGACAGTTTCCACTTATATTGTAATCTATGTCACATTCTTACCTCAGCTTGATATGGCAGTGTGAAGAAAAATCCCACAGAAAGAGTTCTTTCATGGGAGACAATAAATTAATTTTTTCCTAATTCACTATTGGGTATATTAGTGAAAAGTGTAACTTTCAAATTTATTTTTTAAAGGAAAAAAAATTTAAAAGCAGATTTTTTTGTTTATTTTTAAGCATATTTAATAAAAACTTTGCATGAATCTGAAGATAATAGATTTTTGTCTGTTCATACTATTAATTCTTCATGAAGAGCACCTAAAAACCTCAGAATTTCTCCTCGTACTAGATAAATAATTCTTCTCAAAGATTAAAAACCTCAGTAATCTACTCTATTTTCCAATGGAAAGACCATCAAAGAGAGAAGAAAGAGGACTGGATAACGAAAGGCAAAACTTTTAGAGAGAAAAAGATGGAAATGCATCTAGGGAAGCTTTTGACATTTTTTGTCTTGCAGTTTTAAAAAATGAAATCTCTTCAGAAATAGCTACTGAGAGCTGTTTGATTGCCTCATACTTTGGTAGAGAAATAATTCCAGAATCTGCTTATTACAGTAAAGTAGACTTCTGCAGCCCTGGGAGGTTCACCATTCCTGAACTAAAAACCTACAGAGTTTCTTTCTTTTCACTTCAACTCCGCAATGTAGTTTTGTTGAGTAGAGGCTTATACTCACCATGCACATATATAAGAAATAAATTACTTTTAGGAGTCCAAACACTTTCATTACCCCTTTACAAATATTAAACTAAATTATGCCCTTGGCTATACCAGTGTAACAGGCTTCATCTCACCACAAGTGGTCAAAATTTTACTTGTGCAAATGAGAATAGATTTTAGCTCAACCAGTTCAAAGAAATGGTACAGGTAAAATTAACAGTGTCTTTAGAACTAACTGAAATTGGTTTTGCATGCTGCTAATGTACTTTGTCTGCCATGAAAGCTACAATCTACCAGTGCTTCAGTGGTTGTCTTCCCTGTTGAATTTACAACACTGATCTGAATCTATACTTCTAGTCCTTCGTGCAATCCCAGAGATGGAAATTCCCCAATTTTTATATCTATTCCTGGACGTGACAGTGAAAGTTTTAAATTATTTTATTCTTTATATTAATATTAGGTATTTGAAATCAGTTCCAATGACACCATGAAAATACTTTGCCCTGATTTAACTTTATGATGTATCACTGTAGATATTCTTTTCCTAAAAAGCTCCAGTTTAAATTACTCTTCCTAGATCAATACAATTTTCATTAGGCTTTTTTCCTTTTACCAAATAAAGGCAATATTTTGCGGTTATTGGCCAAAAATTTGTTTAAAATTTTGAACTGTTCTATGGACAAATATGCTGACAGACTACACTAGTCTATTAGGAACAAATTATCAGATATTCTCTGAAAAAATGAGTTGATAATCTGGCTCCATGGCATTGTTGCTTTCTTAAGAAAACAGCCGTAAAACTGGCATTTTCACTATGACTTCAATGTTAGTTACTGAGAGCATTCCCATTTCATCTGTTACCTCAGAAATAAATATTTGCTATTGGGATAAAAAATTTCTGGTCCTTTTTGACCAGAAACTTTAAAGACTTTGCTCTTGGTGATATGTATGATTTCCTGATATGGTGTATGATATACATTAGCTGAATATTGGTTCTGTAAATACTTGTAAAATGCTAATCTTTATCTGCAAAATCCTATATGCTTGAGGATACTTGGATGAAGTGTTTTATGTTTATGAAATATGTTAAAGAAATACACAGTATATATACAGTTTAAATTTTCCTCACTTTTATATTAATTAGAGATTGAAAAGCGTGCTACAAAAATCATTAATCAGTCTAGTTTTAATTTACATCTCATGCAGAATACAATGGCAAACCTGATTACATTCTTTATAAGTCTGCTGCTGTGGCTGCTTGCTAAATAAAGCATAAAATTAAAACTTTTATTTCTTGTTTTCAGATTGCCTTATAAAAATATTTTCATTCCTATTTATTGCACTGAGATAGCTATTTTCAAAGATAGAAATAGTCATGATCTTTATTCAATGTATTACATTCAGCAAGTTCCTTGCAGAAGACCTACACAGAGACTTTGGACCCCCTTGGCTGGTGCCAGACTACATCTCCAATAGACATTAACTAGTAAACTAAAATTGTTTTAGCATGTCTCTGTTTTTTTCATTCTGGGAGGTTCTCATCAAATATTGCTGAATGCCCGAATCAAATGGTTTAGGTTTGTTCTCAGTAAAAAGAACCACACTGCTGCTCTGATCCACACTTTGAGCAGATCACCTGTTGGAAATATGTGACCTGGAGAATAATGTGAGGACAGTTAACTTATTCAAACTGTTCATATCAGATGAATTAGTAAAGAATCAAAACATCAAAATATTGCCTTAATAATATGGCATGTATATTTTCTAATAGAGGACACAGAGAAGATTACTTACCTTGTAAGAGATCCAGTGAAAAAAGCCAGCAAGTTCTTATGAGTGGAAAGTTTACATGCAAGACCAAAGTGAAGAGGGTTTTTCTAAACTGAACCAAGCTGTACACTGATGCACAATTAACTAGCAGTGTCCCTAAACTATGTTCACCGGTGATTCTTATCTTACATGAAATTGGGATTAGCCAATACAAATATCTCAGCACATGCCATGTAAAACAGATCAGTGGTAGAACAAACTGTTCACATTTGGTGCATTTAATTGTATCATAAAAGATCAGACTCCAAAGCATTCATATCCATGTAAAACAACTCATCTTGCTTGCTTTAATGACTACAAGGCTGTAAGGGCAACTTGAGGTCAGACTGCAAAAGCTGTCAACTTTTATAATGCCTAATATCAGGTCTCATTTGGAAAGGTGGGGTAGACAACTCTGTTTGACATTGACCACATGACATTCATCACTATTACATAACAGTAGATGGGACACACCAGCCTTCTTAAAGTATGTGCCAGGGTCTGTTTAAGGAAGATCTTGTTATTTTTTTATTTCATTGTCAAACACCATCTGAGAGTGACTTCTCTTTGCACAACATGGACTGGCTGGAATTTAGGGTCATTTGTCATACAGGGCCTTTGATGAAAGTCCAACACAGAATCAGATTGATGCTCTATCCAGGAGCACACAGCAGAGCAGTCACTGTAGACGACAAGGATGGAACCTTTGCAAGGTAGTTAGAGTGTCAAGGTCCTCTTCCTAAATCATAAACTGTAAAGCTTTTGGAGTCCCGACTATATGGGACTTGCAGCTATTGTTATTCTTCTGGACTGAATTCTTAAGAGGATAGATTAATCTAAAAAAAAAAAAAGTTACATTTCTATATGATTTTTTTCCTGTTTCCCCATTTCTGTTAAGTGTAGAATTATATGTGTATGGTCTCTAACTGCATGTGATATTTCCTTTCACAAAGACACAATCCTTAGATCTCTGTTCCCTCTTTTTCTGTCTCCCCCAGGTAATTTCTTGAAATTTTGATTGGTCCTTCTTTCTCTGGAAATCTCCCTTTTCCCCATAAGGAAAGACATTTTAAATAAGAATACAGTAAAAGGGAGCAAGAAGACATAAACACAAGAATAGTGAATAAAACTCGCATTACATGTTCACAGATCCTCTAGACCATCATATATTGGATGAATAATCAGTTTCCTTAAAAAGGACCATCTAACTGACCATCCTTTACATTAAAATATAACCATGTAACCATTTGTTATCTATCCTTTTTATTTCTTAGGTGTGCCCTGCATGATTTTTTTAAAAAATAGTAATGATTTCAAAATACCCTTTGAATAGGGGCTGATCTGCAGTGATACTGTGTTGACTTTACTGGTATAGAAGATGCTATTGAAAAGTCTGTATCACAGACAGCATTTAATCTTTTTTCCAAGATAACTACGTTTAATAGAGGTTTCACAAAATATGGAGCAAGCCCTCAAATAAAGAAATTATAGAAATTAATTCACACAGCAATTTAGCTGTAGTTATTTTATGTCACAACAATATTTTCCACCTTCCTTCTTTCCTCCATCCCTCCTTTCCTCAAAATGGTGCAGAATAAGAATGCTTTCTTGCAGCTTGAAAAGAGACAAATATGATTGTGGCAGTATATCTCTTAGATTCTTTATCTTACAGATCTCCAACATAACTGTGTGAATGTTGGCTCATTTGGTTGTGCCAAAGTGACTATAGATGATTTAAACATTCAGAGATTAGGATTTGACATGGCTAATTCTGCTGGGAAAAAAAATTCTTTTCATTCTGGCATACCTAGAAGAATAATAATCTCTGCCAACAAACAGCTGTCAATGTGTTGAGGACAGTAATCTTTTCTTTCAACTCAACAGCAGCCAAGACAGCTTGTCAGAGTGTAGCTCAATACAATAGACAACTTCTGAATAAAAACAAACAACAACCAGACAAATGAAGGTAGGTAGAAGTAATTAACTTCATTCTGGAGGAAACATCTTTGGTAGCACTACAGATTCAGATCGTGGAATATTGCCGTGATATTTTCTTCAGAGTGCAATCATAAAACTGAGTACTACTAAGACTACCATGCTCTTTCAAGTAATAAACTAAAAGATAAGAGGCATGGCAATAGTAGATTCACTCAGTCAAATACCCTATCCCTGGTAGAGACCAATATTGAGTATCTAGCAGGGGAACGCAACAGAGAAGCCTGCAGCAACAGCTTCATAGCTTCTAGCGACCCATGATTCTGAGACAAAGTGTTAATTTATCTCTGTGTTTAGCCTTCAGTGAAATTCTCTTCTCCTAATACACATAATTCCTTTCTGAGTTCATTTGTGCTTTTGGCATTCATCAACATCCCAAGGCAAATAGTTTTCCAGAGCTTAAATACATACCTACTTTTATATGACTCTGCACCAAACAGTTTTCTTTGATTTCTTAATCATTGTGAAAAATTGTGAATAATTTCTGTATGTTCACCTTCTGCTTATTAACTGTGATTTTTTGTGTCATTACCATCTGATTCCATCATTCATCCCCTTTTTAAAGTAAAGAATGTTAATTAATTTCTCCAACCCATAAATTAATCCACAGTAGTGATAAGATTTTTACCATGCTTTTTTCTATTTCTACCAAATATTTCAGTGGAAGTAGCGGAACTGTACAAAGCATTTAAGATGCAGATAGTCTAGGGATTTAAGAGGTATCATGTTTCTGCTTTATATTCCATTTTATTGTTAATAATTCCTTATCTTCAGACTTCTGCAGAACATTGTTCAGTTTGTCATTAAACAATCCAAAATTAATCAAAGAAAACCCTTCTGAAGTGGAATAATTTTATTTAGAATAAATCAAAAAGTGACATATTTAGGATTGCTTTGTGTCTTACTTTGATTTCCTTTTCCCTGTGTGCACTATTTACATTTCAGCTACAACTTTATTTCCTACTCTTGTAATATTGTGAGGTCAGTTACAATTGAAACTGTACTAACTAACTATTTATGGTCAGACTTTATTTTTATACATCTGGTATTTTTGTGTCACTGTTATTCACAACTTAATTAATTATACCCTACCTATATGATTTATAAATATACTGAACATCACAAATCTCATAGAAGAGTATGATGGGATTTATTCCCTCTATTTGTCAACTGACAAATGCTATTCTAGATTTAAATTATCTTTTCAAATACACTTACAGCAATTACCTGAGAAGTTTTAATTCCTAGCAGTTTGTGGTATGATTAACATTAAATGAGATTGAAGAGTATAATTCATGTATCAAGACAGATAAATTCACAGAACTACATGAAAGAAGTGTAAGATTATTCATTACAGTCAATGAAGAGCAAATCCTACAGTCTGAAAGACTTTTCATCTTGTCCTAAACTAGACATTTATGTATGGTTCCACAGTGTTGGGATTATTTTTGTTTGAAATATCATTGTGTACTTTGAAGAAATTTAGGAAATTTGAGGGGGGGAAAAAAGTTCTTTTTATATAAAGCGTCTTGAATCTTCCTTATTATAAAGTATATTTTTATCATATTTATCCATTTTTCAGTTTCCTTTGTTCTTTATTATACTTTGTACTAATTTTCCTGGTACAGAAATGTAACGTACTGGTCTGTAGTTTTCCAGATTGCACTGAGTCTTGTAAAAAAAAAAAAATATTGTATTTAGTACATTTTTTCCCATTGCAAATGAATTTGATTAAGGGATAGGTTATGGCATTAGTAACTCGACAATTTATTTTTTTAGTTCTTCCTGTGCAGTGGATGAATACTTGACAATTTCATATGATTCATCTTACCATTTTGATCTAGTGATATGTTGCTCTGCAAAACCTTTCCTCATTAAAGAAAATTTCCTGGAAAAACCTCGCATAGCTCCTATGCAGTGAACACCAATGAAAGTAATGTTTTTATTTTTCCTATTCCCATCCTATCTTCTCTTCTCTTGAACATTCTTATTGCAACTTTCTCATGCATTGATATTATAGAATTTTTAGAAGTCTTCCTGTTTCTGTTGTAGTTAATGATAATAATAATAATGAAAGGTTTAATTAGTACCTTTTTATGTAATTAGCAAGCTGTCTTTCAAAACGTTTCTTGGTCTGCTTTTTTATAATTTTATATTTATATTTGTATGAGCTGGAAGTGTGCCCAGGTAGTCGAGAAGGCTAATGTCATCCTGGCCTCTATCAGAACTTGCGTGGCCAACAGGACCAGGGCAGTGATCACCTGTACTCAGCGCTGCTGAGGCCACACCTCTATTACTGCATCCAGTTCTGGGCCCCTCACTACAAAAAGGCCATTGAGGAGCTGGAGCATATACAGAGAAGGGTAATGAAGTTACTGAAGGGCCTGAAGGACAAGTCCTGTGAAAGAGTCTGAGGAAGCTGGGGTTGTTTAGCCTGGAGAAAAGAAGGCTGAGAGGGGACCTTATCACTCTCTACAACTACCTGACAGGAGCTTCTAGTGAGGTGGAGTCAGTCTTTGAGAGGGAATTTTTTGTGACCATAAACAATGACGTAAGACAGAATAACCAGGAATTTGATAGAGCTATGAAAACTTACTCTGACTTAGGATCTGCCTTAGATTTCTGTCTTTTATTTCTCTAGCACATAGGAAAACCTTAATAATGGCCAGTCTTCGCGACCGAAGATCCGGGGAAGGTCTTTACACCCTCCAGCCTGCGCATTGGATTTTTTAGGTGAGACACAGTGTGCGCGGAAC
>JAWMRA010000041.1:20037832-20066707 GCA_035584735.1 Pseudotriccus pelzelni | reverse complement strand
CTGTACTCGGCGCGCGCGGATGGTGGTATTCCTGGAAGCCTGGGGACCTCATTAAAGCCTTTCTTATCCTTATCTTATCTCCTCTCTAATTTGGCCTGGAGTATTTTTTCTCCAACAGCTTTTAGGCAACAATATATTAAATGAATCTACATGATTAGTCCACATGAGTGACTAGAACTGTCTCAGGGTATGGTGAAAAGCAACACAAAAAGAACATCACGCATGATCAGGAAATGCTGGTTAGGTTAATATCAGCCTTTGCAGATGAAGAACTAAATTGTTGACACATTTTGCCAGCAGAACATGACTAGAGAAACTGGGCAGTACGAAGAAGGGACTAAAATAATAAGAAGAAAACATTTCAGCAAATGTAACTGCATTTATTATCACTGTCATATGAACTCTTCTGTGAGGTCATCTCAAGAGCTTAACAATTTCATGAATATACATGGTCCCTCAGAAATTCTTGAATCTTGCTAACATCTGTTCTAACCCATTCACATGATACTTTTCAAAACAAATAGGTTTAGGTGTATCAACTTTCTAATAGCTGTAAAATAATTTTAAGGTCTTTATATTCAAATGTAATCAATGAGTCTGGAATTTCTTTCCTTTTTAAATAAATGTTCCAGGTTGAAGACCTGTTGCAAGTCTTTCTGACCCCATAGTTGTTATTAATTTCAACTGCTGGTGTATATGAATGTACTTCTAGAAAGGAGGCAAAGGCACAAACATCAGTGAATGAGTTGTGTTGTTGCAGGTTATTCTGTAGCTCTGGGTCTTACATATTACAAGTGTCATGTGTATTTCCTTGTAAGGAACAATGGTGGATATTTTCTTGTCTTCTCCATGATGAACGCTGATTTAGAAGTGGTTTGCTTTTCCGAAAGGTGACAGGAATTCAGCATGCTTGTTATAAGCCAGGTTGTGATTTTTACATATGCAGAAGATAATTGTCAAACAACCTTTTGGCTAATTCTCAATATGAGAAAAGACATATACGAAAAATTCTCTATCACATCTAAGCCCTGAAAAAGCAGATACAAATGAAAACTGGAGCTTTGTTATTTAATTCAATGTAACTTCTTAATTAAAAGCACCTTTCCTTTAATAATGTGGTACATTCAATCCTCCTTGTAATAACAATTCTGACTGCTATACTAAAAAAGAAGTAGGAAAAATAATGCAGGCTACTGGTAATGAACTAGCCATACAGAAAATTTAAGATATTTTTAAGGTAACTGTTCAAAAGAAAATACACTCAGAAGATTCTCATTTGATTATAAACATTATAATACTTCTCCTCTTCTTCTAAGATACTTAGTGATCACACTCTTAGAATCCAGTCTGATATATAAAATAGTATATTAGGTATAGAGACCATATTTTCTTGGCCAGCTGTTGTGAGACAGCAGTCCTGCCTCTGTTGCCCCTGTAATATCTGCTATCAGCATAACTGTCAGGAAACAAGTCTTTACCACAGAAACTCAATTTTAGGAAAGCCAAAAATGTCCCCAGTCTGTGAAATAAAGGCAAAATTCAATTCATTGCATTTAACAAATGCTATATGCAATTTCTATATGTCCCTCTGTCTGGACAGGCTATTTAAATCTCAGGATTAAACTAAAACACACCTACAGATTCATGAATTTCTCATATCGTGTTACTGCTCCATGAAAGTGAATATAGGTCTAAGAGTTTTTATGTGGTTGTTTCCTAGATTTCTCCTGAATGTCTTAAACGCATTTCTGGGAAAAAAAGCAAGGTTGAATTCTGTCTTGTTTTATTTTACATCTATGTACTTTGTAATAGCAAACAAGTAAATCAAGCAAGACAGCAAGCAGATAATAACAATTATAATTATAGATAGATCATAGGTAATATAGAGCAGAAAGTAATAGAAAGCAGAAATATTTAATCTGAAATTGGTGTCAGTTAAAGTCAGATCTCTACTTTGCTGATGTAGGTCCTTCATTCTATATATATAAAACCATCCGGTGCAAAAAGTTCTTGATTTATTCTCACAAAACGTCCCAGAAAATCAGAATATTTACCTAAAAATCACTCTGGCAGTCTCTACAGAGAATACACTATGAAGACAGGGACCAAGATAAGTGATTGCTCTTCAGTTGTTCAGAACACATTTTATATCTTCCCTTACAAGCTATTCTGCAAATGATTTAGACACCATGACTCCTTTCCCCTGTTTCACCCACATGAAAACTGTTACCTTTTATTTTTGTTCCCTTTTTGTATTGTCTTTTGTGTCTTTCATCTGCAGGGCATTTTACATAACATATTTTCATCACTTCTGATAGCTGAGCTGACAAGAACAAATGTTATGCTTGATTTTTTGTGTCCAGTACCTCAGTGAATCTCTGTTATTGGGTGGTAGATTCTGCTTTTGAGTGACAAGAAAACTTACATTATTTGTCCTTTGTTAATATGCTGCATACTAATTCACTCTTATATTCATTCCTAGCTAGTTTCTTGGCAAAATCTCTCATCATAAATTTCTTCTTGTCAGAAACAACAGACTGGCCTAAGGCTTTTGGTAAATGACAGCAAATTGTGTTCCTTATCATAATGGCTTGAAAAAGTATTTGTAAACAATTGGATTTTCTTGTGCAGTGTAAAACTGGATACAAGGACACCATTTTTCTAGCTGAGGCACAGTTCTGGATCAATCTTTCACAAGAACAAAAATCAACCCTAAACTGGAGCAAAATCAAAAGCAGGGTTAGTGAACTTTTACCTTATCATAAAGAGTCTTTACTCCATGACTTTATAAGCCCAGCTTTAGATAAAATGTATTAAACAGTAATGTTCCTGTAACAATAGTACCCTATGGTCAGAATTTTTATTCTGAATTTCAGGTATAATTGACTTGCTATTACAGATCTATGAAAGACTTCTTCATTTTTATAATTTTTTTAATACTTTAATAAATTTTTCTATCTATGTAATTCAATCAAAATATTATTTTGCAATAAACCAAATCATTATCTGCTAAATGTACAGATAATTTACAACCATTTAAAATATAAAAATCAAAATATTTGATGATTCCAGACACCTTTCTGATAGTCCATTTATTCCAGAACCTTGTTTCACAGAACATTGGTCTGAGCTTCACAGAACATTGGTCTGTGAATTCTTTCACCAACCTTCCATTCTCTTTTTCTTTCCCTCTAACTGTCAGTTTGAGCAATGGATAATGCAATGCTTTGGTAATTTCCAAAACTGCTGTTCAAATAGGAAGTCCTAGAAGCTGCAACTAGTTGTATACTTGCATGTGGAAGATGATGCTCGCCTGTGATTAGAGTCTTAGGAGAATTAGGCAGCAAATTTAAAATGACACATGAATTGCTGAAATCAATGTTATGCAAAAGAAACAAACTTTGCTGAGCATGGATAGTAAACGGATGTAATTTGCCAATGTTATGGTTTCTTTCATTTGTTTGTGTTTTTTTCTCACCCTTTTGTTCAATTGCCATTCTATAACCTGCTTTGATTATGAAAGGTTTTTCCATATTCTTATCAAAGATGTAACACTTCAACCACGAAATGAAGGTGTGAACGTGTGAATTTCAATACTATAAGACTGTTAAATGCTAATAAGGAACTGTTTGAATGATTTCAGGCATATCGAGTGTAATAAAAGTTTCAGAGTTAAACAAAGTGATCAGATCAAGGGAAATGGTCATGCAACAAAATTAATTACGAGCACTCAAAACACAGAAGCAGGTTCTGAATTAACTTGAAAGGGATAAACTCAAGTAAATATTTTAACAAAGAAAAATAGAAACAGTGATGGAATACCTTTCTTTTTCTGGAATCTATAAAGAGACTTGACTTTTTTGGTCTGTGTATGATTATGAGGCTTCAAACCTGGACTTTCATAAGAGATTTTTATTCAGGGCTATTTCAGAGGTCAGATAAAGTTGCAGATGGGTTTTTGCTCTGATTTTTTTGGTTGGTTGGTGTTTGGTTGGTTTGGCTTTTTCTTCACAACTTCTTTTCTGTGCAGATTTGGAAGAAGCTGGAGAGAAGAACAAAACACATATAAATATGGTTTATTGTCTGCCTGAGTGTTGCATTTGATTCTGTAGATGTCAGCAAACTCTCTAGGACACAGAGTCATCAGTTTTATGATGCTATCCATTGTATATTTTTTTGTCAGTTATTGCATTATCTGCCTTCATACCAGTCACGATTACATCAATGCTACCTATGGGAAGGCGTGTTTTTTCCCATGGAAACTCAATGTTACTTTGGCATATATTTTATATTCTTTGTGCTATTTACATATTTTATATTTACAATACTACTTAGATGTTTTCACTACAAATTTTGCAGTGCATTTTTAAAGGTCAGAGCAATAGACTGCCCACAGCTCTGCTGAATGGTTTTTTGTTGTCTTTTTCTTATACACGGGGTGAACAACATTATTACTCCATGAATTATGTAGTGTAGCATACAAAGCTGAAAGAACTGCCCTTCTCATTACATCAACATGAAATGCATCATGAACTCCAGATTAAGAATTTTCAGTCCTCCACTCATCTAAATTGTTGACCAATTCCTTTCCAGCAGTAAAATACATCTCTGGGAACACAGAGAACTAACAAATAAATGCTGGCAGGGTACAGCACTGTTTCTAACAGCACTAAATTTTGCTCTTTTGTAAAGTCTGATTAGCTGATCCAAAATTTATATTCTTGGAGTGATTTCATTTTACTGAGAAATAACAATAAGTTGCATTTTGAAATGTCTTTTTTCTCCTTTAATTTAATACAGATAAAAGCAGTACAGCTTCTCTTGCTTCTGAAACATGTTTAACTAATGCTAGAAGTTAGCAAAAGTATACTTTAGTGGAGCTTTGATGCCACTTAAAGTGATTATCAATGTCTCTGTGATTGAACACCCGTGTTTTCTAATTAGAATGGCCTTTACTGATATTGTCTGCGTTTTGAGCATTGTAATGTATGTCATTATTCTCCGAATCTGCAGTGTCGTTAGCATTTCTGTCCTTGCTGAAGTTATGTTTTTAATACCAGGCAAACAAAACTCTTACAGAAAACTTTACACAAATTATATTGTTCAATGGGCATGATTTTTGGTTTACTGGTGACAACATATGTGTAAAGAGTTTTATTGGTAAGCTTAACTAGCAGATGTCATATTCTTATACCAGTGACCAAATAGAAGATAGACCCTATGAAGATGGAATAAAATCAAACCAAAAACACATCAGAGAAAGAAGACAAACTGTGTGATCTCTCAAAGAATGCTCTACGCATTTACCTATAAACATTTGTGGGCTTTAAGGACAGAGGGTTTACATAAATAAATCTAGGCAATAAATACAGATGGTTCATCCAACTCTATAGAGGTGCCTGAGACTTCTACATGTATGCTCATTGTCTGGTCACTCTTTATATTTAGTGAAGAGAACCAGAAACCTCTAGATTTTGAGCAATCTCTCCTTAAAATGGATGGTGTCCTCCAGAGATCTTATTTCTTTTAACTAAAAATTGAATTCAGAACTGCTTTAAGTCAGAGTTTGGAGTTAGGTATGGAAGTTTGAGATTAAATGAGATGAATACATTCAGATTCTGCAGAAAAGATTTTCAGAGTTTTGGGGTTTTTTGTTTGTTTGGTGTTCTTGTTTGGGTTTTTTTATGTGTGTTGTAAGCGTCCTCTCTAAACACCTTAGAAAGAAACTCTCCACTAACAATCAAATCTTTTTCTTCATCACAACATAAATTCTAGAATTTATGTTCAAGACAAATGAGGTTACATTTATAATGGTTAAATTTTAATAAACTAATTACCCTGACTATACTTTCGTCTTTGGAAATACAGTTTCTATACCATGGCTTGTCAGATAATTACACAATACCACTTCTCGTGTATTCTGAGATGTAATTTAACAAACTGGTTTAAAGAAATTACAAAAATTATTTTGAGGAATTTTGTCAGTGCTACAGTTGAAAATTTTATTTTCTTGCAAATATAAAATGTCAGTTTCAATACATTTTTATTACAGGATACGCATCTTGAAAATAATTTTGTTATTTAAAATTTCGTTTTCGGTTCGGAATAACTTTTCACTTTTAAACATGAATTATAGCAACAATCACACAAGACTATAAGGGAAACACATCCTGGTGAATCTATTGGATTCAAAGATTAGCAAGAAAAGTTAGCATTTGTTTGCTCTCTTGGGACATTTTTCCCATTTCTGGCCTCTCAGTGTCTTTTTATAATTTAACATTTTCTTAATTATTTAGTTGGCTATAATTTTATTTTTTTTTTATTGCCAGCTAATTCTTAGTGCAATTTTATGTAAAAATGTGACATTTTAAAGTTCATTTACCATTCAGTATGCAAATTCCTTCACTACCACATCAATCATGAGGAACATTAGAGGGTTCTTAGTAAACAAAGCAGTACACTATTGCTCATCAAAGGCTGTACCTTAGGTAAATACTGCATGAGTAACCTGGGAAAGCAATACAGCATCCCCATAGAAATTCTTCATACACGCACTAATTACACAGTTGTTCCATAAATATGTGGTGACTCCAGACTGAAACACTTAATTGTCTTCCTGTGCAAAAGCTTCATAATAGAGAAACAGAAGTCCTCACGTCTGAAGTACAAATACTGGAGATGATATTTATGTATCTAAGACAGTTGTAATTTTCTAAATTTGAATGTTGAAGCTGGGTGATACAGCTAAAAGTATTATTTATACTGATTATCCGATATTTCCCATATAAATTAAAGTAATTACATTATCTGCAAGTATGTCTAAAATTCAGTTCAAAATAATTCCATGAAGGGAAACCTCAAAACTCAGTGACAGTAACCACCATTCTTCCCATCCAATTGCTCTGTCCTCACTAAAGACAGACTGGCTTCATGCTACCTGTCATTTGCTGAGGAATGAATACGTTAATCCTGAATATGTTATTAAAAGCCAAGTAAATGTTTTATATTTTTCATACTGAAGATATTATTTGATTTCTCAAGAAATCAAATCTTTAGTGAACAAATCTGTACAGAAGGAAAATATAGACAGATGAATATGTGAAGTGCATCCTGCAGATTTTGCTCTCATTGAACCTTTGCTCTGGTCAGACAACTGAGCTGGATCTTGTTTTTTCTTATTTTTATTATGTGCCTCTATGTCATCAGTGAGGCACAGAGGGTGGCCACACTGCACTTCCCTTCATATAATATATTTGCTACATGTGCTCTCCTTGCAAACTAAGCTGGGACTAAATGGCCGTTGCAGGTACACACTTCCCAGTTAACAATTCACTACCTAAAGGAAATAATAGTCACAGACAAAAATCCTTTCATTTTCTAATTATTGATCTTCTCAAAATGCTAAAGGAATGGTATGCCTTTTTATATTGCAATATTTTCACTTTAACATGGGATCTGAAAGAATTAAGATATAAGCAAAGGAATAAATATTATTCATTGGTTCATAATTAAATATACATTTTTAGGATTATGAGAGGAATAAAATATCTTCCACAATTTTCTGAACTTAAGGCGAGGTTGGAGATCAGTTCTTGGTCGTAATGACTTTTTTCTCATTTTAATTATTCTTGAAGGACTTACATGATAAGAACTTGCTCTCATTTCTTTCTCCTTGACTTTCTGTAAAATGAAGATTGATTAGTGTAGATCAAGCAATTTTTTTAAAGAAGAAGGATTAATATGACAAAAAATATGTGCTTAAAGAAAAATTCTATAGTACACGCTGATTCTATGAATAACATGACATAATCTTTCAGTTGGAACTATTACTTTAGCTTCCTATAAAAATTTTATAAAATTTGGTGTATTGATTGCAGTAGATGAAATGTGAAACCAAACACTGACAAAAGAAAACACATGTGTAGAAGGGACTTTTTATTATACTTTTTTTTCCTACAGTTTGTTCATATGGTAAGAATATCTTTGCTCATTCTCCCTGGACCCTTTTCCTTAACTACTTACTCAGTTTCCGTCAGTTTGTTTTAGTCATTTGTAATGGTATACCTACCACTTAACACTCATTGAAAAAAAAAATTATGTCTGAAGGTTTTAAAACTATAGACTTAGAAGAAACTTAATTTCTTACAAACATGGGGAAAGGAAAATTCTGTACAGTGGAAATTTGAATATGAAATAACGTAGCAGGTCTCTTCATCAATATCTTCTCTTTTCGTTCACAACTATACTAAATAAATAAACTATTCTCCTTTAATTTGAGACATGAAGAAATACCATAGAATGAATGTCACTGTAAGTCTTTTGCTTACATTTTCATGAGGATCAAGTAAAGAAAAAGAAGCTTGTTTTCAGAGAGACAAGAAAACAGTGCATCTAGCTACATCACAGAGAAATCATAGGACAGTTCTGCAGGCAACTCCAAAGCTGTTACACTGTTTCCTTGGGGATATGCCAAGGAAGCAAATGCTAAAAGTTGGAAAGGATTTGTATAGCTTAACATATGGCCTTTATCGTGGCCAATAAAAGCTTCTGGGTGTCCTCAGGTGCTGCCACTTCTAAAAAAAATAATAAGGAGGAATGGAAAAGAATCATGACAAACAGAGACTGGTTTATTTCATTGTGACTTAAGGCTATTCAAAAATAACACTGAAGGTGACCTCCCAAGGCACAGTGGCAATGATCTGCAAGATCTGCCTTCAAATATTCTTGATTCGCTTTAGAAAAAGCAAAACTATTTCTTCTTATATGCAATGTTCAATGATTATTGTGCTATTTTAATTTATCAAGGAAATATTATATAGTTTTTCGTGGAAATATTACATAGTTGTTCATTCCAAGACCAAATTTATCTACCTTTTTTTATCACAGATAGTTCACTAAACCATTTTGTTCTAAAGTAGGTGTGACATATTTTATATTTAAAGGAAATTATCATATATTTTTATGTAAAAAAATCCTTCAAATTTGCTTCCTTAATTCTGTAGTTTAGGGTTCCATTTTAGGTACCAACCATTCCTTTTCAGCTACACACTGAAAACACAAAGAACTTTCAAAAACATTCTTGTCAAATATGTTTTATTTTTCAGCTCTTATTCATTACTTTCAAAGCAAATCAAGATTATCTCTAATTAAAGAACTTAGAGAAAATACAATGCCAATGTCTAGAAATAAATGAAAATTAATGTAAAATGTTTCTGATGTTGAAATTGCTTTACAAGAACTTAGGTGGGTAGAAGTAGAAGACAGACTACTGTTTGTTCCTGTTTATTCTCACAATCCTTTACATCTCCCACAAACTTATTTACTCTGCCTAGTTCAGAAGACATTGTGTGTCAAGCAGCAAGGGAAAGACAGCAAGACAGATTTACTGCATCATTCTACCTTCTGTCCTCTACCTCTTATTTCTTCATTGTGCTTTCTCAGGGGGACAAAAATCCCACCAAAAAAAAAAAAAAAAGGGAAATTATCATAGTGTGACATTTCTCATTCAACATCATTGAAAACAAATATACATTGTTATCTGACAGCACTTCTGGAAATTTTAAAAGTACTTTGCTGGGCCATGTTTTTTTCTTAACATTCCAGTGTAATGAACAGAACAACTTCACTTACCTAACTAACCTATTTTGTTAGCCCCTGACATCACTTTTGAAAGGTGATTATTCTAGATTATCTGTTTTCAACTAAAACAGAGATATTAAGATCATTTAAGGTTTCTTTGGGTCTAAACACTTTCTTCTCAGATGACCGTGAAGATGCTGTGTTAAACATGTAGCAGCCTTGTGTGACGTAGTGTTTAGCTGCAGTATATGACCCTTTTGTGAAAGAATACTAAAGAGTTCCTAAACTTCATTTTGACAAGAAGAGTGAACTATACAATGCAATGTGATCTATCTTCAACCAAAAAACATTATGTATGCACTGCAAAGAAAATATTTTACTGTATAACGTTGTAAAAGTCCTGAAAAAAATACAGCAAAATTACTGGCAGCTACAGTGCATGAGAACAGCTATAAATCAACTTCTCTACCGTACATCAATTTATGTTTAGTAGTAACTGCTAACTCACTGTGGATTTTATATACACTTTTTACGACATAGTCACATTGCAACAATGAAGGAATGCTGTTCCTCTACGCAATGTCTAAGTAACAAATGAAAATGATTAATTGGTCCCATGGCAGTAGACATCACTACTTTATATCTTAGATATCCCATGTGAATCTATTTTATTTTATTTTTCCTTTAGTTATATTAAGCAGTGGAACAGAGCAAGAAACAAGATAAAATGATAAAAAGAGACCTCAGTTTACTGGTTACATATTTTGCCTTAAATCTATTATAATGTATGTCCATTATATGATAAATATTTTATATATGTTTAAATTATTAATAAATTAATTTAAACTTTTTATATATGAGTCCATATTTTATGCCTCATTCCTCCTAAAAGCATAAGAATTTAAATTCCTATGCTGCTCCAAGATATGCTGCCTGGTATCCAAACCATTTTTTCTGATTTATATATTGGGAAACTCAATGAACAGTTACAGAAATTGAATTCTTTACCTACACATTTTCTAACCCCAAAGTAAGATGTTCTGAAAGATTTTCATATCTAGTCTTTTCTTTCCTGGTTTATACTTCACCTCACCTCAGAGAATAATTCTTATACTTCAGTGTGGAGTTAATTAGATTTGGTCTTACCTTGAAGCAAGAAAATTACTTGCATGTTTGCATGCAGGTTTCAATGGCAGACATCAAGGAGATTCAAAGCAGAAATCTGTTAATTTGTCAGCATTCTAATTCTTGGGAATGATGACATTAGTAATAATTGTCAGAACTTGAAAAAAGGTGATGTATTCCATGATTGTGTTTAATACATAATAAAGATCATAAGGAAGACCTATAATCCTTGATTAAAAAGGAAGAAGAAAGGCTTGTCAGAGAGATAAGAAAAATTGTGCTGTTCACCACGAAAATGCAACAGTTACTAAATTCACTAACATTTACCTTAGAAATTTACCTTATAAGTTTACCTTGAGAGTAAAAATTATTCTATTACATAAAGGCAGTGTTAGAAACACCACAGAGTAAAACATCAGTGATGAAATATTGTGAACTTCAGAAGAAAAGTACAAAGATATTTGAGTGCCTAACTCCCATTGATTTCAGTGATGCCTAGTACTTTCTGGATCTAGTCCCAGATCTTTATCATTGAAATATGCTCATTTTGTGGAACTCTGCTATATCCACGTTTGCACTTCACCATTCTTAAGTGCTTACGGAAGGATGATATGAAACATAATTTAGAGAAATTGCAAGCATGGTTTCTAATATGTGTGCATGTCCTAACACTTAAGGTACTTATTTGATAGCTCCTGAGGATGCAAGGGTAAGGCAATACCCTTTTCCTCCTACTTATGCTCTAATGGTCCTGGAAATAATGTACTGTAAAGCTACCCTGACAGCTTTACATTGCTGTAGGAACTTCCCATACAAAAGCACTTCTCAGAAAAACAGTTGATCTAACTTCCCAGCTTCATCTGAATATGACACTTCTGCAAACAACTATGATGATCTAAAGATTAAACTGGTTTAAAACTTGTCATGTTTATGAACTACGAATTTTAAAAGATAACTTTAGCTTTTCTAAGTCGGTGACATGCATTACTTGTTTCTGAAGTGAAATGTTCTATAAAGAACATTATGAATGGAAACAGCTCTGTTCTTTTTAAAATAATATCCTTGTTATCCCTGAAATTTCACATTAAAATGTCTTTAATATTCATTGCTTATTTTATATCATATGTCATTAACCATGTAATAAAGAAATGAAATTATGCTAATAGGGATGAAACATTAACAGAGTAAAAACAGAAGACAGTTTTGATCGGAAACTCTATTTCTGAAAAAGCAGTATCAAATCATAAATTTACCATTCAATGAGTAGTTTATACCCAAGGCCTGGATGAAGAGATCTTGCTGCTCTGAATGCTCTTAGCTCTCAGTGATCTACTGATAATGAATTGATTAGCTGGGAACTGAGCAGAAACACTTAAGCAGATAATTTTATTATGTGATTTATTAAGAAAAGGTTTATTTCTTCTCTTGCAAACAATAATTAATCAGTAGCTATTCCACAAAACACTTGGCAGAATGACAGAACCCATATACAGAATTCTGATCTTGCAGTAAATTGATATGTATCATAAGACTTACACAGTGTAATTAAATAGACAAGACATTGAACATTTGTTTTAAAGAAATATGCAACACGGATATGTGGGCATAATGGTAGCATTTCCTTTTCCCAGATGAATGCAAAGTAAGAAAAATCATTTTCAAAGAGGTGCCTGCAAAGAGGAAACTCTAAAATAAAAGCAACACAAAAATACACAAGAAGACACAAAAGCTGGGAGAAGTGTTTGAAGAGCCATATGACCGTGTAGAAGAAGAGACAATAAGCCTTGGTAGCAATGATTGGGAACAATGTTGTAGTTACTTCCAGAATAGCTTCGGCAGCTACGTGGGAATAATAGTTTCTAGTTTCTCTTGAAAAATTCACACACTAATTTTTTTTCCCATGTTTATTAACCTTTTTTTGTTGTTTTTTTTTGGTTTTTTTTTTGTTTTAAATCCTTGTCACCGTCCCAAAGGGTGGGAAAAACCTTGGGCCAAGAGCCATGAGAGCTGCAGCCCTGTACCACAGGAACGGGAAGGAAAGGAATGGATTATCCTTGGAAATGCTCTGCTATTTTGAGTGCACTAACTTGTATAACCTCTTTTATCAAACATTGAGTATACTCCCTTTTCAAAAATATCCTGTTTTCTGGACATTATTATTTATATTAATATTTGTTTTAGACTTAATTTAGCCTTCTTTTGTTGTTATGTGGTTTGTTTGGTTTTTTTTTTTTGTGGTTGTTTTCATAAAAGCAAGACTTTCTCAACCAAAGCTAAAAAACCAAAATTTTGGGCATTTTTGGTTGCCTTTTGGCCAGTTGGAGTTAAAAAACAATTAAATCAGAAATCTGAAACACTACTCTCCCTAAAGTCTAATTATACATATTTAGAAACATTAATCTCTCAATGTCTAGAATTTAAATAACTTTGAGAATTAAACTCTACTATAAAATAAAATATTAAATCCATGAAAAAGAAAAAAATTCTTTTACTACAAAAATCATTGGAATGTAATGTTTCATAATAAAATTTGTAGTAGCACCATTTTTTAAGAGATTTCTATATTTTATTAAGTAGATATGGGTTCTTGGAATTGATCCTTAACTGTGCTGTGTTAACATTTACCTCACTAAAATGCATTTATACCTGTTACACAAGAAAGAAGTATTGAACAACACCTGAAAGACAACACTGTCATTGGTCACATCCAATGGTCTTCATGAGAGGCTTCATCAGGTGAAAGTCCTGCTTATCAAACCTGATTTCCTTTCATAACAAGGTAACCCCCTTAGCTGATCAAGGAAAGCCAGCTGATGCAATCTTTTTGAATTTCAGTGAGGCTTTCAATGCTGTCTCTCACAGTACCATCTGGACAACCTGTCCAGCACACAGCTGGATAAACACATTATGCAAGAGGCAAGCAATTGGTTCATGGGTCAAATACAGAGGGTAAGAGTGAATGGGGAAATATAAGACTGGTGACCTGTCACTAGTGGGTTCCACAGGGCTCCATCTTAGACCCTGTGCTCTTCAACATCTTCACACAGGACTTGGACATAGGACTGAAAGGGATACTGAGCAAGTTTGCAGATGACACAAACCTGGAGGAGCTGTTGACTCCCTCAAAGGCAGGGAGGCCCTGCAGAGAGACCTCAACAAATTGTAGGACTGGGCAATCACCAACCGTATGAAGTTCAGTAAGGGGAAGTGCTGGATTCTGTACCTGGGATGGGGCAACCCTGGATGTCTGTACAGACTGGGGAATGAGATGCTGGAAAGCAGTGCCACAGGAAGGGACCTGGGGGTCCTGGTCAATGGCAAGTTGAATATGAGTCAGCAGTGCCCCGGTAAGCCAGGAGGGCCAACCATGTCCTGGCATCCTTGGGGGCATCAGACAAAGCATCACCAGCCGATCGAGGGAGAGGATTGTCCCACTCTGCTCTGCACTGGTGAGGCCTCACCTTGAATATCGTGTGCAGTTTTCACAGAATCGCAGAATCAATTAGGTTAGAAAAGACCTCTAAGGCCGTCAAGTCCAACCTATGACTTAACACCAACTTGTCAAATAGACCATGGCACTAAGTGCCACATCCAAACTTTTCTAAAACACCTTCCATGGATGGTGACTCCACCACCACCCCGGACAGTGCATTCCAATGCCAAATCACCCTTTCTATGAAGAACTTCTTCCTAATGTCCAACCTAAACTTCCCCTGGTGCACCTTAAGACTTTGTGCTCTCATGCCCTCACTAGTTGACTGGGAAAAGAGACAGACTCCCACTGGGCTACAACCTATTTTCCGGTAGTTGTAGAAAGTGATGAGGTCTCCCCTGAGCCTCCTTTTCTCCAGACTAAGCAATCCTAGCTCCCTCAGCTGCTCCTCACAGGACTTCTGCTCCAGAACCTTCACCAAGCTAGTTACCCTTCTTTGGACATGCTCCAGGACCTCAATATCCTTCCTGAACTGAGGGGCCCAGAGCTGGACACAGTATTAGAGGTGTGGTCTCACCAGTGCCAAATACAGGGTCACTGCACGTGATTTCAGGATTTTAGTAGACAGGATCTTTATATTCTGAAAACTAACTGGTGGCTGATGTGACAGTCTGTAGTCATATTAGGTAAGAGAGGTGAAAAATGCAGAATTTTTCACAATAAAATCTTGTGTCCTAATTGAGTCAGAAATGTAATTTACATTTTTAGAAATACTTGAAAAAAAATATGGGCTTAGATGCATAATTATGCCATTGTAAATTCACAGATAATCATGTGTCATATGAGCCTGGATAATCTCTTTCTTTGTGGCTTTCATTAACACACTCATTTTGGGTCTCCCGGGGGCTGAGATTTTCACTAACACAAAAGTTAATTCAGTAGGATTTCTGAGCCCCAAGTCCCATTGCAAGCCTCTCCTCTCCATTTATTTCATATTTGAAAATAGGATACAGGTTCCTAAGTTTCTTAGCAACACTTGAAAACATTGTGCTTTGTTTGTTTGTTATGGGTTTTTTTCCTATGTGCTATAGCTTTTCTTCATATATTCTCTACCCCGACTTGTTTACCTTTGGATAAAATGAGATCCAAAAGATGCTCTTATTCATTTTATATGTAAGAGCATACACAAACCATAATACAAGTTTACAAATGGAGTGAAATACCTGTAAGCCAGACAAGATCATTAAATAAAGCCGTCTGGGGTCCTTTTTCTTCTTGTTTTCCACAGCATTAATCTGACAGCAATGATTTAAAGCTACAAATTAACATTTAGTGTAATAATCAAGAGCAATTGTTTTATTTCTTCTTCTTCTTTTAAAAACTTAGTTTCATTATAATTTTACAGCTCATCTTTCCTGGCCTTCTGTTCTCAGAAAAAGCTTCCAGCTGCTCTTACTGGATAGAAAGTCATGCTATTGAACATCTGTGGAGTGCATCAGCACAAAATATAAATTCAAGATCAGGTAAGAAAGCCTTGATTTTCTACTCACCCTAGTTTTCATCACTTCCAGAATAGCTACTTAGCAAATCCCTGCTTATAGACCCCCTGGTTTTGTTCAGTTTTTCCATTTTTACTCAGAGTATGATCTGTTCTCTCTACTGAATGTTAGCTCCCTATTCAAGGGCATAGAACATGCAAATTTGTGAAGCAGATCAAACAGAAGTAAATCAATTAAGAAAGAAAATAAGGGAAACATCAGTATAGAAATCTAACCACTATACTAATTTACCCTAATTGAACCTGTTGCACATTCAGAACCCTTGTGGACACATTTACATAGACTTTTAATCCACTTATTCCAACACTTTGTACTTCAGAATTACTTACTGAGCAGAATTGCTTTTTCTTCTTCTAATTTCCCAAGAAAAAGACTTTCCGTGCAAGAGACTATTTTACTACTTTCACAAGCAATCTGCTGCTGTGCTAGTTTGAAGATGTTGCCCCAACCCAACAGAACCCCTAAGTGAATTCAGAGTAAAAGATATGGCTGAAGAGTTTGTTTTGTAAGGCCTAGCAGGCACATGAATCATTTAGATTAGATATGGGTGGAATTATATAACCACCTCCAATAAATTTACATTTTTTTCTTCTAAGCCACTAAGCTTTTTCTATCAAATGTTGTGACTGGTTAAGAAGTCTTCCACTTTCCCACTCCCCTAAATATTTCCTATTCTGTCAAAGGATGGAGAGAGCTCTTAAGGGGCGTGTAATTATGTCTGCAGGGAAGAGGACAGGAATATTGGACTTGATTTAGTGTGGCTGCTCATTTATTTTAGAATTAAACAGGATTTAGTCAGCAAAACATTAGGCAGAACTAAAATTCACATTGAAGACTCTTCTTTTTTATATCTTTAGTAGCCTAATCTATGTGGCAAATTGAAAAAGTGAAAGTTTAGATTTAGGAAAAAAAATAAGTGTTTCTCTAGTTTTACAGCAACAAGATCCATAGCCATTTTTCTGATCATAAAGTTCTGTAAAAAACATAGTTTTGCTTTGTTTTGAAAATTTCCTTTTTGAGCGCTTATTCACTGCTTTCTTAATTTGGGACCTGGTTGTGGGAGTATCATGAGCTAGACTGGAATAATCCAGACAACTGCATTCTAATACACTGCCCCATGGCTTGCTGTAGTGAGGCACGTTAATGAGGCTGGAGCACACTGTGCTGACTCCCTGAAATAATTGGCACTGAAGCACTCATAGCATACTTTGATCACAAAGTAACATGAATTTGTTTAGAGTTTCAAGACATATAGACTCTGCTGCCCCCACACTATTTTCAAGGAGAAACCTTTTAGAGCCTGTGTCTTAACCCAGAGAAACTATTTGAGCTACATTTCGAGTTACACCCTTAAAGTCGCTTCAAAATCAAATTAATTATTTGTTTCAGAGAGTGCGTGGGCTAAAGCTGTCAACCTTCTAGGACAAGCCACGCTGATCAGTGCACTTCCAACATACTATTGCTACCAGGATATTTGAGTGTCCTGGAGACTACAGAAGGGAAGTAAGTTGTCTGGAAGCCTCTCCATGCACACATTGCTTTTAAAGCAGTGTGGACAGGCACATCTTCATCTATTTGCTATCATTCCCTAACTTCCGTATACAATGTGATGCTCCCTATCTCCTTTTTTTCCTCATTTGAATCACTTTCTTCTTCAATGCATTTGCTATTTGCTTCACTCATGACTGTGGCCAACACACAAAATGAGTAAAGTCATTTGATCAATGAGGTTTTCAGTGAAAATATTTCTTGTTCATCTTTTGTTTGTTCCTGTTTTCAACCAACTATATTTCATATATACCCATCAATCCAAGAACAAAGCATCCTGGGAGTGAGAAGGGATTCCATTAAATCATGCTAAAAAATATTCTTTTCTCATTAAAAAAAAAAAAGCTGCTAAATTTTTTATCAAGAATGTTGTTTAGATGGATCTGGATAGAGGAGACTGGATTTATACAGATAGCAGCTAGTCTGTGAGTATGGCAGCCCCCATTTCTCATAATCTCTTTACCTGGTCTTCTGATGATGTGTCTGAAATTGTTTTCCTCTGCATTTTCACTTTATTTAAGAAAGGATTAAAAAAACTGCTGTGTTTGAGTATGTATATTCCGGGGGGTTCAGTGCAGCACAAAATTGTGTTCCAAGAAACTAAAATACCTGGAAGTCGAAATGTAGGCATGTCAGTCTTGACACCGCTTTTTCTAGACTTTATGTTTCATTTCATCTCTATTATATTAATCTTTTTATTCTCAAAAGTGTCATATCTCTCTATCCCTGAGAGCAATTCAAACACATTATTTCATCACTCAGAAGTTCAGAAATATTATTGATCTAACATAAAAACTATCCTGAGGCACTGCATGAAACAACCTTCTAAAGGAGGATATATATATAATGTACTACATGGTGGATGGAAGGTGCTTTGTGGATTTGACTCCACCCAAACTCTTTAGGAGGAGGATGAACACCTTTCAAACCAGGTGATCTTCTGAAGGAATTATTAGACAACAAATTCTCTAGCAGAAGTGTTAAACATTCTCTGGCTTTGGCTTGCAGCATCTATTCAAAGGTTATATTCAGTTTCCTTTCCTGCAGCATTTGCACCCAGCCCTGTTTTGTTCAACAGAGGCTCACAATTTGATCAAATTTAGTCAAACTGCAGGTTAACTTCATTTGTCTTTGAATTCAGCTACTCTCTGAATCTGCTGTATTACAAAATGAATATATAAAGCAGTACTTGCTACTGAAAATTAAAATAAGCTAAATTCAAAAGTTTTGAATGTAAATAGCTTTTATAATATTCCTTCAACATCCCTTTCAGTGAATTTATACTAAAATTTCATTTTTTCTTTTTTTCATACAAAAACCAGTGTCACACTAAATCTATTCTAGGGATTCCACTGTAAACAGCTTTGTCTTGCTGTGGCTTTTCATGGGCACAAACTCCACTTTGAAGATATCTCAGGCACTGGCAGCATTCTGCCTTTTCCACAGCAGGTGTCCATTAGAAAAAAGAAATTTTAAGATAAGGGCTACCTGGCAAGACTAGATGCAACAGCCCAATATCTAGCTTTTGTAATCTTTCAACAATAGTTTATTACAAGAAATTAAACCTTCTAAGTGTTCATGTAAATTATTATACTCCAGTAGCAACTGGTTCATTTTGTATGTTTTGTCCATTAAAACAGGATTTTTTTTTTTTACTATCTTTCATGTCTGGCAGGCAGATCTCTGTCACAAGACATTGGGGTTTTATTAGTTTCACTGGAAAGTTTGAAACTTCAGGGGGTTTACCATAATTAACAAATATTAATTAAATACTATTAACAAATAGTAATTAAAAATATGCTATGCATAGCAGATGTATATATCAAGGACAAACAATAAGAGGAACAATAATGTCTCAAAAATCACCTTACTCTCCCTGAAGATGACTCTGACCCAAATAGACTGTGTTGTTATAGGTTCAATCACTCATGTTAATGGAGGTGTATCTTAAACTGTTGTGGAAACTGATGGGCACTCTTTATCTGAGACTTTTGATGGAGACAACTAATGAGATGTTTCTATTGCACACATGTCGATGGAAAGGATGGGCTTCATCTCACCCAGATTTGGACTTCCAAAAGTTAGATCTCAAAGTCTGAGTAAACTGCCTTATATTCCCTTTCTGACTGAGAACAGGTGGACATAATTATGAGTGTGCTTACCTGTCTTAAGGGCCTCTTTTAGGAGGTGATAGGTTATCTATAAGAAATGCACAATTCTTTTCACTGCATATAAAAGTAAATTAGTTTAGAAATAAATATCTAGTTTTAAAACTTCTAGGTTAAAGCAGATAGCTGCTATGCTAAGAGTGATTTTCACAATTAAAATAAAAAGTTTAATTACTTTGCCAAGGGCCTCACAAAGTATCCACGTGTCCACTGAATGTGAATTTACACAACTGATTAAAGCATAGTTTAAAACACAGATATCCTTCTGATATTTTAATAACTGTTTTTAAAAGATCTTTCCCTACATTATAGCACTTGATTTGATTTATTTATACCAGATAAATTATTATTTTTAAGTTCAATTCACTTTTATAAATTGAAAATGCTTGCATGTTTTGAATAAAGTTAAATTAGTTAGGTAAGATTAGAGTTGAACAAATAATTCATAACTGGTAATTTATTTGACAGATTTTGCCTTTTTTTTCTGTTTGAAGATTATCCCTTCACAGATAATAATACAAAGCACATATCATCCATGAATAATTACTGAAGTACAGATGAGCCTAGGGCAGCTTTTCAAAACCTTGCATATTTAAAATTCGTGATGTGTTGGTTAATTTTGATTACACCTTTGGGTTACCTATTACTGTCGTTTTCTTTAGGACATGCATTGCAAAAGCACTGCTTTTGCTATTACTAAATTATAAATCTAATGTTACTGGATCAAAAACAGTAATGCACTTTGTCTGCTTATCCTCCTCCAGTTAAACAGAGCGGTGAAAGTCATGTTCATGTGACCATATACAGGGCAACATGGAAAAACATATTTTTAATCTATATCATGTTATTATAAAGTAGTTGTGATTAGCTATCTGTCTTATTTGATATTGTTTTAATTCATTTTTCACCCCATACCAAGAATCTTTTAAAAATGTTCCTATTGAAGTAACCATGAAAGCATTAGACTTCTACAGAATAAAGGTCTTGAAAATTGCTAAAACTGACAATTTTTTTCTTCACACATTGCTAATTTTTTTTATACAGTTGCAATCAAAACTTCCTAAACAGAAGGAAGGTTTTTTTCTGTAACATCATGACCAAACTCTGCTACTGTTCTCTTTTGTCTCAATTTAATATCTTTTTAAGCATTTTAAATCTTACTGCTTCCAGCTTCAGATTAACACCAGCAGAGAGATTTGGGTTTCTTTGTGGCAAACCACACCAGGATGACTGATCCAAGAGTAACAGCTATTGTGTTTTTGCTGGGATAATTTTCAGCTGGATCTGCTCCCTGAATAATTCACTGGATAGGCAGTGAAATGCTTGTTGCAGTACAAAAGAGCAGAAAAAGCAGTCACTGACTGTGACTGTCAGTGAAAGAGGAGGCAGACTGTTTCTTTTAGTTAACAGCACTGTCTTATAACAGTGTCACTCTATACTTAAATTTTTCTCTGGGCCTCAGTGTGAAATGCCAGTACTGTTATTGAGGAGTTGTTGTCTACTGGCAGGCTCATATGACCTTAAACGTAAAAACTAAGCCGTAGTTTTGGTTCAGAATGTGGTACAGGACATAGGGCTACTACTCATGTCGTTCTGTTTTTGATGTATACCAGGTACAGAGTGAGGTCTCCTGAGCTGAAGACACTAAAATATAATTGTCTACATGTAAATATCCACAGCTATGCTGAGTGACTGAGTTTGTGCTGCCAATGATGCAGATGAATGGCTCAGGTTTTTTGGCTAATTGTAAACATCTGAAATGATACTTGAAATGTCCTGAAGTACTCTGCTGCCACTCCAGCAAGACTCATGGATTTTGTGTCCATAGCTTCCAGGCCTGGTAGGATGTCTCAGATACTGTAGGGAGTTTAGAGGCTTGATTTGTGTTATTTTAGTGTTGATGTCAGCCTCATCCGTGATTTTCACTTCTAGTCAAGACTGTTTCCATTTCTAGTAAATGGATGTTACCTACAGTACAATTCATATCTTGTAAGGCTTGATAAGGACTTAACATGAAAAAATAAAAGCCTCAGAATCAATTCTAAACAATCTGAGTACCCGGCCACTGAAAATTACAGCAGAATACATCATCCTTTAATTATTAATCAGTTTAACCTCCTCTGTATGAGAATGAAAAGCTTAGTGACTTCTGTTTGAGATGACAACTGTTTCTTTTGAAGCTCATGTTTGGGAAATAATAATAACTTCACTTCCCGTAGCTTTTGGCCTAGGAGCAAGAGATCAGCCTTTGGAGTACTTAACATTGTAGACACAAAGGCTGACACACATCTTCTGCTGTAGTAATTTGCCTATCCAAAGTATTTAATAGACAGAAACAAAGACATAAAGGAGTTTGTGGTGTCTCTGTGACTGCAAGCATTCCCAGGGGTCATATTCAGTGTCTAATGATGTATTCAAGTTGACAATGGCCCCAGTGAGAGTCTACTCTATAAAACATACATTAACAACAACTGCGAACTATAAATTATAATTAATTTTCCATTTCTGTTTGATTTTATTTTAAAGGAATTTTAAATTGGTGTCTGTTGATATTTCAAGCCAATTACTGACTAATACAATGCTTTAATTGCAGCATTTTGGAAGCAGCTGAAAGGAATCCAAGCCTAATAATTTAAGTCCCTGTTTTGTCCAAAATAATTCTGACATCATGAGATTTGGTCTTAGAGTAGTCCTGTTCAAATTGCTGAAGAATTAGAAGGCATGAATATCTTGTGTGAAATCAGAAATGTTATGCAGGTTGGTAGGGGACACTGTTTATCTGGTTACACATTAGAAGATCAATGAATACTTACTAAATTACCTTAAAAGTCAAAGAGCAAGGCAAAGCTTGGGTGGTGTCTTTAAACAGCTGATCTTTACATAGGTAAAATTCATTTCAGCATATCTGATGTTACTTATTTCTAACTATAAAATATAAATCTGATAAAAGTTATGAATACAGATATTTACTTCTGTCAGATCCATCAAGCAGTTCTTTGTTCCATAATGAAATTACTGAAGTAGAAAGGATTATAAAATATGTAACATACATGATGCTTATCTTTAAAATGCTTGAAATGTTATAGGGACTCAACCACTAAGTGGCACCTTGAAAACAAAGTGAAAAAGCACCTAAGATATGCTCTTAACTTAATCATGTGAGTCATGAACTCCCACTGCTGCACTCAAGACATCTTGAAATAAACCATGAGTTCTTCCTTTGCAAAGGTATATACTACACCTCCAACAATCTGCACGACCACTCACTACCAAACTACATTTTTTACATTCTAGTAAATCCTATTTCAAGGAATGCTACCATCATTGTCTTACTCTCTCAACATCTTGTTTGTAAAATATATTAGAAAATACAAACTAATACTTATTGTATAATAGCTTACAGATCAAAGCAAATAGTTAATATAACATTTTTGAAAGTTTAATTTGTAAGATTTATTTACTCTTTCATGTGAGAAATAATTTCCTAAATGTTTAATCTTCTTTTTTCAATAAATATTATAATTTTATAACTGCTGATATATGCTGCGTAAAAATAATATAAGATAGTGGCAAAAACATTGCAATGGATTTAAGCTTGCAGGAAATTCTAGCATCTTGACATTTTTCCTCAACCTCTGTCTTGACTGAGAAATAATAGAAAATAATGGAATGTGAAAAATGTTCCTGGAACTGAAGAATGGAAGGGAAAAACAAAGAAAGTATGGATTAAGAAATAGTAAAGCACCTAATTTTGACCTAGTTAGACAGTAAAAGGCACATCTTTGTAGGACCAGACTGGTCTTCTTCAAAATACAGTTCAAAGAGAACTTGCTGTCACTGTTTCTTAAGAGCACTATGGCTGCACTATCTGTGCTGAGTATATTTGTCAGTCTGAGAAGGATAGATTTGTGCAATCAGAGGTGTAGGTTGCTCTTGGTCTGTAGTCTCTATACATTGTAATAACACTACATACAGAAGTTAAGCTCAAACTCAGGAAAAGATTAGTACAAGTAATATGACTGTCTCAGTTTGAATCAAAATGAAATATAATTACTTATGATTTTCCAATAATGAAGTTAGTTTGCAGAAACCATATATATAGTTGAAATTGCTGTTTTGATTTAAATTGGAAATTACTGACCAGTGTCAACTGCAGAGCTAGTTAAAATGGTGATTACTGTGTTATTGACATTAATTATTTTTAAGAGCCAGCTTTTATACATTTAATCACATTGAACAGCATCTTTTTTCCCGTAAGCACTTTCTTGAGTGTTTACATAAGAAACCTACTCACTGTGAGAAAGGGGTAACAGTCAGGAAATCAAACTCTAAATTACTATGTTAAATTTCATGATATAATAGC
This sequence comes from Pseudotriccus pelzelni, assembly GCA_035584735.1. Taxonomy (NCBI): domain Eukaryota; kingdom Metazoa; phylum Chordata; class Aves; order Passeriformes; family Tyrannidae; genus Pseudotriccus; species Pseudotriccus pelzelni. The sequence continues at coordinate 20,042,932 of JAWMRA010000041.1, read as the reverse complement.
GTGTGACTATATCCACATTTTTTTCCATGTGCTCTTTTAATCCTCTGATGTCTTCAGTGTATGTCTTTTATTGACTCGGACAATGGTCCTTTAAAGAGGCAATCTTGTTCATAATCTTTGGCTCTTAGTGATTGAGTTTACCTAACCAGACATCTGTCTTTATCTATGCTCATAATTAAGACATAGTTTCTTAGTCATATCCTAAGAGTTGCTGTTTTCCTCCATCTCCTATAAACCTGGAGTAATAGTTCTACTCATCAGAACCCACTAATTAGAAGCAAAAAATTGAGCTACGTTGCAATATGGTGGCTAAAACAAAGGAAAATATAAGACAAAACCAAATCACTTCAATCTCCATTACACTTGGGATATGGGGATATGTCTTTTCTGCAATGTGCCAGATGCTGACAGTGTGACTTCTCCCATAGCTACTGTTTAATCTGTCACAATTTATTTACTGCAGGATGTAAATGCACTGAGGAAGACCACAAAGGACCACCACTAAAGTGCTGCATGGCAAATTTACTAGATTTACATATCTTATTATTTAAAGTGTAAAAGATCATGTAGGTTTCCACAGATGATTTTGATGTTTTGAATTCTTTGTAGCCTATCTCAATGGCTGTTAGAGAAATTGAAGAATTCAGAACTCTGCACATTATTTTGAAGGTCACTGGGTTAGCTGTGTCTGACCACCTGGAATCACATTCTCTCATTTGTTTCTGATGCTCATACCATGTACTGTGATTCATGATTATTTCTGTGTGTGATTTTATTATATAATTTCTCAAGTACATGACATTTAAAGTTGCCTTTGTACTAAACATGTTTACCAGAGAACTTCAATTCCACAAGCATTCACTTAAATTGAATAATATGGAAGGTAAGTGTAGCCAGAAAGCTTTAGATATAAAATAGAATGGAAAGTCATAGAATCTATTTCTTTTTATTATAGTTATTTCCACTTTAAAACTACTATGCACAGAATGAACAGAAAATATTTATAGTTCTATTTCATCAAACCTTTAAACAGTGTAGATATCTTTTCTTTCGGAAGCTATAATGTTCACTATTTCCTGTGACACCAATGAACTATACTTGCTGTTCTGATAGAAACAGTCACAAGCCATGACCCTGTGCCAAAATAGAAGATATAATAAAAAAAAAATTGTTCTTATCTCCTCAGCCACTAAATTCAGCTCAGAAGTAAAATGAGATTTTTCCAGCACTGTCTACAACATCCTTTGTAGCCAAACGCTGATTACATATTTTACAGTAGATGTAAGAAATACTTCTACCGATTCTACTGATAATGTGATAATATCAGTTCAATGCTTATCACTCCTCAGCTATCAAACTGACTTGTTCATCCAGTGATGACTTGAAGTGCCTGATTGTCTTTAACGAAAATTTTGCTATGCAGGTGGCCTCAGGATTCTATATGGAAATCACTGGTGGTTTTTGATTTATTGAAGGGAAGAGAAGCTTGCTAATTATGGTATAGCCTACCTCAGGAGAATTAAATTATTTTTATATTTACATAATTTTCTTCCTTCCTTATGTATATTTTTATTTCAAAGTGAAACTCACAAAAGCTATTGATATTTAAAGGTTTATAGCCTTTTATTATAATTTAATAATAAATAATTTAGTAATCTGTTAATATTGCAGAATGTAGATGATTAATAACTGTGATATATGGTTATTACTGTCAGTTTAAAGGAACTGTTTCAACTGATGAACTACTTTACTGTGTGTTTTTCAAACATGTTTCCTTTGTTAATTTTATTTACAGTTCTTTGCCAATTTTAGCAGGTTGTCTCAGTAAGTGTCTTCAAAATGTTTTGATGATTTTTGCTTCAGTAAATTTGGAAAAGAGTCTTTTTTTAAAGCTAGGAGTGAAACTTTAAATATGATACACAGCAAGTCCTACTCACTGTAAAGAAAAAAAAGAGAAAAAGAATGTTGAATTGTGAAAACAGGTTTGAAGTCCTGAAAAGATGCTGTTTATAATCCTCTTACACAGTTTAACCCATACAGAACTTAAGGAACATTTAGTTTTTGTGTTGGATATACTGTAGTTAAGAATTTATTTTGACATTTATTCATAACACTGAATATATTTTAGATTTTTTTCCAAAAAGACTGCAACATGTAACAGCAGAGAGGGAGAGAAAAGATCCCAGCTACAAAAAGGCTCGCACTACAGCTGTCTGTGTTTAGGCATCTCTCTGTAAGATTTAAACACAAATATGAAAGCAAACTCCAATTTCACTACAAACAGAACAATTTTTAAAATTTATTTTCATCACTGTTCCCCCCATTATTATAACAGTGTACTGCCTTAGATACTAATCTCTCTTTTTCTTCATGCACATAACTTTTTTCCTCCATAAAAAGAGTTGTTTCCCACTTCTGTTACCTTCAGACAGCCAAATCAATCTTCACTAACATTCATGTTTTGAGGATTAAGCTCACTGGATTATAGACATCTCAGAGGCTACTTACCTTACATAGGGCTGAATATCCATGCTAGTTCCTTTGTACTCCTGTTTTGGTTAGTGATAAATAATCTTTCAGTAGAAAGAAAATACGACTGGATTAATCTGATCTATTAATAAACCTACTATGAAATGTTTAGAATTATGATGCAGAAATATTTTTTTTCCATTTACTAATCGGTTCTACCTGAGCTTTTTAAATCTTGATTTAATGATATTTTTATTTCTATTCCTTCTCAGTTTATCTTTTTCTGTCTAGTCCTCAAATAATTCTTCTGCAATGCATATAAAACTAATCAAAATTTTAAGAGGAAATAAATTTACAGTTGGATATACTGGACCTAAAAGCTTTCAAAAGGAAAATTCTGGATTTATGCCTTCCTTGTGTCTGCTTAAATTGATAGAGAAATGTTAGAGTTAACTTAGGGACTGTGTATCCATTCTGAGTAAATACAAGAATGCAGGACTTTACTGTCAGTTTTCTTGTGTCTTTATCCAACCTAATAAGAGGGGACTACTTCTCTGAAAGAGAACTTGAAAAAAATTAATTCAAATTCCATGACAATGAGAAAAATTCACCTGAAGGAAATGAAAGAGTAGGGAGATACACTCCAGATTCCTCCATTCAAATCAGGTGCTTAGCAACAGAATAGTACCTTCATTGGAGTGAAGGAACACAGGTTTTAATTATTTTAGATTGATTTTCTTTTCTGGAAATTCTAATCCCTATTTTAGCAAAAATAAATCTCAGGACTTTCTTTTTCAGCTTACTAAACACTTGGGGTTTTGGCTTAGCCAGATACCTTCTGGGAGTCCTAACTGCTGTCTGCAACTGAGCCACAGAGATTGTTGAAGCTAATGGGTTTGTCAAACAGTTTCAGGCTGAATGAAAGGAACAATTTAAGTCTTTTTATGTATCAAAGATAGCTGGAAGTAATAAAATAATCATCCAAGGCAAATAGCAGATCAGAATTATTTTGAACACAGGCTTTGGACATACGAATAGATTAATTTATGTCACTTCTAATCGTTCTGATTTCTAACATAGTTGTGAACATATGACAAATATAAAAAGTTATGTCACACCTGCTAGGTAAATGAGAACTAGGCATCCTGTTTTCAAAAGCCCATTTCTCATGAATAGCCAGCCAAATCTCTTACTTCTTAATGTTTAGTTTTACACAGTTAACATACTGTAATCTGTGTAACTTTTAATGCTCTAAATATTGCCTCCTTATATACCTATTGGCCTGACTGAGTGTGGTACTTACCTGTTTGAAGTTGCAGGCATTAGGCATTTGGATGGCAAAGAGATGGGGTTTACATGCAGGAAGCTGGGAAAGACCTGAAAAAGTAACTGTTAGTGTTCGGAGGTGCAAAGGTTTTGTGGTAAACAGCTCTCTACCTCACAGATTGTGGAGCAAATAAATTGTGTCCCCTATTATTTCAGTTGCAATTGGGAAAAGAGTAATTAGGTTCACATTCCTGTTGTATATAAACAAACAGGTATGCAGGGAATGCATCTTTGGTATGTAAACAGTCCATCCTCCCATAAGAAGCAATCCTTCCTGACAACTGTTCAGATCAGCTTAGTAATCTATCCATAAAGCTGCAGCCAACTGCAGGTTTTTTCCTTGCCTGCTGACTTTTAGTACTCCTCCCTCCAAATTCCCTTGATGGCAAACCTTTGCTACTCTACTAAGTTTAATTTTCCAGGACTGTTGTTTTCAAAGCCCTGCACAACTGCCTGCACAAACTTTAACTGACTCACTTAAGTAAGCAAACATTGCTCATCTTGAGTAAAGCTGGAAGAGTCTGGCCAGAAAAGAACACCAGGGTTTGCTTTTCTCTACAGTCAACGTTGTTGTGCATTACCAAGTCTTCTCTTATTCCTTTTCATTAGCACATCTACTTCCCCTGACAGATAGCTTTGAGTCTTTCCACAGCCTGAGTTGAGAGCAGACATCATTATTCATTTCATTCACTTATCAAGTTCCTAATACATAGGAATACACTATATGTAACCACAAAACAGACAGTGACTGACACACTCAATGCTATGCTATGTATGTATGTTTGTGTATTTACTTACGCAGTAATAATGTCAATATCTTTGCTCCTTCACAGTTCTACTCCCCTGAACATAGCAGAAACTTTTAGAGCTGTAGTTTCAAGCTCCATCAGGCAGGAAATTCAATACTCTAAAGCAAACACTAGTCCACATACCTTTTCTATTTCCTGTCATTGACACAACTGTTGCAGAAATACAAGTAACTGATCTGACGAACTTTATGTTTACTGATTTGTGGATGGAATCACAAAATTTTAGTAGGTTATGAAGTTGTGCCCTTTGCACTGCAAGGTTTAGCATTGCAGTTATTCACTACCCTCGGGAGCCCCTGGTGGCCTAGTGGTTAGGTTGCAGGACCTTCACTGCCGAGGCCAAGGGTTCGATCCTATGCAGGGATACTCCCCGGGCAGGTGGAGCTCATTAGCCCTGTAAGGCAATCCACCTACGTCCTGAGGACCTCGCTGCCACCGTCCAAGCTTGCTTGGCCCCGGCAGATGAACCTTAGGATTAAAGGGTGGGCTCAGTTCC
>JAWMRA010000041.1:19951212-20037732 GCA_035584735.1 Pseudotriccus pelzelni | reverse complement strand
AAAATCCAATGCGCAGGCTGGAAGGTGTAAAGACCTTCCCCGGTTCTTCGTTCGCGAAGACTGGCCATTATATTATATTCACTACCCATTAAAAGCCTCTCATGGGCTCTAAAATCGATTCATACACTCTATACCAAATTTGTGATTATCTAACAGGAGAATTTTGGTTGATTGACTGTTTTTTAAAATGCATTATATGACTGAAAGTCTAGATAGTGGAAAGATGTATAATATTTTCTGCTTCAAAAACACTGTTTTGACTCTGTAATTTCAGTTGGAATGGCTAAGATAAAAAAGAGAGATTGGATTTTCCTGGGCTCATTGAGTTCTTAGGGAAAAAGAAAACACTGAAATGCTACACTTTTCTTATATTTATTTATACTAAAGAGAGATGACAAAATTATGATAGTTCCCTTGAACATGCTACATGCTTGCTTCAATCATGAAAATACCTCTAATATAAGGAAAAGCCCCTATATGTGAGCTTCTACCAGTGGTGTCTCCACTTTGAACATCTGCATCTTGCTGTCCCCTCAGACAAGGGAATTTGTTTGACCTCTGGGCGGAGCTTCTCCACCTATAAAAGCAAACTGATATAGGAGAAGAGTTTTTGAATTTGTTGCACCCAGGGAAACCAGCTAAAATTTGGTATGACTGCCAACCCAACTATGTTTCCTGCAGAAGTATGTATCATGCTCACAAACGTTTTTCATCTTCCTACTCTTTTTATTCCATTAAGATTAAAGAGGACGAGACAACCCCAGATAAGAAGTTATATTCTTTCTTTTTTTGTTTCTGATTGTACTTCCTGTATTTTCTGCTTTTTAATTTCTTGTATTTTCTTCTCCATAGCATGCCAGAAGTGCTTACCACTGGCAGGACAGCATTTTACTTCAATAAAAAATAATGTTTTTCCAGAATTTTTGCCCTTACAACACAAAAAATAGTAATCACTTTTACCGCCTCCTACTCTGAGTATATAATTTATTCAGTGATGCCAATGGTTAGTTGGTTATATCAGAAAGGTTGTTTGGTTTGGGGGTTTTTTACTTAATTTCCTTTTAATGAGAATTTCTTTAATTTTTAGCATTGGAACCACAAAGTTATGTTTAGATTTTACATCAGCTAGCTATTAACTGAATGATCAGTGAGAAAAAAAAAAGTGTATAAAAAAGAAAGTAATGTAGATTTCTTATTCTCATCCAGGAACCGTTATTAGTTAGCTAGTCTAATATTAATACTCTTTTCTAATAATTATTTTAGAGTATTGCAAAGCATCATGCACATCTTGTGCCTGTGGCAAGTTTGAACTTGTCAGATTGTTTTAACACTCAGCAGACTGGAGTATCTATCTTGTTGGAAATGTAAGAATAGAAGAGTCCCCTCTCTTCTTTCTATGTTCTCTCTCCATTACATGGCCACTGTTGCTGGTTTTCTGGTCTGCTTTCTAAGTCTAAGCAGGTTGTAAATCATGCCAATCTCAGATGAGCTTATTGCTGTCTGAGGTGAATATTTGAAGCTATATCTTTGCTATCAGCACTCATTTTCCCACTATATAAAACCTGCATTTAATGCAAATAATTAGCTTTTACATATCAGGAAGCAAGACAAACCTGCATTTAAACAGCTCTGTTAAGTCCCCAGTGGCTGGAGAAGAGGCAATATTGCAGTACTTTTAAAAAAGTTTATAAAGGAGGACTCTGGGAACTGCTGAGCAATCAGCCTCACCTCAGCACCCAGTAAGATCATGGAACAGATCCTCCTGGAAGATATGTCAAAACATATGGAAGAGAGGGAGGTGATTAGCAACAGCCAACATTGCTCCAGCAAGGGCAAACAGTGACTGATTAAGCTAGTGGCCCTCTCAGATAAAGTGACTGCCTCAGTGAACAAGGGAAGAGTCACATGGACTTCTGTAAGGCCTTTGATATGGTCCCCCACAACATTCTTGTCACTAAATTGGAGAGCTATTGGTTTGATGGACGAAACTGTTAGATGGGTAAGGAATTGGCTGGGTGGCTAAATGCAAAGTGTTATAGTCAATGCCCCAATGTCAAAGACAAAACAAATAACGAGTAGTGTCTTTTGAGGGTGTTTACTGGAACTGACAATATTTAATATCTTCCAGTGTGACAGAGACAGTGGGATTGAGTGCAACCTCAGCAAGTTTGCCAATGACACCAAGCTGAGTGGTGCAGTTCATTCACTTAAGGAAAGGGATGCCACCTGGAAGGATCTTGATAGGTTTGAGAGTGAGTCCATGTGAAATCTCATGGAGTTCAGCAAAACTGAGTGCAAGGTCCTGTACCTGGCCTGGGGCAAAGTTAATACAGACTGGAGGATGAGTGGACTGAGAGCAAGCCTGCAGAGAAGAACTGGGGATACTGGTGGATAAGCCAACAGTGTGTGCTTGCAGCCCAGACAGCCAGCTGTACCTGGGCTGCATCACAAGAAGCATGTTCAGCAGGTCAAGGGAGGTGATTTTGTCCCTCTACTCCACCTGCCTAGAGTACTGCATTCACTCTGGGGTCCCCAGTACAAGACAGACATGGACCTATTAGAACGGGTCCAAAGGAGAGCCGCAAAAATTACCAGAGGGCTGAAACACTTCTCCAGTTAGGAAAGGCAGAGAGGGAGGGAGAAGGCTGGAGAAGAGAAGGTTCTGGAGTAACCTTTTTGCAAGGTTTGAGTACTTAGAGGGCTTTTATAAGAAAGCCTGAAGTGGTGGAACAAGAGGCATTGGTTTTAAACTGAAAGAGGGTAGATTTAGATAGGAAAAAAGAAAGCAATTTTTAAAATGGGGTAGGTGGTGAGATGCTAGAACAGGCTTCTGAGAGAAGTTGTAGAAGTCCTGTCGTTAGAAGTATTTCAGATCACGTTGGATAGAGCTTTGAAAGACCTGATCTAATGAAAGATATCCATGCCCACAAAAAGGGAGTCGGACTAGATGATCTTTAAAGGTTCCTTCCAAACCATTCTGTGATCCTGTTATTCTAAGATTATTTTTCTACAAATTAAGGGGTTATTTTTTTTTTTTAAATTCATGTATAATTTGAGGGGAAAAAAGTCAAAACCTGAAACAAGCTCTAAAACAGAATAAATTAATTTTTTATAATATGCATTTTTGCCTCTGTTCATGATATTACTCTCATTGTTTGTTAATACATCACTGGGATTATATTGATGTAAGAACAAAACAGTAAAAGCCCCTAATCAAGGATGAAAGTGGGCTCAGCCACAAGTTCCCAGGAAAGGGTGTTCCTGTCCCATGAAGAACTGACATCCTATGAGCTTTCCTACAGCTCAGTCATTTCCCATGTTCTTCTAGCTTAGCAGTAATTTACTATAAGAAAAGCGATTTTGATAGAAAAGAGAACAACAAAGAATTACTGAAATACAGCTCTGAAGGTTGAAAGTAAATTGTAAAAAGTAGCATCACAACAGTGGTTACAGTTAGGTGTCAGAATCAGTAAGAAAATCATGGATCTGGAAGCCATTACCACAAAATAAGGCATGGCAACGTAGCATTTTCTGTAATTTTAATCATGCCTGCATTTTGCAGGCTTTTTATTTTGCTATTTCTGCTTACTAAGCTATTCTTATACTACCAACCATGATATCGCCTTGTATTTAACCACTCTTCCCTGGCTAGAAACTTTCACCTGCACAACAACCTGTTCTTAAATACGTTATCACAGAGGTGTTACTATTACCCCTAATTGGCTTGGCCTTGGTCAGCAGCAGGAAGTCCATCCTGGAGCTGGATGGCTACAGGGGAAAATTCCAGCAGCTTCTAGAAGAAGCTGCCACTGTAGTCCCCCTGCTAATAAAACCCAGCCACAGAAACCCACTACAGGTTTGGGGGGGTGGGGGGCAGGGCAGGGGTGGTTCGTCTTAACTGTGGGAATCAGTAACTGGCAATCCAACGTGATCTCAGACTACATGTTCCAAGCAATCAAGCAGGAAGCCTGGGATAAAAAGAGTCACTCAAAGAGGGGGAATGAAAAGTACTAATTGCTGGATCAGATAGTTAGCAGATACTTAATTATAGTTAGCAGATACTTAATTAGAAACCATCATTATTTTTGAGCAGTTCTGATGAGTCAGCTGCCTGTATATTACCGCACTTTAAAAGTAATCCAGACTCTGAATCGCTACCTTCACTTTCAGAAAATTTCTGTATGTTTATTGTATTTACATATATATGTGTTACTTGAATTAAATGTTACTGGGAGGAATTTGTACTGTTAACAGTCTTAGACTTCATAGAGGTTCATGAATCAGAAATCTACTTGAGAATTTATCTTGCAGTACTGAGTGAAAAGCAAATAGACAAGCAGGGAAAGCTTGCAGGGAAACTGGCACTACAAAACATGAACTAGCTGATCTCCATGACAGAGAATAGAAGTAGTTTCACATCAGGATCATATGAATAATTAATTCACCTTTCATTCAATAACATGCTCTGAATGGAAAATATATGTGAAGCGGTATGTCACCTTTACTTATAAACACTTTTTTGTTGGCAAGACTTAACTACTTAACTGAAGCCTAAAAAGAGAAAATGCCTCTACTATTAATTTTTAATAAACCATGCCAAATAGAAGAGTTGTAACTCAGCAGGCTACAGCCAGCAATTCCACATCATCTTGGATGTTATACAACTTTAATTTATTGAGAAAATATAAATAAAAAAGACAAACTGTTAGTACTGTATACAAGGATGCTAGTTTATAAAAAGTTGTAACTAAAACTTGATTAATGCTGGCAAAGAAACTCACTTTCCATTGCCAAAAGTATTATATTTATTTGTCCGTGCTGTCATACTTCAATGCTGTGAAACAAATTGGTTACATGTAACTTGGTTTCCTCATCACTCTATGACACTATATATGCAATGACCTCAAAAACCCATATATTCTCAGACTTGATTTTATAAATGTAGTACAAAACCACTCTTTGCATTAATAACACAATTAATAGTTTGTGTTGATTTTCAATTTTCATGAAAGAAACCAAGACCTGAAGTAACCAAAGTGAAAAAAGATCCATTCATATTCAAAAAATACCAGGTTTTATAGGTATATTTATAAAATAAAAGTAATATAAGAGAAATAAAATGAACACAAGGTCATACTTTCTGTATTGAAAACTTTAGTATAACTTTACTTATCTGCATTTTGTTAGTAGACACCAGAAATGTGTTGGTAGAAAAATAATATAGCACTGTCTACTCAACTATGATTAGATGTTTGTTTGTCCATATTATGTTTGTATTTCTGCATATATATGTTTATATATATTACACTGAAAAGGAATTATTCATGACAGCTAAAGTGGGAAGACAGGAACAAGAGTGCTAAAGTAAAGAAAATAGGCACAGCTGTCATTCAGTTACTTTGTGCAAATAAATCATGGTGTTAGACACAATTTTTGGATTTAGGAGACCTAACATGGCCTTCCTCTGTAACTTGGGCATATCACCTATTTTGTATGCATGTTACTTTTTCAGTCCTTTAAGCACAAATCAATTGCTGTTTGATAATTACACACTTAGTTCATTATTACAGAAGAGAGACATATCTATTCATCCAGATAGATTCCAAATGTTAATCAGAGCAGATTTTCTTGTTATTTTGCTGATTTTTAAACTCTGGTTTACTCCTCTGAAGCCTCTGAAGAAAAAAAAAGGTTGGGTCAAACAATTTTTTTTCCCCTTCAAACTGATTATTCAATTTGTTCCAGCAAAGCTATTGGCATGGATAAGCTGGTCTCCTGGAGGCAGCAGTAATTGAAAGCAAATATTGAACAGGAACTAAAATAGGTAAGAAAAAAAAGGCACAAGACCAACACACTTGCAGCAAATGAATAACTGTTCTTACAGCCTTGAATTTTATCTATGTACACCCTTCAGTGCTACTGTTGTATGCTTTTTCATTTTTAATTCAAATAATAAAAGTATTTTACATATATTGAAATTTATACTCTCTGACAAAAAGTATTGTTTTAGGAGAACACATTCTATAGGCAGATTTGAACTTCACAAAATTGTCTGTATTATCTATATTATGGTGATTCTCTGATGTGAAATTCCCAAAGATTGAAAATAAGGCAAAGATCTGCCTGTCAGAATCTGAAATCTCTCTCCCTTCCCCTCTCCTCCCTTCTGCTCCCCTCCCTTTCCTTCCCTTTTTTCTTCCCTTCTCTTTTCCCTCCCCTCTCCTCCTCTCCCTCTTCCCTTCTCTTCTCTTCCCCCCCAACATTCCACTATTTATATGCAACATTCCACTATTTATATGGAACATTCCAGACTATATTTAATACCAGAATACGGAGCTGTAATGCAGCCATACAACATGAGAGAATGTATGTTTTAATAAATTCAATGAAAGTAAAATATATTAGTTTTACCTGTAGGAATTCACCACATACCCTTGGAAAATGTCCTTCTCCAGCTGTCTTGTAGGTCCCCTTCAGTTACTGGAAGGCTGCTATAACATCTCCCCAGATCCTTCTCTACTCCAGGCTGAACAACCCGTGCTGAACAACCCATACACTCAGTCTCTCTTCATAGGAGAGGTGCTCTAGCCCTAGGATCATCTTGGTGGCTCTCTTCTGGAGTTGCTCCAACAGGTCCACATCCTTCTGTTGGGGGCCCCAGAGCTGGACACAGGTCTCCAGGTGGGGTCTCACATGAACAGAGTTAAGGGATAAAATAGTCCTGGGAACTGAAGAACAGAAACAAAGACTGCAGATGAACCCAAAATACTGTCCCTGGACTAAGCACCACAAGACTGGAGGAGTTGTGCTGACCTACCAGAGTTTTCTGCTGGAATGCTTTGTGTCTTTCCGGGGTAGAGAACTTGTACGAGGAACCACTACGCCAACCCTCACAAACTTCTCTTTAGGAATAATGAATGAAAAGAAAAAAGTCCACTAAATCATCAATGAAACTGCCATCTGCTTGTCTCCGAAGTTTTTTCTACTCCTGATTAGAGTTTTTAGCGGTAAAACAAGTCCTAGTGTTTCATCTAACTTTACAATGTAGAAAATTAAAAGAAATGTTTGTACAACTTCACCATTTCTTTGTAGCATGAGTGCGTAAGTGCTGATTTATGGGTATTCTGCTACAGTCTGTGAAACACAGGATTATTGTATTAATTATTGTCTGGTACCAACTCAAGTGTGGGTGTGGGGAGAAGGGACAGGTTGAATTTCACAAAGGTGAAGTGCTGCCCCTTTGAGCCTCCTTGGACAGCCCCGGAGCAGCTGTCAGTCAAAAGCAGCCTGGGAGCACTGCCCCACAGCACACCTCCTGGAGCTCCTAACCCAGCCTCAGAATGGCTGGCACACCAGAAGTGCTGGTGGAGGGGTGGCCACAGGGGGCCAGAGAAGATAAGAAAAGAAATGTGGTCTCCACTTTTTCGCATCCCTGCCATCTCCAGGATTTATGGTATCTGGATCTACTCTGGATCCAGGGACGGTAGCTATAATTATAATTTTCCCTCTCTTTCTTTACTTCTCCTAATCTCCCTTCCTGATATTTGGGTAACTTAAAGCTGTACAGGTTGGATTTTGCTAAGTTGCATGGGTTAGCATGTGCTTTGTGGAATGCTTTATTTTGGCTGAATGTTGCCCCTTAAACTTTGGCCAAGATCCCTTATTTTCTACAGTTTGCCAGCAAAAGTGTGTTATTTGACCTCTTGAGAAATGTGTGTAGTGTCTTCTCCCACATGCTCTCTCTCAAGCTATAAAAAGAACTGAAGGCCCTTTTAATATACCTGGAGGGAGGATATTTTTGGTACCTTTCATATTTTTAATGTAAAACCCCTTTGATGAGCTTATGATAAGAGCCTGGAGTGTTACACAGTCTTATGAAAGGTTGTAGCAAAAGCTGAAAATAGTACCACAAGTGACACTGATGCACTTTTAGAGCAAAGATATAAATGGAGAAAAGAAATTAATATATTTTGAATTTCTATAAAATCACTAGTCTGTAACTGTGAGGATGTTCCTTAATGATTTTACCACAGGCTACAAGAAACATTTGTTAGTATCTTCAATACATTTGAAATAAGTGCAAGACTTTTTATTTGAACTGACGTAAAGTAAGCGTAGAGCTTTTTATCAAAATTAATTTTATTTTAAATAGATATTTTAATTGATTCTGTGATAGTGTTATGCTGACTGACATAGGCAAATGTATTAGGGGCAATATATTAGCATAACCAAAAGGTGATCTCTGCCCCATGAAACATTTTATTATACTGACCACCCCTCCTCTACCCACACTGTTCATTCATGAGCACTCTGTAGATTTTGGGGTCCTTACATTATTTTCACCAGAAAATATGATACTGTTCTCTCCTCAGTTTAAACACAATGCGGTCAAATCTGTTTCATCCACAAAGTTCTTCATACTCTCTCTTTAGATATTGGTCTGTACTGTTGATAGAAACATGGACATTGCCACTTAGACCCATAGACCAATCTCACCTGGGATGCTTCCATTCCTTTCCTGTGCATGTCCACTTCCAGATCCTCCTCTGCCTTCTGCCTTCCTCCTGACTGGTTCTTTTCATGAAAATGAAATTCAAACATTCTCTTGTCTTCAGGATCCACTGCAGCTCTACCCCTTGCTGTTCAGTCTCATCTCTGTCAGCATCATTGCCACATTAACCAAATTTTTGTTCATCTTTCCTCTTCCAGTACTCTATCCTGGTTATAAATACTTTTCCTAATACCTCAAGTCCTCTTCATATTATATGTAGCTATGATCTTTAGCCACTCATTCTTCAAATTCGCTATTTTGATTAAAAGACAGCCCTACTGAATTGATTGAAGGATCAAAAATTAAAATTGAAGGATTACTTCTATTTTATTGTAATGATTTTGAGAATCACCAGTGTCTTAGTTTGCCTTTCACTGTAAAGACAGATGATATTTCAAATACATCATGCTTTTCAAACCTTTAAATGGAAAGTCACTGTTTTGAGGAAAAAAAATAAATCCAAAAACAATATTGTGCATTGTGGTAGTTTCAATTTACAAGCTGTAGGAAGATGGCTGGGGGCAAAAATTAGAGGAAACCAAGTTATATTCACATTCTAACAGAAGTTACAATAGTTTGGAAATCACAGGGTAAAATGCAGCTGCAACTCCCTGGATGCGATGTGGTTGGCAGCTCCATGATGATTCCCCACACAACAGAAAGCACCTGCTAAGAGTAATGGAACAGAGAGTGGAGTAAAGTGGAAACACCACAGCCAAGTTCCCTAGAAATCCCTTCAGGGAGGGGAGCTCGATGGTACTTTGCAACTGATAACCTGCATAGAACCTATCAACCAAGGGAGATAGAGGATGTCCTGCTGTTGAGCCAAAAACTGTGGTGAAATCTCTCTCCTCAGATGAACTTAGTTCATTAAAGTCTAACTGTAATACTAACAGACAACCTCCATCCCAAAGTTACCCTCCTCCAAGGTATGGCCACTCTCCATCAGGCATGCAATCTATATTGTTTGGACTGTATTTTTAAAAGGAAAGTGAGAGAATCTCACACCAACCAGCAAAAAAGTCACTCAAGCTCTACCTAAACATAAAGAAATAGTACAAAACTAAGTTGAAAACGGGAGAAAGTGAGGGAAGATGCTATTGTAACTGCTGGGATCAGCTGATGCGCTGAACCCGTAGCTTCTTCCCCATTGGGATACCTTTCTAAGCATGCTGAATACTTTTACTGGGATTAGAGCTAGTCTGTGTATTGCTTTAAATACGTTTGTGCAGTCAGATACTGTCATTGGCAATCTTTAAACCTTAATCTGTCACACTTTTATATTAATAGAGAGTGTCATTTCATAAGCTGTTAGTGGTGGTCCTTTCCAGGCACTGGCAGTTGCTGGCAGCAGGTAACACACTTGAATAAAGTGGGAAGACCCACTAAGGGGTTTCACTTATGCTGTTGGCTTAGCTCCATGAAAAGGGCAGTCAAGTCACCCTCCAATGCAGCAGGACTGTACAGTGAAGGGTTCCCATAACAGGATGCTGACGGACTGGTTGGACACAAAGGTCTTGGCTTCCCTGGAGCGCTGACAGACAAATTAAACAATAAAGGTCAAGGAAATCCCCCCATACTAAGGGTTGAGGAAATCTTCCCTTTTCACATGACACAAGATAATAAAATTTATCTTAAGATTGAATCAATTGTCTTTTACTTTTGTTTTCCCAATTTTACATTATTTTTCTTAATTTTTATTCAAATATTTGATGTTTTGTTGCTTTCCTTTGATTGTTATATTTTCAGAGATCATCTTATGATGTATAATAGAACTCTTACAGAGATCACTTAGAAACATACTATAATCATTAATATGATTAGTCAGATGGATTGGAAGGTAGAATGTCTTTTCATTTGTTCTCTGTATTCAACCAGATCATGAAGATTTTGATGATGATAAATGAAAGCTAAGGTGTTTTTTCTAGGTATCTTATTCTGATTGAAAGATAAACACAAACCAATTTCTATGTTTTATAACTGTATTTATGTAAACGTAGGGATACCAGTGCAGGCAAAAGAAAGGAAACCAGAAATATGGTAATATACTCAGGAAAAAGAAAAGCAAGGAAATTAAAACTCAAGCAATCAGTCTACACTGAAGATTCCACCCCAGGCAATGACTGTGTTCACAGACTATGAATCTGTAGTTTTCTTTCAAAACAACCCCATAATGTGTAGGGATAAGTATTTTCAAATGAGAAAGCAGTGTTTTTTTTCAAAATCCTTGAAGAAATGAGAGTAATTCTAGAACAGGGAAAATATAAGAGCAAAAATTAGATGAAACTTCTTCATTAAAATAAAGAAATTATGCTAAGTTAAGACACTAAGAACTAGTGAGGTATTACTGATTAGTAACTCTATGTGGTGTAACTATATAGCTTGTAGTACCCCTTGGATCTTATCAAAGTCATGATGCATTTTTGTCTATCAAATTCTAAGGAAAAACTGTAATATATAACATAGAATAACAAAGTAACATTTAAAAATTAAATAACATGGATAGAATATAATTGTTTCAGACAAGAAAAGTCATAAAAAGAGGAGAAGAGGAAAATAAACAAAAATTTGGGAGAAATACACTAAATGTATCAGAGTTGATCACCTCTTGTGGATTAATCCCAGCTGAAAGCTAAGTACCATGCAGCCATTTGCTCACTACCATCCCATCCTATGGGGTTAAGCAGGAGAATCAGAAGGGTAAAGGTGACAGAAGTCATGGCTTGAGATAAAGGTAACGTTAATACTTGATACAAAAGTTGCACACACAAGCAAAGCAAAACAAGGAATTTCTTCGCCACTTCCCAAGGGCAGGCAGGTGTTCAGCCATCTCCAGAAAACAGGGTTCCATCATGCGTCATGGTGACTTAGGAAGGCAAACACTGAGAACATCCCTCCTTCTTCCCCCAGCTTTTATTACTGACCATGATGCCATATGCTCTGGAATATCCAAGTCCAGCACAACTCCCTGTGAATTTATCAGAACTCTGTCAATGAATATGGCAATACTAAGTTTGTCTTATGTTTAAGCAACATGAGGAATCTATTAACACTATTAATTTCAGAGCATCACTACAGCAACCCATTTAGGTAAAGATATTTCCTGTGAGATGAAAACATCAAACAAGAGGTAACAAGGTTCAGATTCTGATTGACCAGCTGGTTATAAAAAACTGTGAAATCCATAAAGAGAAGCCTCTGGGGTAGCATGGATGGATTATAATAATGCTTTTTATTCAGGCCTCTGTTTATAAATCTTGAAAATCCTAAGACAGTAAACTGCTGTGAATTAAAAAGCAATTTTTAGACTTTTATTAATCATCACCAAACACTGATATTTAGCAATTCTTGATATCAGCTGAAGATACTTTCAGAAAATTTTTTTTCCTATTTATTCTTCAGTATTTACATTTTTACTCCCTTTTGAAAAACCATTGGCTGAACTTAAGCAGGAAAAAACACCTACTATTATATAGGTAATGCCTAAAATGCTTGCAAAGTGAGATTAAGAGGACTGGACCAAGATGCAAGAAGAGGTGGTCTGAGGAAGTAACAAATCATGTTTTAAAATATATAGTTGGTGAGTCCTCGATAAGGCTAACAACAATGGATTTAAATCTGTGAGCCAAAAGGTCTCACCTATATTACACTAAACTCTTCACAGAAATTTATATTATTTGTGAAAAAGGCATGAAGCAAGATATAAATAAAATAGATTGGTAAGCATAGTGTGATGCTACAATGTGTGTCATTAGTGTCTGTTCAGTGTTGATGCAGAACAGACAGTAGAAAAATCACAGAATCATGGAATATTTTGGGTTGGAAGGGAATTTTAAATATTGTCTACTCCAACCCCCGCCGCAATAAACAGTGACATCTTCAAGCAGATAAATTTGTTCATGCCCCATCCAACCGGATCTTGAATGTTTCCATAGATGGGGCATCTACCACCTCTCTGGACAACCTAGATAGCTAGATAAATTGTGTCCTTTGTGATGAACACCTCTTATATGGAGGCTGAAAGAGGTAAGAATGTTGCCTGAGGAACAGAAATGATTAAATGAATTTCATATTGGATTTCCACAGGCTGTTGGAAGCCAGAATATCAGGCACTGTATTGATTCAGATATCTTCACATTCAAAAAGTATACTCATAAAGACTATGAAAGACAATGCTTTTTCTTTGGACAAATACATCTCTGAGAAAAAAGAAAAAATTCCTCCACAAATAATGAAAGAAAAAGAGAAAAGCAGCTGTTAAAATACCCCTGGTTGCATATAAGTGCCCTTTGGTGAGAAAAACTTGTAGTCTTACTCCGTTGGCATTTTTCTTAAGCATATGGTTTCCAAAATGCTTTCCAAAATTTTAAACGCTTAAGCCACCTATCACATGTATACAATATATTGACCTGTAAAGATACAACTGACACCAAACACTCTGAGACTATTAATTCATATCAATAAGATAAATTAAACAAACAAACAAACAAAACAACTCCCCCCAAACATTGCATATATAATAGCTATTCATTAGAAAATATTCCTGATATTCTGTGAAAAAGCTTTTAAATCCTACAAGTGATATCACTATTCCAAAACATTGTCAAGTGTGGGTTTCTGCTCTTGCTAAGCAGAGATCTTATGCACAGAAACAGTCAGTCTTAGCATGGAGCAATTTCATTGTATTGACTTCAGATGTGAAAAATACTGAGACTGAAAATGAAAAGTATACTAGGGTTATTCATAACAGAAGTATGAGTTGTCCTTTTTCAGAAAAGACTTAAATTTTTGTTTTATATTCAGTACTTGACTTAATACCTTAATTAAACCAACCCAAAAGAATAAATAAACCTTTCCCAGCAAGGATGTCTGCTAATGACTTTATCAGTAGAAAATTAGGGGGGGAGAGTGAGAAAGTTAATGGATCAATTCCCCAATCTCTTCTGAAAGTCTGTTACGAGACTAAATGTAACTTTCAAAAAAAACAGGTGAAGCTTTTCATAATCACGGTGAATTTTAAGCACAAGGACTTATTAAAAGTCCATTAAGAAGCTGAGGGATAAAATGAGGCTCCAGGAATTAAAAATATCTTTCGATAAACAGAGTCAATGCACTACAAAACACAATAAGTGAAGAATAAAGACGTGAGAAAATGTTAAGAACTTTTAAATTAACTGCATCAGTTAGACCTTATTTCAAAACAAAGTGCCCAATCTTGAATGGATAGGAGAAACAGTGCCTCAGCAGATGTAGAGGAATCTAGGAATTTTTTTTAAAAGCCTTTTTGTTAATTGAAGAAAAAAAAACCTAAAATGGAACTAAGTATTCTCTTGAATATTTCAGATCTGAATAAAGTCTATGGAAGGGCAAATATCTCAGAATGCAAAAGACAATAATACTTAGAGGAATTGTAGGGAATTTGCTCCTGTTTTTCTTTGCATTTAAACTCAAGGTCTTACATGAAATTATTTGGGGGTTTCAGGGACAGGCCAATTCTTCCTTCTTTTAATATAGAAGCTGTGAAAAAAGATTATTGAAGATTAACAAAAGAAAACTTAAACAGAAATATAAAAGGGAACTAGATAAGGAAACATGATGGGCTAACACTGGATTTTGGTTGCTTTCGGTTTTTTCCCAGTAATCTTTTACCACCTATGCACTCCTTATTCTAGTGGAAAATTTACAATTATATCTTTGTTTTAACTGAGTACTCTGGGTCTGCCTTTCAGCCTCAGCAGACACAGGGAAACAGAAATCCACAGGTTTGTGCAGAGAAACTGTTGGGTTTACCCTGCCTGAAAGCCAGGTACCCACCAAAGCCACTCCATCACTCTGCTCCTCAGCTCTACAGAGGAGAGATAATATAACAAAAGGCTTGTGGGTTGAGATTCGGACAGGTAGAGATCAATTACAATAAAGGGCAAAATAGACTCTATGTGGAGAAATCAGTGTGTTTTATTGCCAATCAAATGAGAGTAGGGTAATGAAAAATGATTAAACTCGTTGATCCCACCTTTCCCTTTTTGCCAGGTTCAGCTTCAATCCTGATTTTTCTACCTCCTCCCCTCAGCAGTGCAGGAGGATGGGGAATCTGGTTGTGGTCAGTTCATCATATGTTGTCTCTGCTTCTCCTTCCTCCTCAGGGGAAAGGCTCCTCAAACTCTTCCCCTGCTCCAGCATGGGATGCCTCCCTCCCACAGGAGACAGTCCTCCTGTGTGAGTCCTTTCAATGGACTACAGTTCTTCACAAACTTCTCCAGTGTGGGTCTCCCATGGGGTCATCAGTAGTACCAGAAAACCTGCTCCAGCAAAGACTCCTCTCTCCACGGATCCACTGGGCCTGCCTTGAGTCTCCTCCAATGTGAGCTTCACACAGGGCAAAAGCCTCCTTTGGGCATTCACCTCCTCTGATGTGGGGTCCTCCATGGGCTACAGGGGCACAGCTGCCTCACCATAGTCTGCACCATGAACTGCAGAGGAATCTCTGCTCCAGTGCTTGTAGTACTTCCACCCCCTCCTTCTTCACTAAGCTTGGTGTCTGCAGAATTGTTTTTCTCTCATTCATAAAGTCTCACTGCTCTCTTCTGTGGCTGCAGAAGCTGTTGCCATTGCACTGGGTTTCTTTTTCCCCTTCTGAATTATATTATCACAGAGGTGTTACCACATTCGCTGATGGGCTTGACATTGGCCAGCAGCGGGTCCGTCTATATATATAGTTCATAGAGTTTTATGTAGACTACTCAGATGGATCTCATAATTCAAGTAGACCTTAGATGCATGGAGTTGCACTGACATCTATTGCTTTCTCTTAGGTGGACTGTAAAATATCAGTACTACACTTCTAATTTAGAGCCTCATTTAAGCACCTGAAGCTAGGTGAGATTAATTCAACACAGATTCAGTCTCTATTGATGCATCCTTATACACAACTAGAGTTCTTAGGTGCAGCAGCAACAAAAATATCATCAGGTTTCTTTCTCTGTCATCTTATTGTCATACTGCAGTAAACTCCAGATCTGGACTGCAAAAAAAATAATAAATTGCACACAATACTATGTGCACTCTAAACAAACTTGCATGATAGACTACAACATGGAAAAGAAAACTTATATACTGTTTCTTTCCTCATACCATGGTCACTTAATTGTTAGATTTCCTTCCTTCCTAAATCTCTAGTTTGGGTAACTAAAAATCAAGCGATAAGGTCTTGTTTTAGAAAACAGATGTTGTTTCACCACACTTTAGTGGCTGAAGAAATGCCTCTGCAGAAATGAGATAGACCTTTGACATTATTATTTGCAGCCACTTCAAATATGAGCTTCTAGGACAAACGTTTCAAGGGAAAAGAAATCTGATGCAATTAGTTTATCACATTTATACCTAACAGGGCTTAAAAAGGTCAATCACCCCAGTTGTAGATTGAAAATACTCTTTAATATTCTGATTATTCTTATTATTCTACAATAAGTACTGATAATAATGTGACTATTAATACCATGTAATGACAACAAGCAAATATAATGTAAGAACACTTATTATTATGTTACCAACATAATTAAAAACCCGTTGCTGCTACTTTGAAAAATGTATTATTATTTATATGTTTCAAGTCAAAGAATTCAAGAATTAGAATCAGTGATGACAAGTAATATCTTCTTACATTATCCTCTGCTTGTCAGAAAAAATAATAGACACCAGCTGAAATTGAATATAAGGAGGTAGTATTGATATCTTAATTGTTTATCACTAAAATATAGAAAATTCATATGTTATAGGAAATGACAAATGCATTAAATGTACTTTTTGTTTAAATGAAGTTGAAAATTAAAAATTTGGCAGAGTTTTTTCCATCATAGTGAATGAAAATTTCCATCACAGTAATGAAAATATATTCAACAATAATTAAGAAATAATGCAAAACACCCCGAAACAAAAACAAACCCCAAAGACCCAAATAATTCAAGTTTTCAACACTCAGGTACAATATGAGGTTGATAATTTCACTGTAATCCAGATGTTCCCAATGTCTCTTTTCAATGGAATCTTTTCCACAGATAAGCTAAGACCTCAAGTTCTGCTGATCTATGACAATTCCAAACCCCTGAGTGATCATGACTTAATCCATTGCTATCAGTAAGCATTAGGATGTATTTTCACAGACTCTCAGAGTATGCCAAAATGGAAGGGACCCACAAGGATCATCGAGTCCAACCCTTAGCCCTTAGCCCTGTACAGGACATCATGTGCCTGAGAGTATCATCCAGGTGTTCTTCAGCTCTGTCTCATGACCTCGTGAGCCTGTTCCAGGACCCAACCACCCTCTGGGTGAAGAGCCTCTTTCTAACATCTAACCTAAACCACCCCTGCCACAACGTCAGGCCATTCCCTTGGGTCCTGTCACTGGTCACCACAGAGAAGAGATCTGTGCCTACCCTGTCCTCTCCCACTCACGAGGAAGTTGTAACTTCATTGAGGTCTCCCCTCAGTCTCCTCTTCTCCAGGATGAACAGACCTCAGTCACTCCTCAAACAACTTCCCCTTAAACCCTTCACCGTCTTCATTGCCCTCCTTTGGACACTCTCTAATAGCTTAATATCTTTCTCATTTTGTGGTGACTAAAACTGCACACGATACTCAAGGTGAGGCTGCACCAGTGCCGAGCAGAGCAGCACAATTCCCTTTTAATGTGAATAACACAGTGACAGAAACAGCCAGTCTGAACTGAAGGCTCTAATGCAATCATTCATGAAATATGAATATCTATGTAGTGTGAGGAAAGCAGCTAAATCTAATCTTAATAAAATAAAGAATATTTTTTCTTTGTAAAATAAGCTTATTTTCTAGTTTTGAAAGGAAAATGAAGATATTTAATGTCTTAGTTTTATCACTTCAAAAATGCTGTTTTCTTGTCAAGCTGAAATTATCTCAAGTCACCAAATGGTAACAATGATATTTTTTTGGTAATTATTAAGTCCAACCTTTTTCACACAAGAGGTTAATTTCCTTTATTTATGGTTTGGCATCTTTTCTGTTATCTATTCCCGTATATTTGACTACTTTTAATCTCTCCTTTTGATAGCCTCTATCTTTCAAATTTATGTTTAATTTTGTGCTTACCTATGTCTTAGCAATTGCCAGAATATGAAGTTCTGGTATAAACACATTTGCACTGATATAAAGAAAACTTTCTTTGGATAAGGTAACAAACTTAGCTAAGTAAATAGGCATAACACCTAAAGCTCCACTTTGAGAGAAATGAACTTTCAAAGAATTATCCTACTGATTTCAGAATCCCATTTTAGACTAGGGTGAATCCCTCTCTGGAGTTGACTATATCTTTCTCTTAAGAGTAAAAAAGTTTTATACCATTACAAAGTTCTAAATATTTAAATATATAAGTATATATATATATGAAGAGTTCAAACTATGTGATACATAACACATGATGTGAGTTACTCTAAAGTAAAATTACTTTGAAGATTTATTCCTGTTGAGACCAAGAAAAAAGATCATTGCAGTCTTATCTGTATGACCATGTCTTTCTTAAGCCTTTTCTCCATAGCACACAGAGGGGAATGTGAGTCCTTTCTAAAGGCATCCTCTCTCAGTGGGAATGGTGATCTGTCTCATAGCAACAAAAATTTGTCAGTGAGCAGGTGGAGCCTGCAACTTCCCTCCTTCAAGCTGTAGATCTCCCCCTGGTCTGGTCAGCTCAGCACCATGTGCTCAATATGCAACAACGGGGTTTCAAGCCAGCTGCCTTTTCTACTTCATTGCTACTTCCTCTCACAAATCATATCATTTGCCACGTGTTTAGGGCACAGCTGCACTCAGTTCCTTGAAAGATAACCTGTAACAGCAGTTGTGTGCCTGAGGACCAGGTGTTTACTAGTTCTTGTCCTAAGCACATTCAGCGAATCCTTTCAGAAAATCTGTGCAGGTTTTTTATCTTTCTTTTTAGCATAAAGCTTACGTGAGTAACCATATGATAAATGGCAAATCAAGATATAAAGTTGACAAAACTGTGGCAAATGGGGAAGGTGAAATAGAGGTTGGCCATTATTTGGGAGGGAATAAAGGTGGTAAGCAGGGTGAACTTGGGAGGAGAAAAAAGTAAATATTGTGATAGCGATTGCAGGGTGTTCCTGTTGAGCAGCCACAAGTTCAGTGGAGTTTGCAGCAGAACAACAAATCTGTCATTTCTCTGACATTTGCACCTGATTTCACCCTTTGGCTCAAGCACTTGGGTTGCTCTCCCTACTACTGCCAAGGGAATGCTAAGAGGGGATGGATGAGATACCCTGATGACATAACAACTGACACATACACAGGCAGAGGACGTAAGATTCATTTCCTGATGAAATTGGGCTGAGATGCCTCTCTGGCATTGCTCTTTTACTAGGATTTGGTTTTAGTTTTACAATATCATGCAATGATTTATAATAGTGATGTTAATTCACATTTTCACTGGTCTGAGGTAAAAAGCCAACAGAGTTCCTGTGCCAAAATATTCCACTAAGGCTTTGCTCCTCACTATCTTTGCTGCAGCCAGGTGCCCTGCACAGAGTAAATGTGGTACTAATATTTTTATATGATGAAGCTTTATATTGAAATTAGAATAGTACGGAATGATCAAAATGTAAATTGAGGTTGCACACTCAGTGGCAATGCTTTTCATGATTGCCATTCAATCCAAACTGCGCTTTTCTCATTACCAAAGCCCAGTTAAGGACAACTTTACCTTGAAAGTTCTCCTTTAATAAAAAAGATCCAGCATGGGCTGATCATTGGCACAATGAGATATGTTATATCTTTCAAAGTTTGTGGTAAAGAGTTTCTTCCAAAATAAATTATTATATCCTTCATATATTCTCACATTCCAATAATTTCTGCCTGTCAGAATGGTGGTCTTGAAGTAGAATTAAAGTAGCCCCATAGGAACAGAATTAGGTATGTGTTACACAGAGAGTTTGAATGGTGATAGAGTTCATAAGACAATCACTGAAAATTCTCTGGAGTTCCTGAAGTGTTATGTTGATGCTAAACTTGACACAGCCAACGAGTTCAGTCATCTTCTGTTTCCCTTGTCCTTGCTTGATGTTTCATTTTCCATGACTTCATCAAATGAGTTTCATCTACTCTGTAAATGGATGCTATGTCTAACTTTTTGCTTTTTTTTTAAGGAAACATGAAGTCTGTTTCGAAGCACAAAGGGAGAACAGCGCACGTGAGTTACACACTTTGGTTGGCAGGTGATTTATAAGTCTTGACAAGGCAATTTACAGATTTTCTATTTCTGCATTCAAAATATGGTTTGTGTCTAACAGGAACTCCTATTAATTACCACATGAAACAAATTCATAGTTGTTGTGACATAAAATATGGAAGATTATTCTGAAAAGTGCACACTTGATCATGTATCATAGTTGAACAAATCAGTGTAAAGGAAATTTGATAATGATTTTCCCAGCTTTTGGTGTATAAACCAAAGCAAAATCCTGTTTCTCTGATAAGTAAAAATAAAGGGGACAATAAAGGTGAAAAAATAAAACATCCTCAGTAAGTTAGTTAATTAAAAATATCTTGGCAGTTTCAGTCATATTTAAAGCCAACTTTGGCAGATTACAGGCCTGAATTTGCTACATTTCTTTTCTAATAATAATGCAACATAATGTAAGAGGATTGCTTCACTGGGGTATTTACTACCAAAGAGAAAATTGTTTTTATAATTATGTATCCCTGTTAAAATTTACAGAAATACTGAAGACTATAAAAAAGTCATCAACAAATTATAAGGTCTAAATTCTCCCAGTTACAACCTGTACAATACTTTCAGTACTGTTAAAAGGATTTAGATTACCTGCATTGAAGGATAAGCATAGCTGATTGTATTTTTCATTGTAATTTGCATTGTAGTTTATCCTGCTAAGGGTTTTCTAGTTTAAAATTGCATTTATTACAATTTTTCATTTGTAATGGTTTTAAAAACAAACTAGATATGAAATTTCTGTGATTGGACGTATGTGAATGACCCCCAAAACCTTAATTTCTCTCTTCTTGTACTCACTCCATATGTAAAGTTCAGTATTCCAGCCATGTGACAGATTGTCTAACACAAATGAGACTGTTTCTGCACTCTAGATAGGTAGATAGATACATACCTACACACACCCTTAAACTGTCATGACACTTACACTTTTCTCCACCTGGAATTCATCTGGTCATTAAAAAACACATTATCTTCTCAGTAGAGAAAGCTATTTTTCTATAACAACAAAAGTTATAAACCTAAATGTTATAGCCCTCTCTAACAATGACTTTATACTAACACTTACATCTGTACATCTGTTTTCTGAACCATATTGTCCGTAATACTTAATAACTTCTTAAATAATAACTTTAATTTTGCTTCTTAGTATGTTGGGAAGTCAGAATATTTTTTCAGGAGCCTAACTATCAATTTAGAAAGCTCTGCTGCTCTAAAAATAAAAAACTTGGTCTTGATATCATTTGTACCAGCTAGACCTATTTTATGTTATGTTTTCCACTAGGAAGGGAATATGTAAATAAAGAACTGTTTTAAACAGGTAGTTTGCAGACAAAGAGAAACTAAATCTTCCTATTTTTGAAGCTGGAATAGCAATAACAGGCAATTTGAAGAGGATTATTGATTAGTGATAGGAAAAAATATTTATTTGTTGTGTTATTTGTTGTATCCATGCAATGAAAGGTAATCAGGTGCTGTATTTCCTTGTGATGCAGAGGGATTACTGTGCTCTGAATTATATATCTGCTGAGTATAGAAAAGGCCACTTCTTGAGAGACATCTGTTAGTTTGGATGTTACTCAGTTTCTGTTCCCCACCAAGCTCATCATCACAAATGAGAGAATGGGTCATTGGCAGGAAATACTCTGCCTGAGTTATTCTTACTATGTTGAGCATATGGCTCCATTATCTGTCACTGCTTACACCCTTTTCACTTTGTCTTGTTGCTAAAATGCTTCTTGATTTCTAAATGTTCAAGAGATATAAAAAACTCTCAAGGATCTATTTGATCAGGAGGGCTTTGCTTCATAGGCTTTATAGGAATACATTTTTTTTCTCTTAGGATCATGGATTCTAATTAAAACAAGTATAAGACATTTTAAAATAGTGTATTATGCTTAATGCCACTAATTCTATTTTTTTTCTTATGAATGTCTCTAATTAACATAAAGTTGCCCTTTGAGACAAAACATTTTAAAAAATCCATTCAAGCACTTTCTATCTACTTTGCCAATTCTTGCTAATTTGTCATATATCGATGGATTTTAAAAATAAGAAATGGACTGTTTTATTGTTTGGGTTTTTACTGGAGCTTGTTTGGTTGGTTGGTTGGTTTTGGTTTTTTGTTTTGGTTTTTTGTTTGGTTTGGGTCTTTTGTTTGTGTTTTGTTGTTTGTGGTTTTTTTGACCCAAGCTTCAAGGTAATTAATTCCAGAACTAGTTCTGTAAGACTGACCTGAAAAATAATTGAGAACACAAAAGTGTGACATTTTAAATCATATTAGGAGACATCCAGTGCTTTGAATACCTAGCTGAGTGCTATACAACAGTGAAGAACTGAAGAGATGATTAAGTCAATTAATAAAGCCACAGGAAACTACAAAATATTTGCAACATGTCACCCTGACATGACTTAATTCAGTCCTGTATTGATGTAACACCATAGTGAAAACATTGCAAGGCAATATCAAGGCATCCTGCTGTGAATATTTTGTGATTCTCCATGACTATCTGACATTATTTTTCTTATATTCCTTCTCTTTCCTCTTACTCATGACTTCTAAGAAGATCCAGATTATTTCACTTTGTATATCTCTTTCCCTCTTTTTTAAACCCCTTTTTGCTATGGTTGTTTTGGTTGGTTGTTTGGTTTGGTTGGTTGGGTTGTTGGGGTTTTTTTCTGTTTTTTCAGTAAGCTGGGTTTATTTGTTCATAGCTTTATGACTTTATTAAGGCAACTGCAGAGATCTTACTTTCTGGGTATTTTCTGGTCATATACAATAGAAAAAGAGTTTTATAGAGTCTTACTGACTATTCAGGAACTATAGGCAGGGATCAAAAAACATGTGTCCCTGTGCTCCAGAAGGATCCTCCTAACTCAGCCCTTTGTGAGCCTTGATAATATGATTATAATGTAAGGAAATATATTGACTTTTAAAAAGGAAAACCTTCAAGCTTCAGTATCTCAAATTTCAGCCCTAATGCAAGATGTGAGAGGTACAGATTCAGCACAGCATATGGCTTTGAAGTTGTTATTACAGATTTAGAGCATACAGCCATTTTCTGTCCTGTGAAATTACTTCCCATGAAATATGGTCTTCAATTTGCATTTTACTCTTCTATTCTCCATTATTTTATCCTCTCTATGTATTTTAACTCCCACAGCACTCACTACTGGATAATACTAGCTGATGAGTCAGCAACATGAAGGCAGCACAGACACTGATTACTAAGTTTCATTTTCTAGTCTCTGAAGGTGCAGCCACCACTTTTGTTTCAACAAAAAATTACTTGTATTGCATCTGAGATACACGGATACTCAAAGTGCGTTTTATATGATGGTCAGTATGAACTTGAAAGGGAAATATAACGATGTGTCCCACAGAAGGTATTGCAGTAGTTAAAGGTAAATTTGGGAGATTTATGGTTGAAGAATGTGCAAAATAAAATAAGGATGGGGGAACTTTACTCTCCTCGTTCCTCATAACTTTGCACATGGTAGCTTGAAACAGTCTGACCAAAAAGGCAGGAAAAAAATTTATAGAATAAGTGGGCTATGAGTATCCTGGATGTGTTTCTAGCCCATGAACATGAGAGCTGCTCAAAAGTCAAGAGTAAACAATGTTAATTTTGACCTAGGAAGATTGTGATTTGGATTCTAGTAGATTAGATGCTGCAAATGATGAAAAATTACATGTTGGATATATTGGAGATTCATGGTGTGGCCTATGAAAGCTCATCCCCCTGCCAATCCTGAAAAGCGGGAAAAACCCTTTTACCGTGCCCCTGGAACTCTGTGCATGCCCAGGAGACTTCAGGGGCTCGTGGCGTGGCATGGCCCATGACACTATTCCATAGTAAAACTCCCTTCTCCGGGGAGGTGCAAAGGCGTTCTGGAAGTATATAACTCGTAACTTTGAGTGTGTGAGTTTTCCCTCTTCCACCCCCAGCAGATCAAGACCATCACTTTGGCTGATGGGCATGGAAGCTGCAACTGTCAAGTTTCACCGCTGGACCCCGTGGGTGGTGACTATGTATATCTTTCCATCTCTATCCCTTCTTTCCCTTTCTCTCCTTTATGCATTTTCCCTAAAGGTTATCTTTATACTGTATTGCTATAGATGATAGATATAAGTGATAACACCTGAAATGACTACATACCTGTTGGCCTTTGAAACAGAAGTGTCCTAAAATAAACCCTACATATATATGCTTTCAAACACCAATTATCCAGTGTCATTTCACTCTAATCCACCCCACAGGAGTTATTAATAAGAACCCAGGTTACCATCCCCTTCCCTAGGGTGGGTCGCAACACATACCTAGAGTAGAAATGAAAGAATACTGATTCCCAGTGCTATTACTTTTTGCAGGGTCATTGGGAGCAGACAGAAATAAAAGAACTCTCTACTTTACATGAGGAAAATGTAAAAGGATTACTTTTTGTAATAAACTGTCTTGATCTTTCATTCTATTGCAGGCTAGCTTGCTCAAAAAAAAAAGCAAAGACAAGGCAAGACTCACAGATTAGTTCAGTGATATGCTTTGTCAGATAATATGGTGAGTTTTTAAAATCTGTAATATTAACATTGACAATTTATAAGGGGAACTGGCTCCTTAAAGTTTGATAATGCTCTGGTTCAGAAAAATAGAGTTTTTAAAAAATAGGGTCATGTGGTTTTAACAGTTTGACAGAGAAGCCAGAGATAGATCTCTCTTCCTCACAGTCTTCCTTCTTACTGTACAGTAGTTAGCACCTTACTTCACTAAAGATTTCTTAGCTCAAAGCATTCTTTTTAACCATAGCTCATTGGGAGAAGAGAGAGGTGGAAACAGATAAAGTGGAGAAAAAATGAAGGAGAAAATAAGCTGTGAAGATTTCAGCATTGCTCTAATTCTCAGGTAAGGCAGCAACACTAGAAGTAGTCCAGGCAAGAGATCTGTCTCATTGTTTTGCAAATGTTGATACAATGATACTGCAATGCAAGATACGCAAAAAAGAGCTGAATTTTTAGCTTTGTTGTTACTCAGCTTTTTAGTTTAAGCTTTCTTTTTCAGGAGACTTAGGTATGTTTAATGCACTAGTGTTAAGTGAAAAATGGTAATCTAACTAGGAGACATTCCTAAAATTTCAAATTATAATACCTTCAAAAAGTAAAAGGAATTAAAGGGGAACAAAAATCATACAAAATTAGAAAAAAATTAAGATAATTTATAAAGTTTTCTCACGTCCAAATCTGCTGCGTCAATATATTATTTTGAAAGGCATATTTGGGATTCTTTTGTAATTCCTAATTTGAGATCATATTGTAAAGGGGACTACAGGTGTCAAACAGGGAAAAATACTAATAGAAGATACAAAAAAAGATTTTCTTAAAAAGCACAGTAGGTTGAAGAATAGAATGAGGGCAGATTGGATGTACTGTCTGAGAAACTAGACTATACTGTGGTAGAATGAGGTAAAAGAAGAAAAGTCTGCATGCATACATAACCGGAGAAAACAGGCCTGTTCTTTACCTTTGACTTTTTCTCAGTGATTGCATTTGGAAATGATCAGAGGTGCTTTTTTTCCTCCTGTTGAATAGCTTCGAGGCATAAATTATTTTTCACTTAAACCCACAGATGTAGCTTTCACAGAGTGTATGTTCTTGAATTGAAAAAAGCCATTAAACAAATTTGAGTTAAGGAAGCTTTTGTGCCATCACCACATAATTGATACTCCTCTGAAGACACCAAAGAATATCACTATTAATTTAAGTTTTAAAAAGGTCAAGATTCTAATGAAGCTTTTCTTTTCTTCCCCTTTTATCATGAAGACAAAGACTAGTTCTGCAAATCACAACTAGTGGCACCAAGACAGTTTGGAGGCCAGTAGTTTTTGGTGTACCCCAGGGTTCAGTGCTGGGTTCTGTCCTATTTAACACCTTCATTAATAATTCAGATAATGGGGCAGTGTACACTCAGCAAGTTTGCTGATGGTGCAGGACTGGGAGGAGTTGCTTATACACCAGAGGTTTGTGCTGTCAAGTAGAGGTATCTCAGGTGGATGAAGGAATGGACTGATAGCACTCTTAGAAAGCTCAGTAAAGGAAAATGCAAAGTCTGGCTTCTGGGGAGGAATAACATTCCTTTATCCCTTGGCGGACTGGGAAAAGTGGTGACATTGTAGCAGGATTCACTGAAAGAAGTTTTGTGCTATGGTTTCCCAAAATAAAATAGGAAGAAAATGTAACCTAAACTGTGAAATGTGTAACTTCCATTATGTGAGTCAGTGGTCATGTTCCCCCTGTCACAATTACCTTTTACCCAGACAGAGCTGATTTCAGCACAGTTGCTGAGTTGGCACATAAATTCTGCATTCTTTTTGTCCATTATCAATGATACATTCTTCTTCCCCAGCCTCACTAACCTGCCCCTAGGTCTGAGATAACACTCCAATGATAGTACCACCTTTACCTTATCTAAAGTTCCTACTGTGGCGGCTTAACTTACAGTCCAAGTTTCAGGTATCCATGAAGGCATATTCAGAGGGGTCTTCAGTGGTTGTCTGTCCCATAACTTGGAGTGATGTTTGTTTGACCAATGATACACACATGAGCACTTGCTTCTTTGCACAGAAATCCCAAAAGTGGGATTTTTTGTCTGGATGCATTACCCAGGATGTGTTAGCCAGATCTCACCTCCACCAGGTCTGGAGTTAGCACCATCCTGTCACTCCATTCTGTGCTCATTTCATGGTGTTTGAGAGAGGCAGCTGTGATCTTTAAGTCCTTACAACTCCTCTTTGCTGCTTTTCTCCCTACCCTTTTATGCAATCTTTTTTGCATTCTCAATTGGCAAGAACTTGTGAATTTGTGAAACATGGCATTTTAGTTCTTTTTGTTCAACAAAACTATGAAACACACAGGACTTTCTCTTCTTGCACATCATAACGTTCATATTATGGGCATGCGGCTGCTCTCCTTAAAAGCTGCCACCGACTACAGTGCATGCAGGTTCTGTATAAGACTTTCTCTTTCCAAAGACTTTTTTAAAGACAAATTTTCATTTAGCATTCCTTTAAAAATAAAGTGAAGATAAGGTAGGGAACAGTAGAGCTGTTTCAGATGAACCTAATCTCTGTTTTAGAACTTTTTTACTGCAGTGTAATAGTCACAAGTCAAATGGAGAGTCCAGTGATAAACAGCAGCTTGTAAACTCAGCAAATTATTTTATTCTCTAGACACCTATTCTTACATCTTATTCTTAGATGTATCTGAAAAGCAACTGCATTTTGGAAAGTAAAATCTTAAAAAGCATATTTTTCATTCATTTGAGAAGATCTGAGAATAAAAATAATTCTGTTTCACAGACTTCAATTTTCTGTTAATAATATATGCCTTTGAATCTATCTGTTTGAATTGAAAGGCAAAATGTTTCAGTTGTAAAAAAATGTAGTGGGTTTACCCTGGCTGGACAGCAGACACCAAGGCATCCACCAAAGCCATTCCATCATTCCCCTCTGCAACTGGATAGGGAAGAGTAAATATAATGAAGGGTTTCTGGATTGAGGTAAGGACTAGGAGAGATCACTCACCAAATACTACCATGGGCAAAACAGACTCGACTGGGGATATTAAATGATTTTATTGCTAACAAAGTCAGAGCAGGATAATGAGAACTAATATAAAGCTTAAAAACACCTTCACCCACTCCTCCCTCCTTCTCAAGGGAGACAGGGTTACAGTCAGGTTATCACAAGTTGTTTTTGCCACTGCTCAGGGAGAGGAGTCCTTCCCCAGCTCCATAGTGGGTTCCCTCCAGTGGGGGACAGTCCTTCATGAACCTCTCCAAGTCCATCCCATGGGCAACACTTCTTCACAAACTGCTGCAACATGGGTTGCACTCCTTCAGACACAGACTGCTCCAGCATGGGTCCCTCACAGAGTCACAAGTCCTACCAGGAAACCTGCTCCAGTGTGGGCTCCTCTTTCCACAGGTCTGCAGGTCCCCGCCAGGAGCCTGCTCCAGCACACGTTTCCTACAAGTTCACAGCCTCTCTTGGGCATCCATCAGCTCCGACATGGGTCTCCTTCGTGGGCTGCAGGTGGA
Source organism: Pseudotriccus pelzelni (assembly GCA_035584735.1). Lineage (NCBI taxonomy): Eukaryota > Metazoa > Chordata > Aves > Passeriformes > Tyrannidae > Pseudotriccus > Pseudotriccus pelzelni. The sequence continues at coordinate 20,009,825 of JAWMRA010000041.1, read as the reverse complement.
TTTCTGCATCACTGTGGTCCTTCCTGGGCTGCGGGGGGGACATCCTGCTCCACCATAGGGTGCAGGGGAATTACAGCCCCAGCACATCCACATCTCCTCCCTCTCCTTGTCCACTGACATGTGTGTCTCCAGAGCTGTTCCTCTCACATATTCTCACTTCGCTCTTCTCTGGCCACAATTACATTGGAGCAATAACTTCTTATTTTTTGTTCTTAAATATATTATCACCATTTCTGATTGGCCCAGCCTTGTCCAGCAGTGGGTCTGACCTGGAACCAGCTGGCATTGGCTCTGCCAGACATGGAAGAAGCTTCCAGCAGCTTCTCATAGAAGCCACCCCTGTAGCTGCCTTGCTACCAAAACTTGACCTTGCAAACACAATACAGAAAATTTCTCAGGCTGGAATGCTATGGATCCAAGAAGTTATAAAGTACCTGGGTCTACACCTGGAAAGGTAGACCCAGATTATAGCCCATAAGAGCTTGGTCTGCTGAGCAGCTGGGCACCTGGAGCAGGAAATGCAAGTTTTGTGTGAGGTTCTCAACTCTCCACCAGGCAAGCTAAAAGCAAGCCAAGAGCCTTGAAGCTCTGGCTAGGCAGAGCAACCTGGGAGCCAGGACTCTGCTCCTCAACAGCTTGCCATGTGGACTGCTGAAAAGTTGGTAGCCTGGAAGTCCACCAACAGCCTGCATAAAAGACAGGTGGGTGAGCTAGCTTTGAGGATTACAGTTGGAAACCCTTCTCCTTTCTGTCATAGCTTTGTCAAAATTGAATTGTCTCCCACAAACATTTTAGTTTTGATGAATTTGTAGTCTCTGCTCCATCTAACAATTTCCAAAACACTGATTCTGGAGACTTCCATTTAGAAAGTAAGGCTCTTCACTAGGCAGACAAATGTTCTCTGAAAACACATACAGTTGTATTCAACTGGCAAACAAAAATTCACATTAAACTAATTGAAATATTCTTTCATGCATGGCAAATGAAATCTTCTTTGCCTGGCTTCTTTTCAACATTTTTAGTTTGTTGTATTGCTCAGCTGCACTTTTGAGATGGAGAATACTGTTTTTTGCTTGTGCACTTATTTGTTAGATATTTGTCAGTTCTCAACATTATTTTGGAAAGGGATGACACTAATGGAACACATCGGTGAAGTAACTCAGCTAATGACTCTATCATTAAAATGTTGGTATTTCTACAGATTAAAAGCCCCATCTAATACTGAAGACAGAAAGTTGAAGTACATTAATATCCATTTTTCCTTTTTTTAATAATCTATAAATATTTAGAGTTTATTTAATCTACTGGTTCTATAATTTGAAAGACCAGGAGTAAAAATAGGAAGCTTGTTAGCAAAGTTCTAATTTTGGATTTTCATATTTTTCAACAAAAGAAATGTCATCTTTTTCTTGTCATTTATTTAATAAATCATACTTTATAAGCAGAGAACAATGTAATGTGGTAAATACCTTTAAATAAATTTATTTGTGTTAATTTCCCTTTTTACACTGAATGGCATTGAGATTTTGTGAGGGTTTTATCTCTCGTCTCTGTAAACACTATTTAAAAGACATATTCTATGTCTGTAAAACAGATTTCAGATAGTTCACAAGAGCATTAATAGAAATAGGTAATAATACAATGGTAATACTTCAGCAGAGGTTCAGCAGTTTTCAAGAGTAATCTTCATACAAATGTAACCTGATTGCACTAGCAATTGCTGGACCTTCTGGATTTCAAAAGATCTGTGTGTAAGTCATTTATCGTGGCTGGGAACTTCTAAGGGACAAAGGGACTGAAATCAAAGCCAATAAGAACTGGATATTTTCTTTTTCTTTTTTTTTTTTTTTTTTTTTAACACATCCTTTCTCATTAAATTCCATTTTTTCCCCAGGAGTTATTGTTTCCATGAGAGTTTGTTTTGTTGGAGCTTTGGGGTTTTTTAGTTTGAGTTTTTCTAATTCTATCATTTGGTCTAATTGGGATGTCATTATGCTTTCTTTTTCTTCATAAAACTAATGTGAATTTAGTTCACTAATGTGAGTGTTCTTAATTTTATAGGTACTGTGCAGTGGTTCTAGCAAACACCTTGAAATGACCAGAAATGTTATCCTTTATAACAGTGTGAGGGCTCTACTGATCTTCTCCAGTGCTGAAAATCACCATACATCTACACAACTTTTAGCTGTCTAAACTTACTGAAATTAATATCTTGCTCTTTTTTTTTTTTCAGAGTAGTGATCACATTTACTTTTCAAATGTCCATTTCAAGAAGGCAGTCATATAGCCTGGCCATTCCAAGTATCTAGCCCTTTCTTTCATGCCTCAAAGCACCCTTCCCTGGGAATGTAACACTTTGGATTAAACTCTGCAAAGATCATAAATGCTGTACAAACATGATGCAGAATTTCAGGCATTGGTTTGATATATGAGTACCTTAGTGTTAGATTCTTGCATCTCCTGCAAGTGAATGTAATAAGTAGTTTTCATTTTCTTCCTACAAAGACAGAGCAATGGATCAAAATATGTTCATGCTATTTACAGGCAGGTAGTCGGATCAAATCTAATGAATTTTGAATTACTGTCTCACCATGAGAAATATGATTATGGAAAAGTTTTCTTTTAACAAGGTGTGCTGTTGAACAAAAAACATTGCGTATTTCAAGTAACTAATCATAAAGATAACAGAGAACATAACGCAGGAATCAGTTATTTGCAACTTCAAGCTATCCTGGACTTGCTTTGGTCTTTTTTTATATTTACTCTAAGTTAGACTGAAAAAGAATGCAAGAAGTGTGCAGAAAAGGGAAAAAAAAATCCAGGAAAAAATAGAGAAAAGATGGAAAGTTCTGAAAACAAATGTAAAATTAGATCAAACAAAGGTTTAGATAAGCAAGTTAAAAAAACACTAATTACTACAACCTGTATTGTTTGTATTTGTTTTACCCACAAACAATATATAGCTTTCTCTTTCCTCTAGCTATTTGTAATATTAGCTTTAGCTTTACTGACTTCCTTAATGGAAAATTAGATTGGCTGAAAAATTTACTCTTTCTCTTTTTTTTTTCTGAAAAACAAGTAAAAAATGTAAAATCAAAACACGATTTCATAGGAACAGAAACTGTTTCACCTCATTAGCAGTTCAAAAATTATTTCAAGATTAAGGATTCCTGTGTGTTATTTGGTTAATTTACACGTGGAGCCTTTTCTGTTCAAGAACAAATGATGCATTCCATGCATGTTGACAGGTATAGGTTTTCAGATCTATTAGTAGTGTCACAGAATGCCCAGAGGTCTTACCTTTCAATTTTTCACTCTAAATGGGGAAGTACCAAACTACCTTATTCAGTGCTGAGAACAGGTTAACTGAGTTTATTCCCTTTCTTGTAAGAAAACCAGAATGTGTAGCCAGGTCATAATATCACAAAAGGTCTGTCTAAACAGCATATTTTCCCTGAAGAATTCTTCAAAGATGAAAAGGATCCAATGACCTTTTTGTGCTTCCTCCTGACCACTGCATAAAAAAGCCTCAGAGCTCAGTTTGGGATCAGCTGTGGGTGGTAGTGGGGGAACTGGCATGAGACAAGTTGTGGAGCCTCAGTGAGAGCTGGGACATGAGGAGAGAACTGAGTGATACCAGATGCATCCCATGGAAAAAACAAACAACAGTGGGTTGATGCAAGTTCTGAGTTGACAGGAACTATGATGCAGCTAAGGTGAGATCTATGATACACACAAATAAGATTTAGATATACTTTCCATATGTTTGTCCTCCAGATGGCTAACTTATTACTTTACAATTTGTTGGTCTTTTGAGTTAATGACATATTAAAGGTAAAGATCTTAGTGGAGACAGAGAGGTCCTAAGATGACTACAAAACATCTACCAAAACTATGTAATACTTAAATACCATATGTTTCTTCTCTTCGGGTGTGGCTTATGGCTCCTGGAATTCTTCACCAGTTGGGATTTGAGACTGTCAACTTTTATACAGATTATCACCCCACAGTTCTTATCAAGGCTGGAAATTCTCTGGGATTCAGTAATGTTTGGTGAATGGAAACAGATCAAATAGATTGAATAATTATAGATTTAAAAATCCTTTTAGTAGGCCTACAGCACTTACCACATGCATCTGTATGGGCTGAGCACATATCAGAAAGCAATTAAAGAAAGTTAAAAACAAACACAGTATCAAACACTAAGAAGAGAGCTGAAGCTAAACCTATCTGTTCATCCAGTTATAAGTAATGTAATTTAGTTCTTTAATTGTGTTTCTGTTATTATCTTTATCACTAAGAATCTTATTAGCAAAAATGGAGAGCATAAAAGCATATTACACAAGTATGAGTGATGTCCAAGGGTTTGAATATTCTTAAGCTGGCAGTGAGTTACAACTAGGAATAAAGATTTGCAATAAGAGTTGTTTATTTTAAATAGTTGCTAACAATTGGATCTGTATTTCTATTACTGCTATTTGAAAAAAGGGTTGGATGAGTTCTCTGAACTTACTTCCAATATTGAAATGGAATTAAGTAGATTTCTTCAAATGTGGTTCATAAAACTTTGTTTTTCTGCCTGAACTGTTCATTTGCTATAAGAAGGAACTGCAAATGAGGACTTCAGACAGGACAAAGAGGTAACTGAAGGGCCTATTGATATTTAAAGTGATGAAACAGTAAAGTAAAATTAGCTAGTCTAAATGAGTGATGACAAGGATTAATGTAACAGCATGTGGAAGGGAGGTGGGAGAAAAGTCTGAATGAATAACTACATTTACGAGTAATTCATCCTTTCATTACCTATTAAAAAAATACTGAGAAAAAATGTGGGTGAAATTGTGCCCTTCTATTCTAGTCATTTCATCTCACAATCCCTTTCATAAACATACTGAGTTCTGTCTCATAAGTGATAAGGCTTTTTGCCTCCTTTCAGCCCCAACAATCTGTTCCTGAGCATGTCTAACTGATCATTAAGAACTTTCATCTCACTCCAGATTAAATTTTTCATCACCAGCTTGCACTGCTCTGTGATGTGATAGTTCAACACATAAATGCTGCTGTACTTTTCTGCAGGGCTGCTGGTTTCAGTAATAACTATTTAGGGACCTTGAATTCCAGAACCACCGCATTGTGGAGTCCACATTCTGGACATGAGAAATGTCACTCTGGTTTCTTTCACTGGCTAGAATGGCAAAACAAATCTCTGGAAAAATGATAGAAAAAATTATTAAAAAATGTTGCATGACTGTTCAGTGAGGAAAATCTGAATGTGACAAGCCAAATTTTTCTTTCTTTACAATATGTGTTTCAGGTTTTTTTTACATAAAGAGATGTCTGCACATTTGGGTCTTCAAACTATATATGCACAGCCCAGGAATCCAGATCAACTTTAATTTTTTTGCCACAGTTTGGATACGGTTTTTTGAACTAAATGTTAGTATGTACTTTTCCCCAAATCCAGCTTAGGGTAGATGAAATGCATGTTGTTGTTGTTTTGGCTTTTTCTTCCCAATAATTTATCAAGGTGTGTAGATGTAACAGATAACAGTTCTTTGTCAGCCACTACATTTTGGTTTTCTTATTAACTATACTTATACTTACAAATACTTCTTTGATATTAGCAGACAGCAATCAAGCAACTTCTTATCTTCCTTATCTGGATTAAACAAGTCACATTCTTTAGCCTCCTGTCAAGTAGTAGCTGTTTCATTCTCTGAGAATCTTCCTAGGTCTTCCTATGTTTGCTCCATTCTGACTTCTTTTTTTATAACCATAGTCATATATGCATTCTGTGAGAAGGCTAACCCAGCATAAATTGTACAGTGGGATCAGTATCTTCCCACCTCTGCTGGAAATCTCTGTTCTGCTGTACTAAGATTTCTTTTGTCTTTTTCACAGCTCCATCAAGTTAGCAGCTGGAAATTATTCTGTGATCAACAAGCAGAATGAAGTCCTTTCATTTGTTGTCCCACAGATAAGTTCCTAGATGTCACAGAAGTTTACCTGATTGAGCATGAAGTATATGATCCTCCATGTTTACCAGTTGCATTGCATCTTAAAATTCCTGTCATCACAATAGTTGATTCCTCCTGTACATATCATTTTTTTTGTAGGCAGCACTTCCCAACTTTATTTCATCACAAATTCTCTGAGACAAATCCTGTCCTTTGTGTTTTAGATAAAAATAAAATACAATAAAATAAAGTCCTAAAAACTGTACTTGTGAAATACCACTGAACTGGTATCTGATCTTTCAAAATCTCTTGTCATCTTCTTGTCAGGTTGTTTCTCCCATGCTTTTTAATTGAACTGTATTCCCATTTTTACTATTTTTTTCCATAAAGAATTGAAAGAGATGCTCTGATCTAGTCCAAATACAGAAAGTGTTGTAGTTTCTATTATCTAAAAAACCCACAAAACGGTAGCAATTTATGTTATTTTATATTTATATTTTATGTCATATTTATATTTTATGATTGATAAACCAAGATTACACTTCTAATTTTTTAATTATTAAATTTTTACATATTCTTAGTTATCTGTTATAAAACTCTTTAAACCATAGAAGTCAGAGAGCTTCTGAAGAAATATCTTATTCTAAGATGGCAACATCCAAATTTCTTGACTGAATTAAGTAATATTATTTTTGCTTCACCAGAGTTATTATTATTTCCATTCTATATATTTATTTCCATTAATCAACTTACTTTTCCTCTTATACTCAATATCCTCCTCTTTTTTTAATTCAAAGGCAAAATATTCTTTTAGTATGTGTCTACATCCTAAATTTGAAGAAATTTCATGATTCTTTCAGATTTAACATCACAAGCTATTACTTCCAACTGATTTGATTTGCTGGTCCTACAACTACTACTGGGCCACTTTTATAAATGCATTTCATACACAGCTCGTTTGCTTCTTTTTTCTAGCTGTTTTCGAGTAATTTATGAAACTCACAATTATTCTGTCCATTTTTATTGTTCAGTTATATGTCTTTCAAACTTGTGGAAGACAGGTTTATGCCACTGAGTTTTGAGACTCACCTTCAACATAAAATTTCCCTAATTAAGATACTTACCTGAAACCTAATCCAGCCAGGATCCTTCAGTAGGGCTACATGTTACCGAGAATGTATTGTATGCATTTTAGATTGCTAGAAGAAAATGGCTATGAATAAATTTAATTTTGTCTTTGGATGTATCACTTCCCACTTGAACACATGGGAAAGATTGTAAATGGAGATTTAGGTGCAGTTATTGGACTGGTTGTAAAATATCCCAGTACAAATGAATCTGTCACCTCTCTTACTTCTAATACATATCTGGCCCTGTATTCGGTGCAGAAAAATCTACCAGCACACTCTCTAAACCAACATTTGTGAATCTTTTTGATTACTGAAATGTTCCTTCTAGTGCCAGCAACTTGACTGTTGTGAATAAATTTTGGGTTAACTTTTTCTTAATTAAGACTTCTAAAGTACACTTAGTCAGACATATGTGTTTTCTGATATAGCTGGTCCCATAGAGACATTCAAGATATGAAACCTTCTTACATTTTAGACCAAGGATTTATAGTTAGGAAAGATTTTCAAGAAGGAATTCTAGTTTGCACTGTCTATAATAAAAGGAAAAAACCTATATTGGTGCATAATGCCTATTCAGCGTCTTCAGTAATAGTCTCCTGTTACAACCTAGTTTTAGTCTAGTATGACACTGAACTGTGAACTGAAATTTGAGCAGACACTGGGGATACCTGTAAGATTAAATAGAAACACAGTATGTGATGGGAAGAATATTTTTAGAAGAGTTTTCACACATCAACTCTATGAATAACATGATGTAAAATATCAATATTTATTTTTCATTTCCCAGGAATAAGAAACCTTTACACATATTTAATGACAGAAGAGACTGGTCTCTTCTACCGCAAGATGCACCCTAAGCATCAAGTAAAGAAGTTTCATGGTTTAACCCCAGCCTGCTGCCAAGTACCACAGAAATGCTCGCTGACTTCCCCATTAGTAGGTTCAGGGTGGAATCAGAAGGGCAAAAGCTACAAAACTTTTGGATGGAGACAGAGACAGTTTAATAAGGAAAGCAAAAGCTGCACACACAAGGAAAACAAAACTAGGAACTAATTTAATACTTCCCATGGGCAGGTGGGCGTTCAGCCACCTCTGGGAGAGCAGGGTCCCATCACAGTTAGCATTACTAGGGAAGAAAAACACCATCACTCCAAATGTCCCCTCTTCCTTCCTTCTTCCCTCTCACTTTATACACTGAGCATGATGTCATATGGCATGAACATCCCTCTGGTCAGTTCGTGTCACCTGTGCCGTCTGTGTCTCCTCCCAGCCTTCCACGCATCCCCAACTTTTGTGCCACTGTGGCTGTACAAAAAGCAGAAAATGCCTTGGCTCTGTGTAAGCACTGCTTAGCCATAACAAAAGCATCTCTACATTATCAACCCTGTATTCAACATAAATTCAAAACATAAGCCCATATTAACCACTGTGAAGAAAATTAATTTGTTAACACAAAACCAGCACAAGAAGATAAACTTTTATTTTTAATTTTGGTTTTACTATTGAATTAGTTCCTTTAAACGAACTATTACTCAAAGAAAGAACTGGCAGATAGTGAGAATAAGGAGACAAGATACAGTGTATACTGAAACAGCTTTTTAAAAATTACTTAATTTATAGTTGTTTCAGCCATTACTAAATGATTTGTTTACTAATTCATTAATGATATTGTGAAAAAAATATTATTTTCTGTAGCATATAGTCCATAATGAGTTTTTCAATAGGAAAAATCACTTCTTGACCTATGACAACTTTTCTTTAGAGTTTTGTACTGCTTTAAGAATTGTATGTGAAAAACAGCCTTTTGTTATTAGTGTTCATTATCTTACAAAACTATCTTACAAATATCCCAATTGGTTTAATCAGTTCTACTGAAATGCCACTATTTATGGTACTCTTACATTTGGTTCTTCTTGTGAATGATGAACACTTTTTTTATACTCAGAATGGGAGGAGAATTTTAAGTGATAAAACTCAGAATAAAGAGTTACAGTTACTTACTAACCAATGTTATTAGTAGTGTTAGTATTATTACTAATATTAGTGAGTCTATACATCCATTATTCTCCTTGGAATTTTTTTTTCCCCTTCAAAATAACAAATCTATTAGTTTAGTCTGGATGAAACTGAATGATGTACGTTGTATGTCAAGTTGGATTAGCTAGCCTGACAGGAACCCTTGTAGCAAGCGTACCTATGAAACAATGGACTACAAAGAATAAAGTAAATTCAAACCAATTTAAATATTTGTGTTTGTCAAATCAGTCAGTTAGTGTGAGGGTAGTATAGGTCAACAGTAAACCCTCAGTAACAACTGTTTGCTGTGTCCAACTAAAAGCCCAGGGGCCAGGCTTTGGGTGACACATTAAATTCATTACCATAAATTTGCTTCATCTTATTTAGTACTATTGCTGGTCAGTGAGTCCAAGCAATAGGCAGAGAATAATTACAACTACGTGCCACTGGGCCAGAGGTTGACTGGGTTATCCCTAGGGGTATCTGGTGGGACCCCAGGGAGGTGCAACCTCTGCAGCTGAGCCCAGTTAGCAACAACTATCCCATCCTAAGAGAGTCATAGCCATTCCTGCTGTGGAGTGGGGTCTAGATGCAGTCTAGATGACCCAAATCACTTCTCTGTATATGTTCCTCTATCACATCACTGTGTGTTTACATTTACACAGGGTTTGAATTCACTAATTAAATCAATTCAGCTCATGCTGGAGATATGATACAGAACAGCTGTACAATATCAAAGAATCTGGCCACTGATGCATGCTACATTAATCTTACGGGACTCTGCTGCCTCCTGATTCAAGGAAGTCCCCAATGTTAGGGATCCAGGTGGAAGATGCTTATACAACATCCCATTTGTGGTATGAATATTCCCCAGTCTCCTTCATGGTTATTTTGGAAGGGAGGAGTAGGCTCAGAGAGATAGACAATGACTCTTTATCTATTTTTTCGGCTTCAGTAGAAACAGCTTCAGCAACTCATCCCATTCTGCCATATGTTATGACCCAAATCTAGGTCATATCTCTGGAGAGTCCCACTCTGAATGATTTTTTGAAGAACTCTGATTAAAAATTTAAAATATTTTGGTATTATTTATAAAATAAAATCAATTGAGGACTGCGTGTGAATGAGCTTAAGAGGAATAAGTCAGATATACAGGCGTCTCCAGGCCTGCAACAGTGTGAACATCTTTATTTGGACTTTTTGGTAGATGATCATCCAGGAATAAAATCAGAATTATTTTATTGGGCCTCGAGATGTTGTCAAAATATTGCTTTTAGAAAAGAAGAGGTTCTATGCCTATCCATGCAAATTAAAACATTTCGCTGGTGACTAAGAAGTCTCTGCAGATTCTAGAAATGAAATCTCTAAATGCGTCTTTGTGCTATCAGCACTTTTAAGGAAAGTAGTGCTGCTTTTAGAACATCAGCAGTAATAGTCAGCAATTTTTCTTTGTCTTGATGGGGATTGGCTGTCTGTCTGTCCTTCCCTCCCCACCCATCCCTTGGTAACTAAAATGTTTTTTATAACACATTGGCATACTCTTTGATTGAAAAAAAACAAAAGAAGTTGCCCCCTCCCAAAATACCCAAAACCAAAGCAAAGATAAAATAATCACAAACCACAGTAAAAAAAAACAAATGTTTTCAAACCTTTGACCAGTTTGAACCATTTTTTTCAGAAGAATATGTCACAGAAAAAAAGAAAAAGACTAGTTATCAGTAACTTTTGTGAGAAGTAGCAGCTAAATACCAAGAAGAGATCCACTAATGTTCAAAGGCAATGTTATAAGACAGAAAAAGCTACAGTAGCCTTTTGAGAATCCATACAGAACCTCTGTCTAAAGAAACAAAACCTGCAGCAACCGAAGTATTGATTCCACTACTGACAGAAAGAGCCATTTTGCAAAGCTTCTATGTATGTATTGTGGTAGGAATTCAGAAGGTTGAAAGTGTGGATGTTCAGAAAATAGACTACAACATAGTCCTTCCCTATTTGTTCTTTTATTCTTCTCATACACTTGACCACCTATATTTCATTTGAAACAAAGATTTGAGAAATTTTTTTGACAGCCAGGCTCTCTAGTTCTAGAAAGAAACATTAGCAGTGGAAAGCAGATGACCTAGAGACTGTACCTCTTCCCTGCCTCAGTTTTGCATGTTATGTGAACTGTGTTAAGTAGACTTACATCAACCTATAAAAAGAGATACTGAAGTGAGGGCAGAAGTCAGGATATTGGAGAGGTCTAGGTTATGACTTTGGGCCTGAGGTAACTTCAATCTGTAAAATCAAGCCTGTGCCTGGGTTTAAAACACATGAAGTTAAAAAATGTTCCCTGTTATGTTTTGACCATGTCCCTACATATAGGAATAAAACAGTTTCCTTATATGCATATATATACACACACATACATACACATATGCATGTTTGTTGGGTATGTGAATCCATATTATCCCCCACATTGAAAAACAGAGGAAGAATTAGATGTAAATAAAAAAATTTTTGTAATGTTGTTTGGAAATTATATCCTCAGTGGAAAAAGTCAAGAATATAATAGGTATGACTTATCATCAAAACAAATATAATTTGTATATTTATCTAGATGTAATGAAAAAACAATACCTAGAATATGAAATAACATCTTTGATCTGTTCACAACAAAATCGAAGAACGTGCCAGAAGTTTCTGCATTTGTCATTCAACACTTTTTACTATATTTAAAGAAACAGCTATTTCTTTGAAGGACAAAATGACACATATCTTTCATACCCAAATATATCTAAAATTGAAAGAATGATGCTGATCTGCCAAGATTGAAGGGTTTCACCACTGTAACTCTGTGCAGATTATTCCATGAGAGTCTCAAAACACAGGAAATGTAAAGGCATGCTCTGTATGGAGAAACCGTCCTGTCAATTGAGATAAACTTTTATTATGTGTTATGCACAGTAGGCTAAATGCTTTCCTGTTTTCTTCTTAGCAGAAAAGTTGACTTCACTGAGGTAGCATAATTTTTTCACATTTTCTGATGCTTTGAAAATTATCTGATGACATCCAAGTATTAAAAATCATTCTGCTTTACAACTAGTTTTCATGGATTCTTTTTTAAAATTTCTATTAATTACATAAAAAGTAACAGAATGTGTGTTATTCTCAGCATGTTCAAAACAGAAATTTAAAAAATTTGGTTTATTTTACATTCAGAATAATTTAATTTTATATTTTATCCATTTTATTTTACACTGCATTACATTAGATATGCGAGCCAGCACATTTTCACTGAGAAATTACTTCTTAAACAGTTCTCCAATGGTCACCTATAAATATTCAAATATTTCTTAATGTTTATTGGTATAGGTTATTAAAGACCTGATACTTTATAATGGAGATTTATTTTGACCCTGTAGAAAATTTGGTTATGTGTATTGTAATGTTTTCATGTATATTTTTTCCAGTCTACTCACATATCAACTAGATAAACTGTCCCTATTCAAAAGGACGTCTCATCATATGGTTAATTTTGTTTTTAAGAATGTGCAGAAGTAACTTCAAAATAATATATGTAAACCTAAGTGTTTTACTTCACAAGCATACTTAATTTAAATGTTCAGATGTCCAGAGAACTTGACTTTAAAGATATTTTGCAGATCAGAAAGTACTCCATAATTCATTTTTTTATTTGATTATATTCTCTCATTTTTTTCAAAATTTATTGACAGTTTACCAACAGATCAATATTTTTTAACATTTCTTTGGAAAGACTGTCTTACAAAACTAATGAATTTTGATCACTATTTGATTTTCTATTCACGCAAACACATGTGACATTGTTTTCAATCTATAATAAGTTAATCATTATCTAGGAAAAACACATTGAGAATTCATTGCTCATTAGTCAAAAAGGGCAAAGCTTTAAACTCTTCTGTCTGTGAGGATTCAGAACATTAAAATCCAGTCACATGAATATTGGTGAAAGACTTGGCTGGTGATAGGACAGACACTCTAAAGCTGCATACACTTTTTAAGCAGTGTCCATCAACAGGAAGAGCAGAAAATGCCAGGCAGGTAACACCAGCGCGATTTTCAGTGTCTATTTTCCTCTTCAGGTGGTACTGGCTCTTTGTGACTGACCTCGTAGATGGAAAGTGGACATTTTTAACAGGATTAATCTGACCAAATTTAGAGCCTAAAATATAGGCTGCTGTGTCTGAACCTGTCATATGAAGTTCCTTCAAAGTCAGTGGTAATAGAAAGACACTTTAGGATTAAATTAATGTAGTGTCATCTGAATGTACTCACCTATAAGATGAGTCACACCTAAAAAGAGCTTGTTCTCTTCAGTGACTTTAAATGGTCCAGAAGTGACTTTCTTGGATACAGACACCTACTAAATTTGAGTGAGGTTAGATCTGTGTCTAAAGATGGACAAACTGCGGAAGAAGTATTTCGATAATGGCTGAAAATTTTTTCATTGTCATAAACCAGCTACAAGTATAGCATTCCATAACAATTTACAGCATCCTTCATACATCACATAGGAAAGGCTTCCAAACTTTGATTGGATAAAATAACTCCCATTACAAGAACTTTGCTGAAAAGAAAAAGGAATGGAAATTCCATTCTTCTTTTACCCCAACTACCAAATATATATAGGTCATTAATATAACATGAGTACTGACTGAATTACCATTAGTTTTAGGCTGATATGCTGTGGCAGATTCTTAAACTTGTTCTCTCAGACCAACAAAATGTGAACAGTCCTAGTTAACATGTTACTGTATAGCTCAGTGGGAGAGGGAACACAAGACTTTTTTTGATATTAAAAGTATAGAAGTAATATTTTACTATTAGCTGTAATTCAATCAGTTTCTTAGCTTATTAAATGATGCATGAAAGACTTCAGTCAAGGATATATTTTGAAGCATTTCTTACTGTGTATTTAGTGAACCACTCTTGGGCTACCTTTACTTTGTTATTTCAGCTGGTAAAGTTCTAAAATGGAAATGATTTTCTGTCATGAAGTGCTGGATACTATTTAAAGTCAACAAAATTTGCCCAAGGACATAGAGTGTGATGTGTTCGTCTGTCATCTATTTTACTCATGCAGCAGAGTCTATTTGACTTGCTTGTTGGAGGGGAAAAGCAGAAATAAAATAAAATTGAAACCAAACTTGTTCTTTTTAATTTTGAGGACAAGGTGCTTTCAAAGTTGTATAGAACTTTGGGACTCTGACACACACACACACAACACAAAGCTAAGAGTAAGCAAATAAAACCATTTTTATAGCCTTTGAGGAAGCTGTGGTCTTTTTCATGTCAAGGATTTATAAATCATCTTATCCTACAAATAAGAGTAAAACTGCCTCCCTCAATCACTAAAAATAGTTTTTTAAAAATGAGCAAATATTTACTTCCTTAAGAAAAGTACAGGTGGACTTCAACCATAGGCTGGATTCTAACCTCATTTATATTAGTTAAAATAAGCTGAAGCCGCTGATGTTACACAGCATGGATTTGAGGACATGCAATACATATATAATTGTAGGAACTTACTTTATATGCTCCCCAATATGTAATGAGCTCAGCATGGTATTGTTGGAAAAAATAGTATAGTTGTAAGATTTTGGCAATCTATAGACCAAATGAGTATTATTACTGTGTACTTTACCCTTAACTGTCACATTTGGAATTAGTTACTGCTGAGGTACCTCAAACTATTATTTGTCAACTATTCCATATACTGTGTGCATATATATATGCACTTTATAACATAAAAAAAACCCCACAAACCACCAACAGAAAACCCCACCAGTCTCCTTCCAAAACTAGTACAGTTGTATATATATATGACTTTATAACAGTGTGTATATGTATGTGTATGAGCATATATAATAATATACATATTTTTCCCCTAAGAGAAAAAAATTCAGAACTCATAATCAAGTCCAGTATATCTGTATAGTGATGTGTGTGTGTAACTTGTCTTTAGAACTTTCTCTTTGGTTTTGTTTTTTTTTGTTCGTTTTCTTTTTGGGGTGCTCAGAATCTTCAGGAAAATCACAGAATCACAGAATATGCTCAGTTCGAAGGGACTCACAAGGATCATCAAGTCCAACTCCTGGCCTTGCAAAGGACTCTCCTCGTGTCACATCACGTGCCTCAGAGTGTTCCCCAAGTGCTTCCTGAGCTCTGTCAGGCTTGGGGCTGTGACCACTTCCCTGGGGAGCTGTTCCAGTGCCCAACCACACTCTGGATGAAGAACCTCGTTCTAATATCCAACCTAAACCACTCCTGCCACAACTTCAAGCCATTCCCTGAGCATAATCAACATTGCAATGGTATCACAGAGTCATAGAATCATAGATATGATGGGCTGGAAGTGACCTTTACAGGTCACCTAGTTCAACCAACAAATGTTTTCAAAAGTTATGAAATCTCACATATATGGCAGTCCAAACAGCTTAATTCTTATGTGTTTTGGTATAATCTTCTCTTATATGGTCACATTTTTACCCACATAGCCTATCTGTCCTTCAGTTAACATCGTAGAAGGATTGTGAGATATAGATCATTGATTAATATTTAATTGTATTTTATTACTAATAAGTTTTTAAGTTGCCCAGTATCCAAACTATGATTTGAAGAAAGAAATAAGAATTTCCTTATGTACTTTTTATGTCTTTCATCACTTGCTAGCATATTGAAGTTTTTCAAAGGCATCAATACATCCATTTTTATAAAACTACTTTTCTGTTATCTCTCCAGTAGGTAACTGAGCTAGATGCTAGAATAAACACTGTCTTTATTTAAAATGCATGGGTTTTTGCAACCTGCTTTTCATTAAATACAATATGTAAGTTAAAAGCACTGACAAAATTTTTGTCAGAATTTCTGCCAGAAAAATTCGTGTTATTAAGGCAGTCATTAGCAGTACATAGACTGTAGGGACACAGAAAAATTCAGTCAACTCTTACGCCTATCAACTCATGAAGTTCCATGGCACAGGAAGTAACAGAATCCAGTTTACTAAGTCCTTGTTTAGCTACCCAAACAGAAAAAATTTGTCTATTCCTTTCTTTGATTCTTTGCTTTGCTTACTAGGAAAACCACTAGATTTCTTTCATTGAAAACTTATTCTGACAGAACTTGTTCAGATCAAGCGTATTTATAGAAATGTGATGACTCCTTCAGGCCTGCTAACAAAACGGATCAGTTTTGAAGTTCACTCTGCTATCTGGTTTTTTGCTAGCTCCCCTGTTCATCTTCTTTGCTTCTTGGTTTTAGGCCAGCTTGCCCTCAGCCTCTTAGGAGTAGGATCACAAAATCCTCCATCCTCCAGTTCCCAAGGGTCTTGTTTTGTTTTCTTTTGTTTTCAGATGCCTGGTCTGAGGCGCCCTGAACTAGGAGACTGGGGATTTCCCAAAATCTGTTGTCTCCACTTTCTAAACCTTTTCACTACAAATTTTCCTTACATATTCACTCAGAGATAGATCCTTAGCTTGCCAGCAGTTTACATGTGGATGAAATCTTACAAGTGTTAGACCAGCAAGTTTGATATCTTAGGCATGAGATTCAGCCAGTGGGACCCTACTCCTCTCTGTTCCCAAATTCTGGCATCTCCTGTAGTGGTCATGGGTCAGCCTGGGCTTTGCTCTGGGTCCCAGAAAGACCCTGCACGCTGACAGGTGTGCCAGCGTCTTGAAGAGGTGTTGAAGGACAGACAAGGAGGGGGCGATCACCATCTCAGAGGAGCTCAGCCTGAAGGGTTGGTCTCCAAGGGCAGCTCCAGCTCATCAAGCAGTCTCAAGTGCCATCTTCGTGCTCTCCCTGGCCAGCAGCCTCATGGACAGCCAACAGGTCTGTGTAAGCGAAGTGCAGAAAGGGTGAGAGGGATCATTTGTTTATCTCCAACACAAGATCATCAAAAATTTGTGCATAAACAAAAGAAAAGATAACTACTGCACTATGTGAAGACTAAATCATTCTTCCAGAGAGGCAAAGAACCCTCTTGCTGCCATGAGAGTTGTCACCTGCAGATATTCATTTAACACTGGCTTGAAGGTCCTTTCCTTGCAACTGCAATAGAAATGTGATTTACTAGTACAAGAACTTTAAACATCCTATTAATATACTGTTAGAATATTATTATTGTATCACTTTTTAAGTTTTCCAAATAATTATTTCCTGAAAATTTTTGTAGAGATATTATACCAAATGAAATATTTTGAAGGACTCCTCTGTAGTCTGTGAAAGACTACCCATCTTTTCCAATTGACATTCTGTTAATTATCTCCTAAATGTCTCTATTATTAAGAGGTTTTACTCAAAACTTACTTCTGACTTATAAGTGTTCTGTCTTTGAATTATTATTGATTAAAAATTCACTTATACCTGCAATAAGTAAATATGGAACTAATAAAGAGTAAAGTAAAGGAGTCCTCTTTGTTTTCCTCTTGGTTTTGGTTTACGGTTTTGTTGTATCACTTTTCCTTTATTTCTTTCTTTCCTTCTGTTTTTTTTTTCTTTTTTTTTTTTTTCAGAGCTTCCAATTTATTTATTTATTTGTGGCTCAGTTTCTTTTAGTTTAGTCGAAGCCTGAGTTACTCAGTGTCACACCAGCTTAGCCACAAAAGCAGCTTACAAGACTGGGAAAAAGACAGCCAGTGACACCTTATAAATAGGTATTTAAAATGCTGGCAAACTCTTAGAGAAAGTGAGGGAAGCTAAATTTACTTGAACACTAGCACCTGAAGAGCAGTAACAAAAGTGATTGATTGCTACACAAAACACACCATTACATGTTGCATGGGCTAGTGCATTTATTTCCTGTATTATTTCCAGTTTTCTTGAAATTTCCATTAAAAGTATCCTCGTGGAGATCTTGATATTAAAATACAGAGGATATGGATAAGTGGCATTTATGTTTATGTCTGAAACCAGAACATGGGCAATCTTAGGGATCATGTCACCACTCTCTGGATAGTCTTCACAGTGTAAGACTACAAACATGTTTTTTCTTTGTTTTATTAAAATTCAGTAATTTTTCAGTGGATTTTCTTGGGGAAAAAAAGAAGTATTTTCTGAGAAAAAAATGGATTTTCTGTCTCTCTCAACTTTTCTTGCCACTTATAAAAGGACAAAAAAGTCACAAATACAGTATACCTACAGTAAACCAACAGAATTCAAAAAAGTCAGGTGTAGTTTGAAAGTAGTTTCCCATAACAGAGGTAAAGTTATGTGACATTAATTTTGTTATCCTGTTCATACATTTATGTTGCTAAATCAGCTATGTTATAGTTTGAAATTCTAGTCCTTCAATAAGCATAATTTCTAGAAGACTAGTAGACTGAACTAGACCTCTTATAGCACAAGGACTTAAACAATACACTGTAATTGTGTTCCTTTACTGACCTGGGGGCATTTGCTTAAATTGTGTATTTAGGATTATGCCCATGAAGCAAAAGGTTCTGACTTGCATCCAACTTACTTAAATAAAAATAAAAATAGTTAATTTTATTTGCTTGCTTTTTCCTTCTCTCTGGAAACATATATTTATATGTGCATGCACACTTATATGAAGCTGACATTGATAATTTTTTTAATTAAGTATTTTTATAATACTTTTTAGAACACTTCAAACTTCTCAAGTAGGTATTATAATGTAATAAAAAGTTATTGTTTATTTTATAATAATAAACATTAATGCATTATTCAGGCAGTATAAATTTATATTTTTTTATATACTTCGTTAAATGTTCTACATTTTAGAAAATCACAGCCAGTAAGAATTTAGAGTAACATCACTGGAGAAAAAACCCACAAAACAATCACTCTTGATGGCTTGTTAGAATACGGAGAGGTCAGAAAATATGAGTTTCTAATCATATGTCCCAGCAAGCACTGGAACCTAATGTTTTTCTAAAAAGCTTTGGCAAAATTCAGTGTTCTGTAATGCTCTGAATTCCTGGTCAAAGTACCTGCCTAGTAGGAGGAAAATGGTGCAGAAGGAAGACATACTTCATTATTTTTCTTATGCATTTCATTTAACATTAGATGTCTAACATGTAAATTTGTTTCTTAGCAAGAATGAGTTGTACTAGGACCTTCTTGACTCATTTTATGCTGAAACAATTGGTTCAAAACCAGATCAAGATATTATTTGATTTTTCTAGATAGAAGTAATAGCCTTGTTAATGAGAGAAAAAATGTGGAATTAACTGGTGTCTGATACGGATGGCATTTCTGCATCTTTCAAAACTTCATACACAACTGGCTGGAATGCAGGCAGACAACATCTTGGGAACACTGGATAAAGACAGTAGTTGATGATCTGTCAGAAAAGCACTTCCTTTTCTCAGTAAGATGTTCTTTGGAAGGTGATATAACAAGATTAAAATGATGGATGGCGACACAGTCACAGTCTAAACAGTAGAGAGCATTTCACAGGTCATATGTATAAGGCTGAAAGTCATCTGGAGCTTCTTCAGTCTTTGTCTCTGCAGGTTTGATATATTTTGTTAAGGCCCAGTACAAAAAATTCATCAAAATTAAAGCAGCTGTTCACAATAATGATGCTGACTCTTTCTTATCATTCATATCACAGCAGAACAGCACTGAATGAACACTCTCAACAACTTCTCAGTATAAACAAATGAACAAATAAAGACCACAACTGCTTCAGAATTATTTGCTACACAGAGAAACTGCTGGTTCTTTTTAAGGCACTTCTCTTTTTCCATTTTTCTTCATCTGTTTGCTTATCATGAAAATGGATTATAAATGTGCAGTTACCTAGGCTGTCTTCTTGATCTTGTATATATTGCTATTGCTGGAATTATTTCATGGGTAAGATTAATCTATTGGCTATATGGCAATACACATGTTGTTTTTCAAAGCGCTTTTTTTTTTTTTTAAATCAGTTAATCTGTGAAAAAAACCCACTGATTTTTATATTTTAACCTGTGTAATAGGGTGTCTTCATTAATGATGTGGGTAACGGGATAGAGTGGTCTCTCAGTGAGACTTAAAACTTCACTGGGTAGAGTGGTCACTATGCTATAGGTACAGAATAGCTTCACCAGGCTGGAGAAATTGGTTGACAGAAAACTCATTAAATTCAACAGAGGCAAGTGCAAAGCCTTGCATCTGTGACAGAATAACCACAGGACCAGAAGAAAGTGGCTAGAAAGCAGTGCCAAGGAAAATGAGCTGATGTACAAGTTGAATGAGTTGAACCCTTCTAGCAAAGAAGCTAAACTGCTGCCAACAGCTCCAGGGTGGTGAACCTTTCACTTTTCCAACAGTTGTAAGACCTCATCTACAGTATTGTGTCCAGCTGTGGTCTCTCTCACACAAGAAACTCATTGGAACAAGTCCAAAAGAAAAACCAACAAGATGATTGAAGGTTCATGACATGGAAGGAAAGGATGAGAGAATTGGGTTTATTCAGCCTCTAGAAAACAAGGCAGCCAATGAGACAGTGAAGACAGAGCCAGACTCTCTGCTCCAAGGTGCACAGGGGTAGAAAAAGAGTCAGTAGATGAAAGTTGGAGCAAAGAAACTCTGATTAGGTATAAAAGGAATATTTTTTCCGATAAGGATGCTCAAACGCTAGAACACACTGCCCAAAGTTGTTGTGGCATATCAATCATTGAATATATCAAAAACTCATTGTACAGGCGCCTGAGCAACCTGATCTAACTGGGCCTGCAGTGAGGGAACAGTCAGACTAGGAGATTTCCAGATATCTCTGTAACATAAAATACTCCATGATTCTATAAAAGGAATCCATGATGTTTCCTTAAAAAGAAAATAACTTACTGCTTATATATGATAACAGTCAATACCTTTCTGGATCGCTGCATAAAGATCAGCTTTTTGGTGCTTCCTTACAACTTTTTTTACTTCTGCAACTTGTACTTTTTTCTCTATAATTCCATGAAGGTTGCTATACAATGTATGAACTCTTGTTGCTAATCTTTACACAGCCATTTCCCTTGCCATCCAAAGAAACTTGCATTCTTGTCCCAGTTTCCTCATACTGTATCATGGTCTTCAAGACTTCTGTGCTGCTAAATAATGAAAATGGAAGGGAAAAATATCACATGATAGCAATATGAGATCTCTGACTGATACTGATGTGAGTTGGTATCTCTATCAAAACTGGGATCCTAGTCTGTGGCTTTCACTTGCCGCTTAAATTTTCTGAAGCATGAGATTTGTCCTTTTTACATTTTAATAGACAAATAGATTTGTGAAATCACATTACACTGACTCTTTACAGTGTAGCATTACACTGTCCATTTTATTAACATACTTCTAGACAATCAGGTCTTTGAAATTTTGTAAGAAAGGAATCAGAAACCTGATTAGAATAAATAGGTTTTGATTTTGCCAGTATTGTAGCGGCACAGGTTATTTACCTCTAAACTGTTATTGCTGTCTCCTGTTGTACTCACAGACACTAATATTAGACACCTCTGCTGATGTATGATGCACTTTTTTGTTCTTTGCATGATTGGACTTGGTGAATTTTGGCCACTGGGTGACTGCTTTGAAACTGTGCAGTGTCAATGTGAACTGTTGGCACTACACAGAGAGACAAATACATTAGCATCAAGGACTGTGATCTCAAGTCCCATTAGAATCCATTGGAATTTATCATATGAAAGTTAGCAAATTCCTGACAGAACTAGGGCCTTAGAGTCCCAGGACTCAGCCAAAATACTTTTTGTCTCCTGAAAATATGACAGAATTTCTCCCCAAACAGACAAAACCTGCAAAGTATGATTAACAGTACCTGGATAGAGGTTTTATGAAGCCATTCCACATGACGTTACAAGAAGAAAAAAAAAAAGAAAGTGGGTGGGATAATTCTATTGCTGTGTTGCTGGTGCCCCATGGGAGAGTAATGGTGAATAAAAGTAGTGTACTGATAGCACTAATTAACCAGGGGTATCGTTCTGCTGAAAGACATAGAATGTAAAAAATTTGGAGGAAAAAATCGAAGCCAAGCAAAGCAAGCACGATAGGGCAGAAAAAGAGCTGAGGAAATGGAGAAATGAAATGGAACAAATTATTTTTCAGAGAGAAAGGTGCTTGAAAGAATTGATCATCTTGAAGGTAAAAATAAACCATTGATTCAGAAGCAAAAGAATGTGGGAGCAAAACTAGATTGAACATATGTATCCTCATAGAGATAAATGGAAGCAAGATGAAAAATGTGAGAAGAAAAAGAAAACTGTCATGTTTAAATTTCCAGCCCTACAGTGACACAGGGAAACATATAAAGAGTATATTAATTGTCTTTTTTTTCAGACATACTAAAATAACTGCAAACCTGTACAGATTATAACACTGAAGGGGGAAAACCTGGGTGTCAGTGAATGGCAGCATATGCAGTTTTAGCTGGTTTCAGCCATATAAATGGCAGTTCCTTACAAATGTTATTTATCCTTATCTGTGTTTGGGTGTCTAAACCAAAAGTTGGATTATAAAATCATAGAGTCATGGAATGTTAAGCGTTGGAAGGGACCTTAAAGGTCATCTAGTCCCAAACCCCTGCCCCCTCTTCCTCCTCCCCTCCCCTGCCACAGGCAGGGACACCTCTCACTGGACCAGGCTGCTTAAGGACTTATCCAGCCTGGTCTTGAACACTTCCAGGATTGGGGCATCCACAGCCTCCCTGGGGAACCTGTTACAGTATCTCACCAGGCTCACAGTAAAGAATTTCTTCCTAATATCTAGCTTAAATTTCCCCTCTTTCAATTTATATCCTTTATTCCTTGTCCTTTTACTACAGTGTACAATTACTCTGTGTTTTTTGTATTCTTTCCAGTATTAATTAAGCTGTACTAAATTTTATACTGTTGTGAGAGTTTAATGAGATTAGCAGTAGTCACCTACATTTAATTTGCATTTCTTTGTTACCATTATTATGATGCTAAAGTCAAGACAACTTGAAGTGAAAAGAAGACTGAAACCTAGGGAGGTTGCAAAGCTTTTCTTTCTGACAGTGTAATTGAATCACTGGAATAGACAGGCTCAAATAATACAATATTTGTGTTGCAAAACAATTTGTACTCCTGGGATTTGATCAGTTTTAGTTTGGCTCTTGTTAAAGGTCAAGGTATGTTTCTCTGAATAGAAAACAGCTGAGGATCCTCAGGATGACACAGCACAATTTTCATAGATCATATTATACATACTCCTATTGTTATCTAAGCTATAACAAAGCTTTGGATAAATTCGAACATGTCAATTTTTATAAATAATATATTAAAAATGAAAAAATCAAAAGTAACAATAATTTCTAATTAGCTTTCATTTAGGTATTTGCTGGTATGGTCCCTCAATAATGGAACTAGGTTCTAAAAATAAATATATAGTAGATTTATGGATAGAGGATGGCTTTTGTGAAACATATCAGCTCAAACAGGTACATTACTATTTTCAGTGCTATGTCTACTTCACATAGAAATTGCAAGTGAATAAAATAATGCAATCTAAATATAAATAATTCTAAAGAATATTAGTTCAGCCACATGGATGTGAGAATATGATGTGGGGAAAATATTAAGTACAAGGCAAATCATGCGGAAACTATAAAACTCAGAGAGATGATGGACATGCCTCTGTTGGAAGGGGTCACACCTCACAGCCTGTAGTCCAGACAGCAAGTCTGGCATGTAAGCAATGTATTTCTAATGAGTGATCTTCCTCTACTGAGAAAATCACCTCCTGCTTAGTCTGATGCTTTCAAGCTGATTTGGCAACCAAAATAGTCTTTGAAGTAGTTTGCGTGTTTTGATTATTAAGATCTTCAGAAACATTGGTACCACTCAGGATGTGTTTGCTGGAGTTCAAATGCTCTCAAGTAGAGTTAGAAACATCAGATTGTCCATTTACTATGCCCATTCCCCATCCCGATCAGGATTTTTTCAAAGGTTGGTGACTTCATTTCGATGTTTCACAGTCCAAAAAGTGATGTTCTGTTACCAATTTTTCATATACAAGATTTCTCTCTCACAATTTTTGTAGGAACAAATCAGTTCTTCTGCTGCTTCATGGCTGATGCCCAGTGAATACTGGAAGCAGTACCTTGTGCTAGTATCAATGATTAAAATGAGGTTGCTATGACCATTCAGTTGCTTGAAACCTTAACATAATTGTTTGCTCTGTTGTCACCTGCAATATATTGAAATATATTTCAATAACACTTTTCTTATGTTTCATTCCCTTGCAAGAATGTATGATCATTACTAGTAAGAAATAGTAAAATTTTCCACCTAATTTTTGATGGTTTTTGTTTGTTTGTTGTTTTTCTTTTAAGAAATGAAGAACTTTAGAAAAGAAAGGTGGTGAGGAATCAAAGACTCATGATTGTTGATCAGTACCTTGCATATATCCACTATTTTATATAGGCATATAAGTATGTATGGGTATGTATGATTTGGAGTAGAAGAAAAAATTTTATTTCTATTAGAAATTCTATGCCATTATCAAATAGCACCTTGCCATCTTAAAAACACAGTAGTACAAAATTTGTCAAAATACTGTCTTACGTATTTATGACATGGTTTGGTGGCAGCTTTGGTAGTGTTATGTTAACGGTTGAACTCAATGATTTTAAGGGTATCTATCAGTCTAAACTATTTCATGATTCTATTTCAGGGTGTTCCTGAGAACACAGATGAGGGAAGTATGCCAATTTTCTCACTGAGAGTATATATGATTGTACTTTATAGTAACAAAATCTTGCACAAGTATTTTGTACACAGCAAGAGCTGTACTTCACAAATAGTGAGTTACATCAAGCTAGTAGTTTCAGGCTTTATTACCATTCTCTATTGAAAGTTTTGGACATGATTATGACATATATCAAATTATTATCCATGCAGCAAAACCAATTTCTTATTCTTAGAAAATTATTAATCCTTGAAATTGTCTCTAGTATTATGAACTTGCAGTCAGCTAATGATTTGTATTTTTCAACAAATTTTGTTAGTTTACAGCCTTAAAAAAGATATACACTGAGTTTTTTTAATACTGAATAAGTAATAATTCCTTATTGATATATGTTGATTATATCTCTGCAATATCTGAGTTTTATATTTTCTCTCCTTGTCTATGGCATTTAATAAATCCCTGTAGGTCTATCAAACCAATGAAGTTCATCAGCTATAGAGAGTAGGATTCCATTCCAGTAAACAAATATAAAAATATAGGGGAATATCAATCTATCTATTAAGATATCTATTGACCTACCTAGCAGCACCCATCTGGTTCAGTTCCATGGTATCAATCACCTTGTCACACGGGAAAACTGGACCAGAAAACCATGCTCAGCTTTTAAAAAGTCTTGCTTTCTTCACCCAGTTATAACGTAAAAGATCACACTACATATAACTAGATAAGGAAGCGAAAGGTTGTGAGGAACCAGACTTTTAAATTGCCTTAAAACATTGCTACTGGAGCGAGCTGTGCAAGCCTCCTGCCAGGGGATTGAAAGATGAGGGAAGGAGGCCCTATGGGCAGATTCTTGGGTGTCTGTGCGATGCTTCTTTAGGTGTGTGATGTTATATAAAGGAGACCAGTGGCACTCTCTGGGTATGTGATATTATCTCCTATGAGCCAGGCTGTGTCAAAAGGGGCCCCATATGCACACACAAGTCCTTACCTGGAGAAAACATTGTAGCACAGGTGCCTTTGAAGTACAATCAACCCTCCACCCTCCCTCCCTGACCACCTCCCAGCCTAAAACTCTGCAAAAAATCAGCGACTCCAACCTCTCCAAAAACATCATGTCCCTGCAAAAACAGCCCTCTCCCTCTGTCCCCACACGTGGAGACACCAGGAGGGTTTTTAGGGTATATAAATACATCAAACTTTCATTTCATGGGCTTCTCTCTCCCACCACTCCCCAATGTACCAAGACACCAGTGACCACAACAACCAAGTTCGACAGAGACCTTTGAGTGATGACTATAAAACTTTTATTTTCTCTTTTTTCTTCTCTCTTTTCACTTACATGTTTTCTTGGGTGGCTATATTATAACCAAAATGGCTAAATGCCTGTTTTCCTTTGCCACATGTTTATGCCTTTATATTCATAGAATCATAGAATAGATTGGGTTGGAAAAGACCTCCAAGATCATCGAGTCCAACCCCTATTGCTATGTTACTGTAGATAATAACAATAAAAACAGCTACATACCTGCTTTGCTTTGCAACCAAACTCTTCTAAAATAAATCTTATGTATATATACACCTGCAACCACTGATCATTTAGCATCATTTTGCTTTAATTCACTCCAAGGGATTTAATAATAAAACAGAAGTTACTCCTGCCTGGTAGGGTGGGTCCTAACAAAGGTGAAAAAGCCAATGTTCTTTGCCTGCCAAAGAGAACAGAAGAATTGCTGCAGATAAACAATGGCACTGATCAGGCATAGCATCCTTAAAACAGGGGCAATACTAGATATTTCCTCTCCCTTTTTTATTCCTCACACCCCTCTCTCAACATTTAAGTTCTGTGTTATTGCCTTTGTTTTGGCAGCACATGGAGTGATTTGCATTTACTTCATGTATGTTTTTTGTTCTCTTTGTTACACCATAAACAAGCTCTGTCCAGTTTTCAAGGTTGTATTCCTTTAGTGATCAGATACTGACTGTTTCTGACTTGCAGCTACATCTCCGGAACCCCCAGTATCATCTGTGTCTGTATTCTTAAAGTGTTTGTTGTTATCTTCTGCTCACACTTACGGTACCATGTTACAACCTATATTGTAATTGTCTGTCTGTCTAGATAGATAGATAGATAGGCAGGCTGTATTTGTGTGTGTGTGAAATTGCAGTTATGGTTGGGGCTTTTTGCCAGTTTTCATCTTATATTCCATTACTCCTTGCTGTACTTCTGGGCAAAAGACTGAGAAAATGAAATCATGAAGAGAGAAAGCATTTCTGGCTTCTTGAGTGAGTAGGAGTGTAAAAGGAGCTGATCTGCAGCATATGTTGAAGCAATGATAGAATTGAAAGACTGGAACGTTTGCTGAGGGCGACTGTGGAGAAGGTATGCAGGTCAGCACACCCCCTGAAATACTGTGAAGACCCATCAGCCACTTCCTGCTCATGATTTGCTCTTACCGAAGAAGTGGTTACTGTCGTGGAATCAGCACATGGTAACGATCCAGTTTCACATCTATCCTCACAAACCAGAAAATACTGTTGTGTCTGTAAATACAGAGACTGATTGAGTAGATAACCTGTCCAAAATCCTGGACAGCCTAGAACTCTATCAGAGAACAAAGATGATTTCATGGTAAATAAAATGTGGAAAAAAAAAATCCCAGGAGTTGACAAAGCCCTACTTTAGTGGAGGTTCTGGAGTTATTAAGCCATTAAGCTGTGTTACATAATACAGGAGAGTGCACCAGACCCTGCTAGTGACCTGACATTGCTGCTGTATTAGCCCTGTCAAACGGCATCTGTAAAATCACCAGATTTTTCCATAGGATGGAAACTGAACTATTAGAAAAACAAAAACCCGAAACATGAATAATTTTCTGGACCCACTATATATCTGCAGGAAAGACATCAATCTCACTTTGCCTTGCATTCTCATATTTTTGTAAACTATGTTAAACAGCAAAATACTAGGTCCAGGATGATATTACCACTAAAATTCAATTCAGTATTGATATGGAGAGGTTAAAAAAATACCACAGTCCATGTAGAGGTCCAAAAGGTACTTTGGCATTGGTATGTAGCACTACGACACATAATTTATTGGCAGGTGGTCCACAGAGCAGGGTTCACAACTCACAGATGTCCTCAGGAAGTGTTGACTGCATAAATACCAGACAGGAAATAACTGGCATGCTAGCAGTGCTTCAGAAAATATTTTAGGTCATGAGTCAACAGTATCATGCTGTTGAGAAATAAAAAAAGCATCACACAGATGTATATGAACAGGAATCCATTCTGTGAGAAAAAAAAATGAAGTAGAAGAAGCAAGAAAGAGAGAAAGAAACAGAAAGAAAAAGGAAGGGAGGGAGGGAGGGAGGGAGGGAGGGAGGGAGGAAGGAAGGAAGGGAGGAAGGAAATAGAAAGAAAGAAAAAGAA
The DNA here is from genome assembly GCA_035584735.1 of Pseudotriccus pelzelni. NCBI lineage: Eukaryota > Metazoa > Chordata > Aves > Passeriformes > Tyrannidae > Pseudotriccus > Pseudotriccus pelzelni. The sequence continues at coordinate 19,981,603 of JAWMRA010000041.1, read as the reverse complement.
AGACAGAAAAAGACAGAAAAAAAAATTGCATTATGCAATACACAGAGTGATGATTTCCAGCCCTGAAGATGCTCAGACTTCAAGAACATAAAAGGCTTTCAAAAAGTAATAGAATAATCTCTCAAAGCAGATGGGAAATAAAAAACATCTTAAATTGCAGTGAGACAGTTAAAGTCTTGCTAATAATAAGGGTGGTAACCATTAAACCGACCGTCTGGCAAAGTTATAGCTCCTGTCACTGAAAATCTGATGAAACAGGTTAAGTTTATACCTGGAGCAGGAGGAAGGAGGGAAATCCTGAAAAATATATGGAAAGAGAAATGGAAACTAGAGACAGGAAGAGGTTTCTAGACTATAATACTTTCTTTATGCAAAGATCTGAGTTTTGTTCTAGCTTCAAATACATGTTTTTCAGTATCATTTCTAGTAACAGTATATCCATTCGCTATTTCCTAAAGAATATATTACTTCTTGTATTTAGGATTAAACAAAATATTTCATAATTTCTAAAATAACATCCTAAGCATGATCATAGAAAATCATTCTATTTCTTCTCTGTGGTCATATGAATCCTTAAATGTGTTTGGTTAAATAGTTTATTGTGCATATTTCCTCTCTTTAGCCCCAAATCTGGTTGTTACAGTATTCCTGACAGACGACAGAGCTTGCAACTGCCTTCTTCTGACAGAGGAAGGTGTTGAATATGGTTTCCTGGTGTCTGAAGTTTGGATGGATGTTCTAGATCAGCTTGTGACAATGAGTTATGTAAGTTGCAATTCTGTTATCTTCACTTTCCTACTAATTTATTCAGTATTACTGTTATTTCAAATAAACAACACGCACACAAACATTAACACTAAAAAACCTGCTATTCAAAGTACATTTTTAATGGCATTTGCAGACTTTACATTGGCATGGCCAGGTTTACAACTTGTACTAACAGTAGCTGAAGTTATGGATTTATAATCAAAAACGGTTTGACATCATTGTCAACAGCTTTTCTTTACAGATTCTTGAAATTAAAATGTAGCTTTTAAAGGTAAAAATTTCAATACTAATTTCCGTGAAATTCTGATGTTCAAATAGAATGCTGTTTCCATGAATATCCTTGAGCTCAAGTCTCAAAAAAAGAAAATCTTTCCCATTTTCTGTGGAAATCTGAAGAGTTAATGCTTGGGAATTGCTGAGATAAATGCTTATTGATGACTCAGTTAACATCTTGGAGTTAACTGAAATATGTCTTCTCCTTTTTATAGCTCAACAAGTGAGGGAATGCAGTAATAAAAAAGGAGATGGAATGAAATTAACTCAAAACAAACAAAAGACAAACTCTCAGACTGTGGTGCTGATGACTCATTTTCCACTCCCTTTTCAAACTGTCATTTTATTTTTTAGGTTGGACTCCTCACCTGCATCTGCTTGTGTGAGATTTATAAATTTCTGGTTAAGGTGAAGACTGCACGATGGTATTGAACTGTTGAGTCACAGGGCAGGCGGACGGTGCTACGTGCCAGAGGCATCCCCACCGAGGCTGGTAGACTGATGTCCACCACAGCTTCAGAGCAGAGAGCCCTCCCGGTGCCTGTGGGGTACAGCAACTCGCTTCACTTGCATTCACACTAGACCGATGACGGTAGGGGGCAACCAGCTCCGCAGCAGCCCAGCAGCAGCTGTCATTGCAGAGGAATTTCAATTAGTCAGGTGGCAATCAGCTGCAGTCCCCAAGGAGACAGCCACAACCTTTTCTGCACAGTGCTACAAAAACCTTAATTGTACAGTCACTGCTGCAAAAAGCTTAATTGTAACACCACTTACAACACCAGGTGTAAAAGTTGGAGGCACTCGTCCTTTCTGTATGGTTTAATTTAAAAACTGAGAACTTCTATTCTGTGTTTGTTGGGGTATAAATAAGTCAGTTGTAAACAAAGAACTAAAAAAGACAAGTTTGTCATGGAGAGGCAGCTGAGTCATTCTGTAATCCCTGTCCCTTGAATGTAAATGGCAGAAGTTTTTTATTTGATATAACAGAATTTTAGCTTAATTACCTTGGAGACTTCTGTAGCAAAATGGTGCCTGAAAACTATTGGCTCAGTCAGTGCCTCCACTTTAAACTTTTCTGTCCAAGATTTTACTTCTTGACCACTATGAAGAGAAACTAAATATATTGTATTCAGGGACTGACTTTTCATTTTAGCTATTCATTGTAATAAACTATGTTTGAATCGAGTACTTCTCTATCTTATGAAGATAGCATTTTTTCATTTCACTATGTTTTTTATACAAAGCAGGAACAAAAAACGTTGGTATTAAATCTTCAGAGTTTTGATTCAGAAGGAGAGGTTAGCACAGAAAGGATTGTTTCTAGTTTGGATTAAAATAGCTGAAAGTAGTACTATAACCATTACAGGTTTCAACTAATACATCCAGTTTTCAAACAAGGAAGACTTCCCACAAAACATGAAATAAAATTTCTTTTTCTTCATCAGTACAACTTTGAAAAGACACAATATGAATAGATCATTAATAATCCACAGCAACTGATAAAATTTATCTTCTGTGCAACATTATACTAATTTGCTATATTGCTAAGTGATCCTTTGAAATTAAAGAAAAATTCTGTTTTCTTAGAATACCTTACCTAAACAGATTTACTGCTTTAAAGGCTAAAGAAAAATTAAGTTAAATTCTCTAATAAATTCTTTGGAAAAAAATTGAATACAGTTTTGATGCACATTTCCACTAAAAATTTTATTGTAAGCAAAATGGAAATCTAAATCAGAACATATTCCTCTTGTCATCATTAATAGCATTGGTAGTAGCCACAAAAGTCAGGATAATTAAAATCAGCAAAGAACAGGATTCTCTAGAGTAACCAGTTAGGACAGTAGTTGGCAAATACTATTCATGGGTCCACAGTTAGGAATCCTGAGTATAAAACAGCGATTTTACTGTGTTCAGAGCTGATAAATCCTTAGCATTTCAAATTTGGGACAATGCAAGTTAAAAGGAGCGATTCGGCTAAAAAGGTTCTCAGGGAGAGCAGGAGGCTTGTCAAAGGTCTGGAAAAATCAAATACCAAAAAGAAGATGAAAGGTTTAAGTATATTTAGACTACAGAAAGGAAACGATAGTAGTGGTGCTCATAGATATAAAACATAGCTTCTAAGAAGTTTATTCCCTTCTCAAAACTCATTGCACATAAGACATTAGATAGTGGAAGGGAAAGTCTGTGTTAAAATGTGTAACAGTGAGGACTGTGAAGTACTATAGCAGTTTGTTGGGAACCTGTGGCAACTCCCTCGGATCTGCTTCCTCAGAACAGGTTGTAAAGCTGTTTGTTCAGAAATGGCACAGATACAGCTGACCCAACCTTTGCAAAGGAGGAATGAGTAGAAACTATCTTCAAATTAACAACACTTTTAAGTTTTTCAGCAAATATTTTCAAATTGAAATAATATATTTTATCTTCAAATGTCCTACATTTCCCATAATTACTATATTATTAATCTACAGAGTTACTTCTTTTTTTACACACTAGTTTATTTGCACATCATATAATACCAGTATTAAGCACTAACAACAAGGCTGATAAAAGTAATTTCATAGTGCCAGCTTGGGATAGTGAAGAGTTTAGAAATTTTATACCAATCCAGTGAAACACTACAAAATATAGCTGTGAATTCTTCTCTTTCTTTTTTCAGTCTCCTTAAATATGTTACATTTCTCAATGAAGATGAGACAAATTATAAATCCATTGTAAAATATATAATGGATGGCAGTTACATCGGTATTATTTCATATTTTCATTATTTTAATTATCCTGACATTAGACTGATGCTGTTCTGCCTCATTGTTCCCATGACAGTTTGCCAGATAAGTGCTATTTCAGAATGCTAATAACTTGCCACATCCCCTCTTTGACAGTCAGTAGTAAACCTCAGCGCTCTGATCTTTTCAATAGTTTTGTTCAGTGGGTCCATATCACTTTACAGTGATAAAGTGGGAACATGGAACAGGGAAAAAGGGAACATGGAACAGTTAAGAATGGACTAGCTGTCAAAATACAGAAGAGGTTGAACCCTGCTTGTTAGAGTCTATTGTATATTTAAAGGTTTTTTCAAATAATGTTGTAAGGCATTGCAATTCAGGTATATTTTTTAAAACTCTAAGGCTAAAGATATACGAGCTCATTTTTTAGGTAAACCATTCCCAGCTATAATTTAAGAGTTTATCTAGGAAATTTATGTTGATCATTGAAGTGCCATATATTTTATCTGAAAAATATCCTTTTTCAATATTAAACCAGCCAAACGGCACATGTGCTTTTGATCAAAATTGATTCAACATTCATCTTGCAATGTACATCCTCAATAACCAAGCAGAATTTCTTTGGCTAAATTCTGTTTAGAAATATGGGATCTTGGCAAAATATAATGGATTTATTTAATATTAATATGTTAAATTAATACATTAATATATATTATATAAAATATAATATATCAATATATTAATATAATTTATTTAATATTAATATACTCATCTACATAGTCCAGAGCTGCATCCAGCTTTGGGGTCCCTGGCACAGGAAAGACATGGACCTGGAGTAAGTTGGAGTGAGTCCAGTAGAAGGCCACCAAACTGATTAGTGTGATAGAGCACCTTTCTGACAGAGAAAGACTAAGAGACTTGGATTGTTCAGCATGGAGAAGAGAAGGCTTTAATTGCAGCCTCCCAGTACCTGAAGGGCGTAACAGGAAAGATGGAGAGAGACTTTTTACAAGAGCATGTAGCAGGACAAGGGGAAACACCTTCAAACTGCGAGTAGGTTTAGTTTTGATATTAGGAAGAAAATCTTTGCTGTAAGGGTGGTCAGGCACTGGAACAGGTTGCCCAGAGTTGGGGATGTCTCATCTCTGGAAGGGATGAGCCAAGCTGGGTGGGGCTTTGAGCAGTCTGATGTAGTGGAAGTTTTCCATTCCTGTGGCAGGGGGGTTGGAAATAGATGACCTTGAAGGTCCCTTCCAACACAACTGATTCTATGATTCTATGATACCAAAAGCCCAGCATAATTTTACATATTCATTTCAGTATACACATAACTGAAGTTGGTGGATAATCATCCCACTCTGTAAAATATAAATATTCATTTGATTTTAAGTTCACTGATTCAGACATTCTAGCTTCCTTAAATATGAGAAGGTGTTTAACTTCTATGCAGTGACAAGGCCCAAAGTATTTAATGAGAGTCATTTACTCTGTGTGAGAGTTAAAAATAAGAAGCTCGTTGCTAGTCATCTAACTTAATTTTCTACAAATCTTCAAACTCCCAGGTTCATGAGGAACAAATTTAACTTTGGAATCAAAGTGAAATAATTGTTGTGGATCAAAGGTTGATTCTGTCTTTGGATGAGAATAAATAAACTGATATTTATGGAGTGTATTATTTTTGCTTAAAAGAAAGGATAAAAAGAAGGGCACAGTTCCTCTTGGATTTGACAGAAATAATTGAAACTATAGAACTGGCACCCAAAAAAAAATGTCTTTACTGCCTTATCAGTATCCTGCTTTAGGGAAAAGTTTAGCATTTCTTATCGGTTTACTAGAAGGTGCAGTAAAAAAGAGGGATTGCATAGCAGTGTTGTGCTGAGGAATTGAATTTGATACTAGATCAGAATGTTCATATACTTAATTCATCTTCAGATACCGTTTTTGCTGAAGACAACTCATGCGCCTAAACATCTGACACAAACATTACATTTTATTAATTTAGTATTATTTGAAGACAGGAAGGAGTTTGGGGGAAAAGGGGAGATATTTACATTTTTAAGATCCAGGTCAAAAGCATGTTCTCCTTCTGTTTCTTGTTCTAATGTAATTTACACTGGAATATAATTCACTAGTACTAAATTCAGCCCACTGAAGCATTTCTGCCAGTTGAATCCTGGATATCAGACGTAGCAGAATGTCACAGGAGTATAAATTAGTCATGTTTCTGCACTAATGATCATCATAGACCTAGAACTCTTTGAAACTCTACTAGTGAAATAATTAATTTACTTGGTTTCTTTATCAGTTAATTCAAATGTTGATGGACAATCAGAGTTTCTGAACTCCAAGGTTCTTCAGTATATCAAACTTCATAGTTCTATATCAGCCTAACCTGACTGAGACTCCAGAAACTTATGGATGATATGGGAATTTTTAATAAAAGAAATTGCCCAAGTATTGAAATAACAAAATTGCATACCAGCTCAGCTAAAGTGACTGTATTTTACAGTCAGCAGATCCATCCATTTTCTTGAACAATAATGTTAAATGTCTTGTCTTCACAAGTCTATGAAAACATTATGCCACTGTCACCTAGGAATTTTAAATGTGTATGTTTCTGTTTCTGCTTTTGTGTTCTGTTTCTTCTTTGCAAAACTGACACAACTATTTCTGTAATTCACATGATTTAAAAAAAGATTTCAGAGTATTTTAACAAAATCATCAGAGTATTCTTGCAGCCCTACTCAACTTTCTATTACATTTTATTTAATCCACTAGATGCTTAAGGTCATCTTTTTGTATTGAAAGCCAATTCAACTGTTTTTATGTCTGGTATAAAGGGATAAACACCTTGTTTTAATTACTGAAGCAAGCCCTCACATAAAAATTCTCTTTTTTAATTAAGAAAGACTAAGCACATGCTCCACTCTCATCTTCTATATTAGATAAAGATGGGCAGTAGAGTTGTGAGTCTAGCCAATAAAGGAAAGTAGGAAAGTTTTGCTATCCTAGGCTAAACATTTTCTTCAGAGTTAGAAGGCTTAAGTGACTCTGATCAGACACTCTGTCAGGACAAATACCTTCTTTAGTGAATTTCAAGGAGTTTCTTTTGTGGTAAGCTCTAACAATAACATAGGAAAGAGGCAATTACTGTAAATACAATGCTACAATTGATGGTAGAGCAAAACTGTTCAGTGTGCTTCTATAGGGTCATTCCTCTCTGCCATTAAGTAAGCTATATATTTTATGTAAACAAAAACTTCTGCAGTATCTACTAATAGTTTATTTAGGGGCAGTGAGAGGATGATATGAGCACTTATCTGTACACAGTAATTGCAGCCTTCCTAAAAGCCACTGCCTTGGTTGAGAGCCATACCTTTATTGTTTAGACTATGATGATAACCACACTCGATAATGACCAGTCAATTTGCATCACAACCTCTCTTTTCATCTGGGAAAATTTACTCAGAAGAGATAATTTAACAAGGTTTTTAATTCTTCTAGGGTCAGAGTGCAATCTTGTTCTTATCCTGCTCTCAGATCTCCTTTGCAAAGAGCAAAAAAGCTATCAGTTTATTAGAGAGGCTATCAGTTTTTAAGTCTTTGAATGCTGAGAGAAAATGACCATTAGTGCCTTTTGGGGAATGCAAAGAAATTTATAAAACAGAGTTAATTGGCTTTTATTCCAATCATTTATATACTCATAGGAGATTTTTTTTCAAAATATGACCTTTCAGTTCTGGTTCTAAAAAGAAGAGTAATCACAAGCATTTAGACTAACATGTGTGATTGATTACTAACATATTTTCATTATAATATCTTCTTAATTTTAAAAATATCTTTGTTGAATAACCCCCCTCATTTTTATTCAATAGAAGTTTCAGTTTTAAGTAATTCCACCAGCAAATAACTTCAGCACAGCCCTTCTACTAGTCACGCACCCAGAAACCTTGATTTTCAGGAAAGAAAATTTATTAACCTGAATCCAGCTTGCTCTCATTTCTTGGACACTATTTCTTCTGAAAAGAGGTAAAACTCCTGATCTGTGTTTCCCAGTATACCTGCATCCTACAGCAGTAAACTGCTCTGCCTAAACAAACTGTGCCATAGCTACACTTTTGAAAGGTGCAAGTAACAGGGTGCTAAACTGAAAAATAAGAAAAAGAAATGCTGACACCCATGAATCACAGTTCACCTAAGAGCAAACATGATAAAATTGTTCACAGGAAATAAAGTGGTACTGAGATTCTGTGTGAGATGGCACAGATGAATCATCACCAAATAGAGAGCTTCTGTGCATGTCCGTTCATCAGAATGGATGGCTGAACTGATAGAGCACATGATGAATAAGAGGCAACAACATATAGACCTATACACAGAAAAACGAGCTTGCAATCAAGGCTTGAAGATCCCCTTGGTGACATAAAAGAACTGTTATTTAGCTTTCCTTTTACATTTAAGTGTTCTGGCACAAAATCAATTTCTTTTTTTTGGAAGATCACCTGCATTTTTAGATCTTGATTATGAAACATAACATTTATTCAGTTGGTCTGTTCTGATATTTTAATTTTTTGAGACCTGCAGGTTGCCAAAGTATGTTTTCCTCAGTAGTTTCACTTTTATAGTGGCAGCTGGGAACCACAGAAATGTTTTATTCTTTGCTCAGTGTATAACGCAGGTGTTATAATATCAACAACATTTCCTATTCACTTGAGAGACCTGTGTGAAAGGAAGATGAAAGGCACTCTGACTGGGTAGGAAATGTAATGCAATAGAACTAGCTTCAAGCAGAAAATGCAGACATTTGTCTTCAGTGATTTATGCTTTGGAAAAGAGGGCAGATCAAAAACGTATGGGTTTATATGAGGACAAGTTATACCCAATATGCACCTATGACTTACAGCATTTTGTACTGCTGTACCTTTGATGGTTAACTGGAATTATTTTAGATTAAAGAATAGATTTTATGTTGCTTACATTTATTAAAAAATATATTGCCTCAACAAAAAGGGTAAAATATATTTCTTTCAAAATAAATAATTTAAAAGTCTCACTTTAAAAATGCCTAAGTTAAAGAATGGACACACTTGTGATTCTTCCTCATTTTTTGAACCAAACATTGACCAACTCAATGTGGGTATAAAGATAGCTTCAACAAAACCAGGCCCTTTACTTTCTAAAGGATTTTTTTCAGCAGATTGCAATAGTTGGTATGTGTCCGCCTTGCTATAAAAACACTTCTCAAGTCTATTCTACTGAAGTTCTTTGCAAGACCTACATAGAAAGAAGAAAACATTTACAAAGAATTAATTATGAAAATACTATTTAGGAAATTAATAGCATATATTTAATAAAATATTCAGTTTTGTGGTGGTGACAGTAAGATTTATACATCAGAAATAAATATTGTCTGTTATTATTGAAGGGATTCACTCAGTTGTTACTGAATGTTCAAACATATGGTGATTGAAAAGTATTGATGATCATGAGAACTCTTTCAGCTTGGTGGAGAATTTTTCCAATTTTATTTGTTCTCTGAAGTGCACTGTTTTTAAAACGGTAATCTCTAAAAAGGGAGAAAGAGTGTGACAAATCCAAGCACTAACACGCAATCAAATTTTGCAATTTGCAAACACTTCACAGATAACAGATGCTGAAACAGTTTATCTGTATTATTAAATCAATATGTATGAATAGTGAGTGTACTCATATGGAACATCATGGGATCATGTATTTGTCAGAATATTCCATATTCATGGACTCCTTACAGTCAACATTATTCCATGGGTTTTAGCATCATAATGGTTCAAGTAATCAAAGTCCACAAAAGCTGGTGAAAAGGATTCTTGCTTTCAAGAAACACTTGAATCAAACTGTACAAAGGAAACAAGATATTCAGGCATGATGGAAATTGAAGGTCTTGAAAGTTTGTAAGATTATTAAACTGCAGTTATTTTATTTTTTTTCCTTTCTCAGTTTTGTAACTCTCTGGCAAAGACTGGTTTTCTAAATGTCTTTTTAAGTGTCTGTGCTATAACTATGATATTTATTGTTGGTCTGTTTGTGGGATCAAGCCTAAACAATCCATCTCCAAGTGAAAAACAGATTTCTTTTTCAAAATTGAGAGCTGGATTTTAATTTTGAACATTCTTATACTAATTATCATTTAAATTAGCATTCTCTCTTTCTCCACTCAGATTGTTGGTTTTCTTGCTTTTTATGCCCAGAAGCTACTGTTCACTGGCAATGAATGCTCCTATTCTTATATCTGCTGAAATGTTTTCTCATGGATGTTACAGCTTAAATGTGCAAACCCAGCACTGCAATTTAAATCAAGTGTGAACTTTCAAAGGAACATATTACAAACATTAAAAAAAAAAAAGAGTAAAAATATCTCTGTCTCCAATATACAGTTTTCTTTACAAGCAAGCTTAGGTGATTTCTTTTTGTAGCTTTTTTTCTTAATTGGTCTATGATATGCTGCCATTGCCTTAACATTGCCTTCCAGTCTGTTTTCTAAAGATATTTTAAAACTTCTGTGTCAGGGATGTCAAACCTTTATCAGAAGTGAACACCATGTATATCCTTTCATTTTTGACAACTCTTATTAAAGGAGTTAAAAGACCTTTTGCACAAACTTCTGTCTTTGGAAGCTGAAAATAGGTTTCCATCATCTTGAAACCTGAAAATCCAAAGGTTGCTTTTTGGACATCTCCTGAGAGTAAGGTGCTGATGCTAACAGCAAAGGCTACCATGTCACAATATGTTTAAAAATCACAGTAAGTTTAAAGGAAGTAAGAAGACTAATCAAACTGCCATGCCTTCTCTTTTGAAAGGGCTTGGTATTATATTAAAAAAAAAAAAAAAGATTGAAAAAAGAAAACAGAAAAGTCCTGCTTTTCTTTCCTAATTATCCTGTGAAAAGATAAATTCAAACAGTTTTTCATGTTTATACATTGTCAGCCAAACGTGTCTAAGAAGTCTGAGAAAACATATGGAAACAGGAAATCACAAAATGAGAGAAAAAGAAAGAAGTAAAAAATTAATAAACTACAAAAAGTGAAAAAGTTCTAAGCAAAAGGTTAGTTCTTCCAGTTTCATCTGAGCCATTCATGAAAGTGAAGGCAAATGGAGAAGAGATATCTGTATTAGCAAACTTTGCATCATAAGGGCATTCCAGGTAGTGACTCAGGATAAAGAGTGATATCACTGTAAACAGATGAACCCATTATTGTAGGCAACTACCTAGATGGAGAGGAATTCAGGTTGATGGTGGACAAGCAGGTAAGTGTTGGGAATGGGTAATGAAATTAACCATCCAATTCTAATGAAAGACATTTTAAGAGAAATAGGTTTTCAGAGCAGAGATCTTTTCCTCAGAAGTATAGAAAATTATGGTCTCTCTTCAGATCCTCTGTGGATTGTTCCAGGCAGCTGCAGGTTGCAGAGAAACAATGGGAACCACCATGATGCCTCAGTATTGTATTATGTTAACTCTAAAAAGAAGTGATGTAATTCTGAACTTATCAAAACTTTGAATGCTATTTGATTTATGGATGAAATTTGAATTAACATTCTCATTAAACTGGTTTTAACCCACATAATTACAAAGACAGAAAGGTTAGAAATATGATATATTATCAACTTGTCTGTTTTGCCAGTTCAAGAGAAAGTACTCTAGAGAATCATAGAATCAGACAAGTTGGAAAGGACTTCTGAGATCATGGCCATGAAGATCTGTAGAAAGATCTAATAATTACCCCTATTATGCAGATGACATTCAGTGCTAATAAATTACAAGTAAAGCATACAAGGAAAGAGTATTCTGAACTAGGTATTGCCTCCTTAGGAAAAAAAAAAAGAAGAAAGAAAAATTATAATAATTCTTTGAAGGCTATTCAATATCAATAAAGAAAAACAAACAAGCAAAAAAAACCCAAAAACAACAAAACAAAAACAAGGAAATACTTTGCAGGTAGTACAGCAAGACAGAAACATCATTATGCCAGTACATAAATTAACCACAGATGTAAGTATTTGACAATTAATCTCCATTATTAGAAAGGTATAACCATAGGGGGCTTTAAATGAAAGGAGCTGGGATGACTTCAGCTCTAGAGTGAGTTGCATGCAAATAGAAGTTACGTAGACTGGTTCTTTTGCCTTGTTTGTCAGAAAAGATATACATAAAAGTCTGAGTTTCACAGAGAAGACAGAGAAAAATTAATTATTACCAGTTTCTCAAAAAGTAGGCTAGAGTCAAATCCTGTTTTCTATGACAAGTTGAAAACAAAAGGAACACTTTCTTCAGCTCTGGAGTTCATTATAACAAGACACTGTAGGCATGAAAAGTTTTCTTGGGTTCAGAAATTGATTGGACAAATTCACTGAGAAGGCTCAGAGAAACCTTCGTCTCAAGCACTTCAGACACAAATTTTAAAAGGATATATCAGAAGAAGGATCTGCTTGCCTTGTCCTCCACTTTTTCCTAGGCATTCACATATGACTATTGTCAAAAATATTGGACATAGTCTTTGATGGAAAGAAAAAAGAAGAAACTCCCTGATATAAAAAAATATGTTCTATTTTTATCTGTTTAGCTGTGAATCATCTGCACTGCAATAATTCTTGAGAACTGACCCCATGGGCTCTTTTATCCACCACCCGGGATATAACCTTAAACGTTACTTAATTAGGATTTGGTTGCTGGGGAGCAAGAAGCAGCAGCTCCAGGAGAACTGGTCAAACCCAGCTTGGCCTGTGCCCTCATCAGGGAGCACAGTCCCATGGGGTATGGGCACAACAGGCAGCGCCCAGAAGCTGGTAACAGGGTCCATCGACAGACACAAATATGGCAAGTGATGGCCCATGTCCAGAGACCTGAGTTCAGAGCAAAGGGGATGAGGTCTGGGAACTAAAAGTGAGGTGATATGACTCAACGTACCTGAGGGAAAGGGCTCCAAGCAATGTCAATTTATCTTCTAGTTCAGATGAGATAGGTAACAACTCATAGCATGGGCTTAGGTGTTGGATCTAGATCTCAGCTCAGCCCTTTGTATTTACATATTTGTGTGTTTTACTCTGCTTTATGTAAAGTCCATAAAAGAATAAAAGGCTGGTTTTCAGTCTTGCAATGTGCAGAGGTTAAATATTTATCTGAACATCATAAGCATATAGGTAAGTATGACATCATGGTAGCATTTGGCATGATATAAGCTTACTCAGGATTCTAAAATTAATCAGAAAACTTATTCTGCAAACACATGGAGGTATTAGTAACACTTCAAAGACTACTGACGGCATAAATTTAATTTAGTTTGTATAATGTCAAGAATGAGTTGCCTTACATCTAAACAGACCATAAGAAATCATCTTAAACTTGAAGGAAGTAATATATAATCATTTTGAGAAAAGGAAATGAAAATCAAATTCTCAATTCTAGTTGAATTGAAACATCTCAGGCAAAGGTGACAGAATAGATAAAACATTTATATTAAAAAAATGCCATGTTGCCTGCGGCTTATTGATAAATACTGCTTTATTAGGCTTAGCTATTCCTGGAGATAAACACATCCAACTTTCATTGATTTCCTTCAGCTTATATTTTGATAATCATTCAGAGTACCAGTACATTCTGACATTCCATGCTACTGAGTCAAATTGGTTTTATTGAACAGCCATAAAAACTGTAGAATCACTGAATCATTCATACTGGAATCTTGAGAAGTCACTCAGTCCACCTTCCTTCTCAAAACAGAGTCAACATTAAATTCAGACATGAGATTTAGGACGTTTCTTCAGTAGAGTCTCGAGTTACTCAAAGAACTCAGATTCCCTGGGCAGGCTATGCAAATGCTTAATAAATCTGATACTGATGTTTTGTTTCCTGTTGGTTGGTTGGTTTGGCTTTTCACAGCTAGGCTGTCAGAACCTCTTCTGTTTCAGTTGATGTTCACCGACTCTCATTCTTTCATTGGGTAGCAGAAAGCCTGGCTCTATCTCTTTGGTTACCTACATGTAGGTATCAGAAGACTATTTACTCTCCCCATATGTTCTTTTACTTCTTCAGACAAAAGAACAAATTCCCAGTAAAGCAGGATAATATTTCTCCATTTGACCTACTGACAACTCCTGCTAGCTCAGCTGCTCTTGGCCACCTTTGCTGCCAAAACACAGCTGTCTCATGCTCATCCCACTGCCCATGAGCACACCCAGGTCCTTTTCATCACAGTGGCTCCCCAGCCAGCCTGCCCCAGCCTGTGCCACTGCTCAGGGCACCACACCAGCAGTGAAGGCTGCAGAGAAGGCTCTGACTGACAATTTTCCATGGGTACTTTCTCCTGTCACTGATGGGGACTGAGCCCTGTGGTGTATTAGTACCATTTGGATTTCAGAATTTTGAACATGGATTATTTTTTCATTATTGTGTAATGTTTTTTATCTTTGTTCCTTGTTTTGCCGAACTCAAGCAAAGCATATACGCACACAAAAAAACACTTATTAGTTTCACCTTGAAAACTCAAGTTTATATTTTTAAAGCAGCCATTAAAACTTTTTTGCTATTGTTGTTCTATTAAGTCTAATAAAATGTGTGTTCTCAGAGGAAGAAGTGCAGTAACAAGACAGATTGTTGCCTAAAATAACACGTTATCAGGGAAAAATAAATGCCCCAAAATCTTTTCATGAAATGCCATGTCTAGTCAGGAAAATGGTAAAACTCCCATTAACTCTGATGAGAGTCGTGATTCCACTTCATCCCACCACATAAGGCCTGTGTCAACTCTTTGGCACAGTAAAATATTATCTTGGGAAGCAGCCAGTAGAGAGTTGTCTTCTGCCTTATGTTGATAGGGAAGGACTGGATAATCTAACCTAAACAGTGTCCTCACATAATGAGGAGCAGCTGGACCTTGTGAAAAGGTGACTGCACTTCAAAAGCAGCCTTCCTTAATGCAAAAGTCATGTCTCTGTACCTGTCCTGAGTATGCCCTCTGACAACAGCAGGAACTCAAAGCTCAAGAGGAGAAGGCTGAAACATTTTCAGATTAAAAAAAGAAACTGGACTGCCAGGAAATGACACAAGCTTGAGGTCAAATTTTCCATAGAAAATTCAGTTATTTTTGTTGATGTGTTTTGAAGTATTTTTACAAATATACTTTATCACAGGCTTTGAACACACATATGATGACATTCACACTAATGCTAAAAGTAAGAAAAAATATCAAAGTCAAGAGAAAATTTGAAAAAAAATAATTTTAAAAATCAGATAAGAACAAGTTCTAAATCAAACATTTGCCTGTAATGTTTAACCAGATAAGAGGCAGAAATGTCACTTCACTTCCCATTTGGCATCCATATTTCCTGTTAAGCAGCTAACCACTTTCCCATAACCTCAGAGGTTCATCATTCTTTGTGAATCCTTTTTGTCAGCTATTACTGCTGCTACAATCTATGTAACTAAAGAGACTCTGATGGCACAGCTGCTGCTGAGAAAGGTGGCTGCAGTGATTACGTTAATGGGATCACTAATTTCTGGCATAAACATAGCTTAAAGCTGTTGTGCTGCTTCACGTGTCACTAGCCGGGTCAATGAAATACCTTGAACAAAGGATACAAATGTTAACAACTCAGTTGTTATTTATTTTCAGTAGCACCTACAGGCCACAATAAGCTGAGACCGTAGTATTTGAGGCAAAAAATATCCTGTTTCATTGTAAAAGCCTGTATAATCAGACAACAGGACCTTACTCCCTCCTCCTATGCCGCTCTTCTACCCCTCTACTTCACCCCCCAGCTGAAGTACTGCTTCCAGCTCCGGTCCCCAGTAAAATAAAAAGCAAGGACCCATTGGCAGGGGTCCAGAGGAGGGCCATGAAAACTATCAGAGGGTTGGAACACCTCTCCTATGGAGAAAGGTCAAGAAAATTGGCATTGTTCAGACTGGAGAAGAGAAGGCCCCAGGGAGACAGTTTTGCGGTCTTTCAATATATAAAGGGGATTATAAGAAAGGCAGAGAAGGACCTCTTACAAGGACTTGTAGTGACAGGACAAGATGCAGTGGTTTTGTTCTGAAAGAGGGTAGATTTAGATTGGATATAAAGAAGACATTTTTTACAACAAAAACGGCAAGACACTGAAACCGGTTTCCCAGAGAAGTTGCAGTCACTCCATTCTTGAAAGTGTTTAATATCAGGTTGGACAATGCTCTGAGCAGCCTGGTCTAGTGGAAGGTGTCCCTCTCCATGGTGGCGCATTCGAACTAGATGACCTTTTAAGGTCCCTTCCAAACCATTCTATTATTCTACAGTTCTGTGAAGAACAGATAAGAAAACACAAAAGAAATAGGGAGATAATTATAATATGTACCTAAATATACCAATAAACAGGTAATACACCAATTAACAGACTATCATTAAAATGTTGGAAGCCTCTTTGGTCCTAAATTTAAGATGCACTGGAGAAAAATATTTATTTCAACATTAAAATAAAAGAAAGATACCTTTTAGTATGTAAAGTGTTCAGTTTTCCCTGACCATATTCCTAGGCCCATGAGATATACTCCATTTCTTTCATCAGTCAAGGTGCAGAAAAGATCTAGAATTAGTTCATATATGTGTTAGCTCTGGGACTTGACAATGTCTCTGGAGATATTTTTTCATTTCTAGAAATAATGCCAGGTTTTATGGTTAATTTTGCCACTGAGCAACTTGGACAGCTAATGTGTCTAAAGCTGGGCAACATGATATCCATATCTGTCTTTTACCAAGGAGTGTTGCAGGGGTTTTTTTAAGCCCACTTACATGTTACCATGTGCCCAAGTGCTGTTATATTCACATCCAAAACACAGACATCTTAGCCTAAGTCCCTTGGAAGATGACAGCAGTTACAGCAACTGACTAAGGAAATTTTCAATCTCATCTGTAGACAAGACCTCCAAATCTTTAGAACTTTTATAGTCATATCCCTTCAAATAAAAATTTCCACAAAACCAGGCAGGAAGCTAGGACAGTTCAGTGATAGCTTGCTCTTAGCAAGAAATGTCACATAGGTAGACAGTACTCATGGGGGGCTTTTTGCATATTTTGAATATGTACACTGTGATGTATTTGCAGAGCACATCAGAAAACTTAGGCAGCAATGTGACAAGCACAGATAACCAAAGAAAATGTCTATATCCAAAGATGAGCCCAAACAGAGATGGAAATCTTTTTCTGGCAACAGTTGATTCTTGGATCTTTGAAGATTTTAGGCTTACATTTTACAATGTGCAAACACAAGCCCATGTATAGACATAATCCAGAGTGTCTTCTAATAATGCCTCTTTTCCACGTTTTACCTGGACTTAGGGTTTGGCTTTCAAAGTCTTCAATTCGGCTCTTGAAGAAAAGATGTGTTATTTTCACTGGATAGCGACCTTCCAAGGAATTTGTGTAGCAGCCTGTAGCACCAGTTAAGGGAGGAACACGCATACGTGATGTCCAGTCTCAAAGCAAATATGGAAAAATAAGAAATGTAGTATAACCTCAAACAGCCGGAAAAGAAATGTTCTCATAAAGCAAAAACACCATAAACAGACCAATCATAGGAGATTGCACTTTTGTTTATTTTTAAATTAGTTTTGTTAAGACTGAAGTTGTTCAGAGATACCCTAGGTACCTCTGAATGAAGTAGTTTGAGTGTTGAAGAACACCTGTGCTTCATGGCATTTTTCCAAAATTATTTTACCCCACTTCTCATTGATCCCAATGGGAAGACTGCCATGCTACAATATTAGCCAACACCCAAACAAACGCTTTTAGAGCTAGATCAGACTGTTCTTTTTAACTCTGCACTGGTCTGTGACAGCACCCTTCCTTACGTATTTCGTATTTCTTGGCTAGCTTCAGCATCTCAACCTTCAGTTAGACCCCTAGAACTGTATATTAGTATATCCATCTATGTTCCTCTCCTCTCCCAAACTTACCTCAAAGTATGCTTCAAAAGAAATTTATACTGAATTGTTTTCAGCTCCTTTTGGGCACAGCCTCTTCAGTCTGGAGCATATTTTAGTTCTTAGTTTACACTGGCTGAGAGTACCTATACAGAATGCTTGAATACATATTTCCATTATATTCTGAGAATGAAGTGATATTATTATTGTAAAGATAGATGTCCTGTTAGAAATATGAGATGATTGACAGACTCTCCCTTTGGTAAAGAAGCAACTACAGTACTGCAGTACTTTACTGAACATTCAGTCCTCACAAGATACTACAAGAAACCTTTCACCTAACTGCTCATTTAGTTTTACATTATGCAACTGTCATGTGAAAAGGGGAGATTTCCTCAACCCTTAGAGGGGAGAGATTTCCTCAACCCTAAGTATTTGGTTTGTCTGCCAGTGCCCCAGGAAAGCTGAGACCCTTGTGCCCAACCAGTCTGGCAGCCTCTGTGGCTCACTGCCCCCCCTGGGGGTATGAGTTTTTTGCTGGGGATTCTGCCAAGTCAATTAAGTTCTGTCTCAGTGCAGAAGGTATGAGGTCTTCCCGAGGCAGAGATTTCTCCTGAGATGAGGGGAGGACTAGGTCAGCTTTCTGTTTTGTTTCACTTCCACTATTTTTCTTTACTGCAATTAAAGACTGAACAAGCTTACAGAGGGCATCCTTAGAGGCACCATGCAACCAAAACTGAAATACTCCCAGGTCCTGAGCTTGATGCCACAAGTCATTCCTCTCTTTATCAAATTTTGGCCTTTCCTTAGACATTTCATTAAAACTGGGCTGTGAAGTGTCAAGCTGGGGAACTTGCCATGTACAGTCCAGCAGCTTTTCTACAGATGATTTAATAGTCCAACCCATATGGTGACAGTAACTAACCACCTTACGTACAAACTCATTCCAGGTGAGACTGGGATCTCACTGACCCCATCCGGGACTGTGACTGTTTTGTCTGTCATTTTGCAGGTGGTCTTGAATGTCTGCAACAGACATCTTTAGACTTTCAGACAAATGAGAGGAGTTACTCATGCTGGATCAATGAGGGCTTGCATGAGAGATTTCCATGTAGGATCTCTATCATACGTTGACCATATGCATGTTGCCTTCTGCAACCAACTTAGAGAGACCATTAGTTTTGATTACCAGTGAGTCTCCTCTCTCTTGAGGGTCCATACCTTCTGCCTAGTACACAGCCCATGCAGTTAAGGGGGAATCATGCTTTCCTCATGTGGAAATCAGAAGCACCCCCAGGGGGCAGTGGCTTCTTGATTCCTTCTCACTCAGCAACACTTGGTACACCTCCAGTAGGAGAAACTCATCACACATATTCAACTTCAGATTCACCTGGACACCTAGAATATTTTGCTTGTAATTTTAACAACTTGGCTGGCATCCAGGGGATTGTACACATCGTGGTATGAGTCTCATCATCACTGTCAACTGTAGTTTTGGTTCTAACTAATGACTGCAAGGAAACCATCCAAGAATTGGAATCCAAGAGTCTCACACATTCTTCAGCATCACTATCACTCCAAATATCCCTGTTCCTAGTCTCAATATCCAGATAAGACACTGATTTAGGAAACTAGCTATCTAACCAAATCAGGAGGCTGTTTTTCTGGCAACAGTTTCTTTTTGAGATCTGCTGCAGCAAGCAAAGTTTTAAGCTTTAAGAAGCTCATTTTCAGCAACAAGTTTATCAATTCGAAATTCCAGTTTGTCTCCTAAGTTACTCTCAAAGGCTAATGATGACTTCTACACCTCATTTTCTAATTTCAAATCAGTATACTCAACATCAGAAATCTGTTCAGAAAAAAGTGAATTTTTAGTTGTTTTCTGGTTGTTCATAGGAAAAACTGCACAAATCACACCTTTACCTTTTCCTTTTTCACACTTCTGCTCAGCCTGACATTGCTCAATGCTTTCAGCTACTTTGTCTTTGTCCTTCCAAAATGTTTGAGCCCACTCTTTCCCAGCTTGGGAAGGGGCATATCTGTATTTTTGCAGAAGGCTGTCCATGGCAATCTCGTCCTTGACAGGAAGTTTCTGTCATGTGAAAAGGGGAGATTTCCTCGACCCTTACTGTGGGGAGTATTTCTCGACCCTTACTGTGGGGAGTATACCTTGACCTTTATTGTTTAATTTGTCTGTCAGTGTCCCAGGGAAGCCGAGAGCCTTGTGCCCAACCAGTCTGTCAGCATCCTGTTATGAGAACTCTTCACCAAAAAGTCCCACTGAATTGGAGAGAAATTTGACTGCCCTTTCCATGGAGCTAAGCCAACAGCACAAGGGAGACCCCTCAGCAGGTCTTCCCATTTTATTCAAATGTGTTACCTGCTGCCAGAAACTGCCAGTGCCCAGGGAGGACTGTCACTAACAGATTACAGAGTAACACACTTTAATATAAAATTGTGGCAGGTTAAGGTTTAAAGATTGCTGGTAATAGTATCTGATGAAAAATGTATTTAAATGTATTATGTATATGAATGTAAAATGTATATTAAATGTGTTTAAATCAATACACAGACAAGCTCTAATCCCCAAGTATTCAGCATGCTTAGAGTACAGTTCTTACCCAAAGGTGTCTCCATGGGGCAGAAGAGAGGTTCGGCTATCAACCAATCCCAGTAGTTACAATGGAGTGTTCCCTCATTTTTCCCCCACTCTTGACTTACTTTTATACCATTTTTTTATGTTTAGTTGGAGCTTCAGTGACCTTAGTCATAAATACCTTGGTTACTAATTGATGTAAAATTCTCTCACTTTGCTTTTAAAGATGCAATCAAATAAATACAGAGCACATGCTCAGGGGGGTATTGTCCCTTGGAAGCAGGTAATTTTGGGATGGAGGTGTGTGTCAGTATTACAATTAGGCTTTAATGAACCAAGTTCATCTGAGAACAATTTTGCCCAATTTTGCACTATTGTTGACTCAGCAGAAAGACATCTTCTTCTGTCTCCCTTGGTTGACAGGTGCTATGCAGTTTATCAGCTGCAAAGTACCATCGAGCTCCTCTCCCTGCAAGGATTTCCACAGAGCTTGGCCACAGTGTCCCCACTCTGCTCCACTCTCCATTCCACCCCCTTTGGCAGCTGCTTACAGTTGCAGACTGTGTGTATGGGGAATCATTGTGGAATGCCGGCCACATTTTATCCAGGGAATAGCAGCTGCATTTTATCCTATAATTTCCATACTCCTATAACTTCTATTAGGATGTGAATATAACTTCTGTTTCTTATAATTTTTACCCCCATTAATCTTCCTACAGCAGCCCTTGCACTAAACTCACATACACAATTCCAAAATACTCCTATAATAGAATCGAATATTACATAGTCAAGATACAAATATATTCTGATGAAATTACATCATTCAAGCCTCTGGAAGCATCTAAGATATAAAAATATTGACTCAAAAATTTAATAGTGGCATATTATTCACTCACTTCAGTAGGTCTGATTATGTGAGGCCAAGAAAGAAAGGCAGACAGGCTGAAGCAAAAATTATTTAAGTAAATGAGCAGTTTGCTGCTTTTACATAAGTTGTTTACATAACTTTCCTTGCAACTTACTGGGAATAACATGTTCTCTGGTTACTTACTGAAGCAGTAGCTCAGACTTCACAGTGGCAAGACAATATGATTTATGAATTTGATGTGCTTGCAGTTGTCTGGTTCCTGTTTTCCAAAAGCTGTCTTAATAGCCCAGATCAGTCATTAAAAGTCAAAAATTGCAACAAAAAGAGCTAGAGAAGTTTCATCTCAGTACAGTAGTAAACTGATATTTCCTACAGGTTTAAACATTAAACATTTGAGGTTCCCATAAAAGTAAAATGGAATGTGTTTTGGGCTTATATCTTTGAAAATTCTAGTTTAAAAAAAAAAAAAAAAGAAAAAAAAGAAAAAGAAAAAAAGAAAAAGAAAAAGGAAAAGAAAAAGAAAAAAAAAGAAAAAGAAAAAACCCAAAGAAAACACATGGTAGGGATATGATTTCTTTATAGAATCATATTATGCAATTGACCATAGACCCTTTGCTCTTACTGGTTATAGGGGGTTGACAATGACTGGATACCAGGTGCTCATCAAAGCCGCTCAGTCCCCTCCAGAGCTGGGCAGAGGAGAGAAAGTGTAACAAAAGATTAGTTGATCAGGATAAGGACATGGAGGTTATTCAGCAATTACAGTCATGGGCATCTCCCACCGGAGATAGATCTCCATGGACTTCTCCAGTGTGGGCCCCTTTCATTGACTGCAGTTCTTAATGAACTGCTCCAGTGTGGATCGCCCAGAGAGTCACAAGTCCTGCCAGCAAACCTGCTCAGTGTGGGCTCCACAGGTCCCACCAGGACCCTTCTCCACTGTGAGCTTCCCGCAGGGTCACAGCCTCCTTTGGGCACCCATCTGGCCTGGTGTGAGGTCCCCCATGGGCTGCAGGTGGATATCTGGTCAAATGTGGACCTTCACAGGCTGTAGGGGAACAGCCTTTCTCACCATGGTCTTCAACATGGACAGCAGTGTCTGGAGCATCTCCTCCTCCTTTCCAGTATTTGGGATTTGTAGTTTTATTATTTTAGGTAGATAGCCATGTCTCTTTCAAAATATTCTTTATTTTTCCGCTGATGTTCTATCCTGTTAAACTTTCTGACCAAGATGCTGTACAACAAAATATTCAGAGAACTCACTGGGAATCTGATCAGAACCTGTTGCAGGTGTCCCTGAAATAGCCAAAGGAGTTCTGATGTAGTGTGAAGTAGCCAAAGCAAACTGCCATATTAGCATTCCCTCCTAATGATAGCTCAGTGACTGAGCATCTAAACCTATGGTTCTATTGTATCTGTCTAAAGATAATTCAGAAAACACTAACTGCTGTTCAGCCATACACTGATTATAACGTATTATTATTATCAATTATAATTATTAGTTAATTTCCAAACATCTCTTTGATTTTCAGAATTGTTGGAGTTGTTTGAAATAAGTACAATCCCCTCTGGAAAGCCTGTCTGCTCCTTTCAGCTCAAGTCAATATCCTTTGCTGGCTCATTTCCATTAGAACACTAGAGATGAAACTGTTTATCTTTCATGTGCTTTCACTGTGGGAATGCAATGTGGTTTATGCCGTCTCTTCTTTTGAGAGAGGACAAGTAAGTCACTTTATCACAAGGATCTTGACTTCCGTAGACCCTACCTAAAACTGATATCAAATTCCCTTTTATTTAGACACTTTACTGTACTGGCATTTTTTTCTGACTAAAGCACAAAAAGTTAGGAACAATAATTCAGCCTGGTACAGCTATAATTTCTATTTTACCCATGTATAAAATTTGACCCTTCATACTCTACATTTCACAATCAGAAGCTTTTGCACATTAGACAATTATACATAGGTTTGATACATACAAAGCTACCAGCCAGCTTAGCCTTCTTTTGGAAAGTTACGTATCAATCCCAAATGCTTAAAACTGTAGCCTTGAGTACTTCTTTCTATTTACTCAGGCTTGCTACTGCCTTCTTTTTTTCATCTATTTTTATGTACAAAGTTAATGTTTTACTGTACAAACATCCTTTTTATATTTTAGACATTCCTACCAGGATACACCCAGACTTCTCTATAATTAATAGGCATAAATCAATGAAGAATCTGAGATTACTGAAGTGTACTTTCAATATGTGTGTTTAGAGGTATTGAATACAGCACCTGGTATTAAAAAACAATATTTTAAAATAAGTTTCTGCCTCCATTTTCTTACTTACTTCTTTGCTACTTAAATTTGATTTGTGGTCCCACTGGAGGTACTATTCCACAATTTCAAAATCACTGTGGGTTTAAACATTCTTATGGGAAAGTTCTAAATCTTTTCCACTGTTTATCTCCTCCCTCCTACTGGCTCAGTCCTGAGCTACATGAGATTTGATTTCAGGAGAAACTGTCATTTGACCCAAATTGTGTTATTTAGGATCATAAAATTCCTTTCTAGTCCAATTTATAAAGACAGCTGAATTTAAAAAAAAAAAAAAAAAAAAGAAACAGTTAAAGGTCCAAAGAAATATTATTACATCCAGACTATTAGCTAGTATGATTAGCAAATTTTCCAGCTGAGACTATTTTACTCCCTATTAAATAATTGAATGTTCAGTGAGACTGAGAAAGAGAAGGAGAAACTGCAAACCTGATTGTACAGCTTGTTGGTTGGTGTTCTCCTCTGGGATACAGAAAAGTCAGGTTACAAGTTTCTGCTCCAAAATTCAGTTTAATTATTTATACAAAGAGAAATAACTTCAACTGTATAGCTAGAGGAGTTCACACTAGGATATCCAATATCTTGATGATTAGGGTACTCCCATGGGATACTGGGAGACCTCTCTTTCAATTCCTATGCCAGTGAATATTTAATAATTTATACACAGTAAAACTTCTTCAAGACTAACCCATACCATATGATCCAGCAACTCAAAGATTAGAACACTTATCTGCAGTTGAAACAGGCCTGATTTCAACCATCCGATCGAATCCAGAATTCCAAATCAGGAAGAACAAATGTTTGAAAATGGATTCCTCTCTCTTAATGCCTTGAGCTCTGGACTGTAGAGTAAAATAAAGATTTTGTGGAGCAGAGGATTTGTGAGACAGCTGACCTGGAACTGGGTATTTTTTTTTCCTGAAGAGGATACCTTATTGTGAATATGTAGTACCAAGTGTTCCCAATACCTGTCTTAGAGTGCTTCCATACCTTGGCATTCCCATCATGTAAGTAGCTATTAGCTTTGGTAAATCTTACTGGTAGGCACCATAATTTCTATACTGTACATAAGAAGTCTGGCCTTCAAATATGGGACCAAGGTTATAGTAGATTGCAGTGTGCCTGAGGGTTAGAAATGTTAACATCCAACAATAACTGATTTGATTTCTATACTCGGAGAGAAAATATTCATTTGTATATAAGTTGCTTTTACATCCATGTCATGGAAGAAATAATTACTTCAAAATGTGTAGCAGTAAAAATATATTCCAGTTGGTCCCCAGAAGAATATTTCACTTAAATCTATTCTCTATTTAGTGATACGGAAATGATTAGTAGCTAACAGTACTCTGAAGATTTTATAAAAATAGGAATAAGTGCTAAAAATCTATGCTTTTTCTGGCATATTATGGCTTACTTAATCCTTATTATATAGCCTTTATAAAGTAGATTTATTTACATCTTATTTGCATTCATTAACATATAAGGTAAATAAAAGCACCAGTGACCTTGCTGAATATTGGAAAAGAAAACTAAGGAAAAAAAACTTCTTGACTAAAGGGGAAATACATTTCTTTCTCTAGAGAATATTAGCTTCCCAGTGACAAATTCACAGTATGTGAGTCAATAACAGTCAGGTAAGTGTGTAATACACAAATATTCCCCTTGCACACCTATATTACTTAAATATACATAACATCTATAATTTCTCTGATTATCGAAATGAAGCTATTCTTTCAGCATTCAGAGCAAAACAGGAAAAATGGGAACTTCAAGCATTACCAGCTTGAAAAAAATTATTTCAATTTCCTAGAGAAGACCTTGGATTTTATTTTACATTACTGTTACAGAAAAAAAGGAATTGCACAGCAAACCATTATTTTAAATTATCACTATCACTATTATAGCAAATAATAAAAGGAATAATAAATATAAAATGTGCATCATGATTTTATTTATTTCTAGTAGGTGTATCTGAAACTCTTAAGTGAAAGAAAAGCTGTTTAGAAGCAAGTGCCAATTTTCATACCTCCCCTGAGCAAAGAAATTATTTACTCAACAACAATAAAATTTGAAATTTATCACCATGAAACAAAATGTATAATCTACACTGTGCAGGGAAATAATAGTCGTAGTACTAATAGTAATAGTAATGTTGCCATCCATAAACTGTATTTTGCCTTTACAACCACGAGAAAAACTCTCTAACACTTGTTTATAGGGAAAAAAGTCCTTTAACATATTTTTCTCTTTTACATGCCTGTCTTGTAATGCCATAGAAGGTATATAGCTCATTTTCTTCCCAGTTATTCTGTCACACCATTTTAAAACTGCATGTATATCACTGGTTTGATCAGCACAGAGGTAAAAAATTAAACTGGAGTACACAAATAATTAAAGGTGGATATGGTTCCAAAACACACTATGATCACACCATTTTTTAAAGAAGGCTATGTCATAACATACTTAGAGTGATCTCCTTAATAGGTTTTACTGTGTGACCTCCTCTCCATGCAGCAGTTATAAATTTTAGTGTCACTTGCCAGGCAAACAGTAATTGAAGTATCTAAAACTTATGTTTATACATCTGACCAATATGTATCCAGAACAGCCAGTGAATAGTTATTGGAATTGAACACATTCATTGTGAAACTGTCTAGAACTAATTGATGAAGATGAGTCTAAATATTGGCATATTATGGCATTTTATTGGCATAATATTGGCATATTATGGGATTTTACAAATTGAGGTAGCCACATCCATTGCATTCTGCATCCTTAGAGATGCAAAAAAATCCACTGAAGCTGTGTCTATGTTTCTTTTAAACATTTGAACAGAGCTTGAATAGAGTTAAAATATGGTCAGTAGTTGATACTGCCCTTTTTTAAGCCTTTAATCTTACACAAAACTTGAAGGAAGGTTTATATCAAGTAACCATTAATTATCTCAACCCAGCATCTACTCAACATCAGCCAAGAAAATCATCTTTTTACTGCCCTTCAGAGCTTCACAAGTAGACCCAGTAAGGCAAGGCATTTGGTATCTTCTGTACAGCTCAAGAATGATGTCAGCTATTACCTTATGGGAAAGGGGGTGTTCAACATACCATTTCTGCCTCAAAAAATAAAGAGGAAGACTTCAATAGATCAAAAAGTTCAAACACCTGATTAAGCCTTGACAGAAACATTTGTCTTCCTTCTTTCTGACTCGATCCAATCCCACATTATTCTTCCACGACAAAATTCTTTCTGCTATGTTTGTACCTACTCTCAGTAGGTACCTCTTTCCGTGTAGGTCTTGAAACTCCAATATATTAGAGCCCAGTGTGCCTGACAGATTTCCTCCTGGATATTGTCCTTTAGGTCTTTCAAGGAAGCATCCTCAGATACCATAACTGCTTGTACCTGGATGACTATGAGCACAATGGCAAAGCCACAGGAGCTGCCTTTGAAACTCACTAAAGCTATGGCTTACTAGTTGGGGATTAGTATTCAGTAGCTTTTGAAAGATAAGCATAGCCACATCTCTTTCCTGCAAAAGTTGGTTATAAAATTCTTATCCTGAGTCAGAGTTAGTTGTGCTGAGTATTGTCTCTGCTATCGTATCAGGCAGCATAGAAAAGGAAAGAATAAGACCTAATGACAAAACTGGAAACATGAACAGAACTTCAGGGAGAGAGGAATTTTCAATCAATAACATAAAAAGACTCTTGATTTTGCTTATGCCAGAATATTCTGGGTAAAATATGTTGGCATTGGGAAGTTAGTTTGTATGAAATTCCATTCATATGAAGTGCAGTTTGGAAAAAGAACTTCATTTGGAAATGAAAACTTCATTCTTTTTTTGTGGCTTATGATGTAAAATATGGGAGAAAAAACAGTCCTTTACTTCCCCAGGTTAAGGAATGGGCACATCTTCAGCAAGGAAGGCTTGCTTAACAGTGTGGTTTGAGAAAGACAGGTTTATGCTGCTTAACAACACCAATCATGTTAATTCTTGAAATTGTCCAATAGAAAATGTACTTAACAGCTTGAAGTAAAGGATATGGGAAGCTAGTATTCAATAAGAATTGATGTCCAATACAGAGTTCAGAAAGTGGTTTGAACTCAAGTTTGAGATTTTGATTTTTTACTCAGGAGATTTTTTTCTCCATCAGTGTAGTGGTGAAGTCATAAATTTGAAAAGAAAATGAGAGGCGAGGAAAACAGGAAATAAATTAAACAAGCTCCAGTCTAAGAGATAAAATAAAAAAAAAATTAAAAAAAAAGAAGTAAAGTATTTAGCAAAATTGCTTGCTGTTTAACTGTTTGTTATGATCCAGTTATTAAAATTATTAGAAATGCCTCTGCCCAAATTAAGGTGCAAATGAAACCACATGCCAAAGTCAATAGTATGGATTTTATTTAACAGTAAATGTGAGGCAGAGAGAGAGAGAGAGAAAGAAAGAAATAGGGAAAAGGAGGCGGCAGGGGAAAGAAAGAGACTAGCAGAGATTAAATACAAATTGTTTCACCATTGTGGAACCCCTTGCTTTACTCCTTCTGTTTTGTGTGGAGAGATTTCACCATCACACCCCAAAACCCTTCTCCGCCTCCACCTACTGAGCTTTGTTTACTTCTTCTTAGACCTGAGATAGTTAGACAATAGTTAGACAATAATCTTACCTTATATTCCCTATCAGGAGAGGAAGGGGGTAGAAGAGGGGGAAGAGTTTCAGTGGTTCCAGACAGGTAGCTGCTTCCTTCCAGTTTAACAAAAAGTCTTTCTATGATTTTGACAATGTTTAAGACGTTAACAACATTTCAGTCTAGCAAAAAATTTTTTTAATAACTGTTCTAAATCAATACATTATTGTCTTAAATAACTCCTCTAAAATTATAGAGTTTGCATAGCATAATCACACTGATATATACACACAGGCTGAAAGTTGCAAAAAACATTGTAATAAAGAACAACAAATAAAAAATCTTAAGCTCTATGATTAATTTTATTATTAAATGATGCAGATCATTAAAATGCACAGGAAGAATACTAAAGTTAGTATCCTTTAATTTCATTGATTGTGATATTGATTGTATTCATATGAAAGTTAAGGACACATGACCCTGAGATTAGCTCAGTTGATTAGAGCATGGTGCTTATAACACCAAGGTTGTGGGTTTGCTCCCTTTATGGGTCACTCACTTATGAGTTGAACTCAATGATCCTTATGCCTCTCTTCCAAATCAGAATACTCTTGTGATTCTGTGATCTTTGTTCCAGAGAAGCCTCTATGAAGCCATGTTGAACAATAACTTCAATGGCAGTTTCAGAAAGATTTTTCTCACCATATGCTTGTTTTAACTATTTCAATTGTGAAGTCCGTCTATTTAGAGGTCAGCATACAGAATAATCTTCCTTGTGTCTGGAGAGAAGTACGATCATTGAAGCTGGTACAACCACTTATGCTATAGTGGCAACCTTAGTCGGTTTTCATTCTGCAGACTTCCTTCATTGTGCTTCAAAAGGCCAAATGTACCACCCATGTAAACATTGCAGATCGATAAGCAAGCACCGACTACAATTATAGCAGTGCTTAACAATAAATTGTTTCACAAGAGCATCATGCATTTTGAAAAATAAGAAATTGCACATTGTTTTAGGTGTGAGGGCAATAACTACAGGAAAGACTGGCAGAGTTCATCCATAAGATCTCCTGAGACAACTTTGCAAATGGGACATGGTCCTATTGCATCTACCTTGCAGATGGCTGCAGTGTGAAGTACTAAACCAATGTCTAACAATGTTAGGACTAGAATATATATCACATCGCATTTTAAATTACTGAATACATGTACTATAAAACACCAACTTCAGCATCCTTATAGAATCAGCGAAGACAAAGAGACTAGGTGATTCCATCTACTTCAGGTATCTAATGTAGGATATAAATTACCCTGTAAAGTTTCCTCGATCAACTGCAACTATAGACATAACTTACACAACTAGTTTAGACTGGATACTCAGTGCTCAGGCATATACAGTTGTTTCATGATTTCTGCTCTAGCGTTTTTAAGTTCTTCTTTGATGCAGTAACCAAGATGTAGTACTAGTTTGGCTATTATATTTATTACCTGAATATTGAATGGAAAATTGTTTAGCATTGACGATAAAATGAGATTGAAACTGGTTTTTTTCTTTTATTTAATAATCCATCTCATGCATCAGTAACATTTTGTTTTAATGATATTATGCAGGTCTATATAAGATATATTTCTGTGACCTATTTTCTTATCCCAAACATTTAAGAACCACTACGAAGGAGAGTGGGCTATAAAAATAGATTTTTGTAAGTGTGTTTTCTGTGTCAAATGAAGGCTTTTGGCATGTCTCATGTGTCCGGTATAAGTGTTATTTGTCAATGTGAGAACTGAATCAAAATCAGCAGGAAACAGAAAACTTGCAGTAAGAAACACTGTCAAGAACAAAGGAAACCAATAACAATTGACAAGTGGTTAATGAAAATGGATGGAAAAAAGGAGGAGAAAGAATTGGCAAAAGAGGACTGCTCATACTAAGGATAAAAAATGAAGTGGCATTGTTTATCTTCATTTGGCTACCTATCTTAAAGTAAGAGACAAGTCCCAGTGTTGACACTGCAAAGAAAGAGAAAATATGAACCTTTTCTAAACTTGTACAAAAAATTGAGTCCTGTTGCGGAATCTTCTACTATCTCTCTTCTTTATTTTTACATTAAAAGTTATTTTTTCCCTAGGAGTCGCAGACACCCCATCAAAAAATATCAAAACACTGAGGCTTTTGTTTTGTATTTCGCAGAGAGCTGTATAGTGTCTTGGGTTTGCCTAAGGGACAATTTTTACCACACCCCCCACAAATTACTCTAGGGTGAGAGAAGTTTATGCAGACAAAG
>JAWMRA010000041.1:19864893-19946838 GCA_035584735.1 Pseudotriccus pelzelni | reverse complement strand
TGGCTTTTGTCCGGAAATTCATCCGGACAAACTATTTTCAATCCCCAAGGAGGGGGACTTTTGCAAACCCATGACATATAGCTACAAAGAAATAATAATAAAAAATAATAGTTCAGCTCAGGAATAATTTTGTAAATTTCCTTTAATCTATTCCTTTTTTTTTTTTAAATTTCTCACCTCTCTTATATTTCCAAACTTTGTTACGATTATAATAATAAAAAAATGTGCTTTCTTTTTCTTTCAAACTGAGACTATTCTTCCAAATATCTCATTTAGTAATTTTTCAGTTGCTTTGGGTGCCAAGATCTGCAGAAAAATTTTACTATTCCTTGGTTCACTATTTTATGGCTGCCAAAGATCAGTAGAAAAGGCAAACAATGAAATCACACAGTTTTATAATCTCCTATAGAATTACTCTAGTACCTTTTTGTTATTGCTGTGCTCTTACTCACTCTTTTTCCTTTCAAATGACAGTCTCACACAAATGGCAGATCACACAAAATAAGACATAAATAACATTCAAAATATGTCATCTGTTCCTCAAATGTATATGAGGAATAAAGGTGCATTGTGAATTAACATTCCTGGAGAAAGAAGAATCTTCCTCTAATTACTCCTAAAATGTAATCATTCTTTCATTGCCAGGAAGATGCCACTACCTAGGATTTATGATCCAGATCTAAACATCTGCTGGAAAGACACACTTCCATTTATTTCAGTTGTTTCTGCTTCATGAAAATTAGATTCAAAACATGGATTAAGCTCAGCTTTTTCTCCAAAAACCTTTCGGGTCTTGTCCTATGTGCTAATTTTGTCTGGGATAGAGTTAATTCTCTTCATAGTAGTTACTACAGGTTAACAGTGGGAATGAGTGAGTGGCTGTGTGGTGCATAGTCGTTAGTTGGGGTTAAACCATGACATCCCTGAAGAATAACTAAAAAATTCATCAAGTTTGTCCATTAATTGTTTTTTAAGGAGACCTTAATAACAGCTACAAATTGCTTCTGCTAAAATACAGAACAGATCTCTATTCTCAATGGAAATCTGAAATCACAAAGAAAATTATTTTTTACATAGTGAAAACATGTTATCAGTTACTGTCAGAGCTTTTTTCAAACTCCTTAAAAAAAAAGAAAAAAATAAGCACTTTTTAAAATATGACTACACATGAGGTATGATTCATTTCACCTAGACTTTGGTGTCAAATTTAGGCATCTTTTATGCTCAATGCCACAGTTTAGGTTATTCTAGTCATACATAATATCATTACACTATATAAACAACACACCTTGTTCCTTTTCCGTTATTACAACACATAAAATTTGCCCTACTGCACATATTTTCTACCTTGATATTCAGAATTCAGATTCCACAAACAATTGGTACTGTTTTAAGTTTGTTCTGTGAACATTTTCCAATGAAAAAAAAACCAAAACAAAAAATAACAACTTGTGAACAGAAACACAAAGCATTTTACAAACGGCACAATGGAATTAATATAAAAATGCAACTAAAAAATGGAATTTTTGTAAGAATGCAATTGTTAAATTTTGTGCGTAATGCATTTTGAGAGTTACACAGCAGTTATGAGTCAGCTTTGAATATTTTTTTGTTTATTTTTCAGTTGTTTGTAAATTTCAAATACTTTCTTGTGAAGTAAAAATAGTCTTCTGTTTCTTTGTTTTATTTTGGCATGTTTTGTCCTTTTGCTGATGCTCAGAAAATTCAAGTACTAGTAACTAATACAAAATATACTATTCTATTCAACACTGAGGAGACTTCATTGAAAAGAAAATCAGTGGTTTGATTTTTTTTTCCCTGTTATGGAGGGGGGGAGAAATTTGGCATTTTTTATTACTTTTCTGTTTAATATTTATTGAATAGAATTCAATGCAAAACGTTTTGAAATATGGGCATAGAATTATTTGTATTTGACAGTCCTGAATCTGGTGCAAGCAAAAAGGGGAAACACAGAACACTCTCACAGGCTGCTAAGACCTTTTAGATATAATATCCTCCATAAAACAATATGAAAACACATTTTTATTTAGGATCCTAGTTGGTCTGTTATTTCCAATGAAGCTTTGTTAGGTCAGATGCCTTCAGCAATAACCGTGGCATGTTTCAGTGTCAGCAAAGGCTATGCAATTCCTGTGATGATAGAGGTTTACTGTATTGTTGTTAACAGGAAAGGTTAACCACAAGGTTTTAACAAGTTTGTTATCTAACATTGTGTTTGCTGTTATATATCATAAAATATTGAAGAGCTTTCTACCCAAGGCAATGCTGTCTGCTGATTTGAAACGGCAGAGAAGTGATTTAAAGAGTAAGAAAATAACATTGGTCAACATGAGTGACCCATACACCAGAAACTTAAAATTTGTAAGACAAATGTCTTCTGCTTCACTAGGCATTGGGATTCACTGAAGGACACAATGTAGAGGCTAACAAGTGAAACGGAAATAGATGTGTGTTGCAAATAGTGACACTGAACATTAATACATTTACATATTTTATAGCTACACTGCTATGACACTTACCTGAAAAATATTCAGCTGTCTATTCTTCTTTTTGAACATATCTGTGAAATGCAATGTATAAATATTCAGTACCGTTGCATATTTATGTTAATAATTATTGCATAATTCTGTCTTAATCAATTAATAAAATTGGTCTCTGGTTGAATCCTCATCTGTATTTTAGTGTCTTACCTTATGAATTGTAAGATTGAAAGCTGCATGTTACTGACATATTCAGTTCACAGGATCATGCTCATCCTCTAACAACGATGAATGCTAATAGAATTACTCATGAACAGCTCTTTAATAGGGTCAGCTGCAAGGATGGAACTGAAAGAACAGTATTAGCTTATACTTAGGGGATATTACATTGCAACCAGCCACATATTAGAGCATCAGCATGAGGCATTCACAACAGTGATTAAACAGGATTTTGCTGAAGTGTTCACAATTTCTTCTATGCACAGGCTTGTTGACATGAGAGTTTGACCCTTGACACATCTCATTTGAAACTGCAGTTTGCAATAAGGGTGCTAAAGATACAATTATCACTTTCCATTTTTGTTTTTAGTTGAAGAAGTCTTTTAGTTTAACCTTTTGATACCCAGTATCACAGTTCCAGCTTTCATACACAGATGCATACTTTTTAACATATGCTCAGAGAATGAAGGAATTTTTTTAAGTATTTAAGACTTTCCATTTCTTCAGAGCTAAAATTTACATCCAAACTGATGAAAGTTGGAAGCCACAAAAGGAAGAATAGGGGGTGGGGGTGGGGTGTTACTTGGCCTCTTGCATCCAGTGCACTGTTAATAAAATTCTTTGTTCCATTTTATTTGGCTGTTTTCAAATTTTATTCAGAGATTTTTCTCACAATCTCATGAGAAACAAAGCATTAGCAAATGTCTCTAGCGTTTACTTGGTTTCATGGCAAAGTTACTATAAGTAGGTTGTATTTTAATTTTGTGCCTGAAATTGAGAGTTCACTGGTCATTCTGTTGTCTTGCAGGAGGGCAGTGTCTGGCAGTGACCCCTTTAAAGGTTGCAGTGAAGAGTACAATGTCAGTGATGTGTCTTGGGATGTCCACAAATGCAAAAGCTCAAATCTGCAAAATGCTGTGGAAGAAAGGACACATTTTTACTGTGATACACTGTGTATATGCCAAAGAGTACTGTGTGCTCTTTGTCATGTGCTTGGAGTATTCAGCACATACCAAAGAGTACTCAGCACCTTGCTGTATTATCCCAGTGGATCAGAAGATTAAATAGGGTGAAAAAAGGCACTAACAATCTACAGCTCATCTAGTCCATACTCTGTCTGGAGCAGTAATCACTAGCCAGTAGTTATTAAATAGAGCATTTTGCTCTTTTTTGAAGAAGGAAACATAGATTATTTTTGATTCTGGGAACTGTCTGCTGTTTTTCTTTGATAGAAATAAGGCATTTGCAGTGTAATTCTTCTGCAGCAAAGATACCTCTTTGTTCCATTTTTCTTAATGAGAAAAGAATTGAGTCTATTTTTTTCCCATTATATCCTCTGTTATCTGAAAGATTTGAATGGCATCAAGTAACACAGATAACTGTGTATCTGGCTACCTAATGGAAAAAATCTAGCAATCTCTTTTGGAAATTCTGGATAACCAGTGATGGATTAAATAAAGTTATTCAGTACTCCACTCTGTTCTTGGGATACTGCTCTCAAGTTGTGATTTAAATGGTAATTAGTGAATGTGTTTAATTCTGGTACCTTTGCAGTCCCATGCAGCTTACAAGGATTATTCAGGTAATTAAAATGCTATGTGTTCTTAAGTAACATGTAGAGTCTAAGTTTAATCTTTTCTTTCAGTACTCAAGTGGCTGCTGAGAGAAGATTGTGGTTTTATATTTTTCTAATAAGTAGTGGCAACTTTAATCCTTCATTAATCCTGGACATTCAAAAAAAAAAAAAAAAAAAGCAAGATGCAGGACCACAATGCTCTTGATACTACTATCCTGAAAAATAACTCTATGAAAGATACCGGATTCACACAGCAATCCATTCCTCTGTTTTATCCTTCTGACTTTGCAGGTGAGGTTGAGCATTCATAATAATTTAATCTGCTCTTGCAGTTCCTTTTCCTTTTTTCATTCTTTGGATAACTGACTAACAGCGATTTACAGTGAGGTAGTCTTGGTCTTGATCTGCTGAAAGATATTAAGATAAACTTAGTTTTTCTATTCTCTTTTATCAAAATAATGTGATCAAAATAATTGAGCTTCATAAGCAGAAGGTGTCTGCATTCTTTTCTCCTAGTTCCATCTAGTAGAACATTATTCCTCAGAATATTTTGTAAGTAGTAGTAATAAAAGAATAATTGTTGTTTTCCAAATTTATTACTGGGAGAGTGTCTATCCTGTTCGTAGTTTAATAAGTAGAGCTGTAACAGTTGGGAGGAAAAAAGAGTGAAGCATTAGTTTAAAAGTGAAATGCAGTAATTCCGTACTAAGCAAACGGGTTTTTAGGCATTATATCAGCTATGTGTTCTAAAAAAATATTTGAGAAATTAGAAGCAGTGTTTTTATATAGCCATGGAAGGGTGCTTTTTTAAAAAGATAATAGGCTGGCGTGTTAAGAGTGATAAGAGAAGTTAAAATGCCTGGGATTAATTAAATTAATAAGAAGACAGTGCAATGATTGTGTGTAATAATATCTGAGGCAATTGGAAATGACCATTAAAAAGCCTGGAATAACAGATGCTTAGACCTGAAAATGATCAATAACATGACTGTGAGACAGCTGGCTTCATTAACTGAAGAAATTAGCTAACTGGTTAGGAACTTGCATCAGTTAGATCAATTAAAAGCAACTAATTGAATAGAAAGAAAGTTGTGCTTCATTGGTTCAAATAAAATAAGTTTAGTAAAAGATTTAAGAAGTCACAGATGGGTGTCTAATTAATAACAACAATGACAAAAAAGTCTTCAGTGATTAAATGGAGGAAAAGGAGTTTGAGCAGACATAAGGGTTTGAGTGCATTGGGGGCAAATATCTGAGGACTTTAGGGTAAGGGTTAGGTTAACTGAAATCTGTTGGATCAGGCTACAGCAGAAGT
Source organism: Pseudotriccus pelzelni (assembly GCA_035584735.1). Lineage (NCBI taxonomy): Eukaryota > Metazoa > Chordata > Aves > Passeriformes > Tyrannidae > Pseudotriccus > Pseudotriccus pelzelni. The sequence goes on along the minus strand of JAWMRA010000041.1, from coordinate 19,941,227 downwards.
GAATGTCTGTCTCATGTATAGACTTTAGGGTAGCTAGTTTCTCATCTACTCATTCAAGAAAACAGGATTTGGGAATAAGTGTCACAAAGATAATGAGGCATGTTTAAAACATCTGCTAGGGTGCAAAAAAGGATTCTAACTGGAAAAACACAATCCACAAAACTTCGTATCATGTATTTCATAGGAGCACCAGAGTTAAATAACCATTTTTACTTTAGTGTGAAAAGTGTTTTAAACAGTAAAACACAAGTTCTGATCTCTGTTCAGAAAAGTCCTAGCCCAAGACTGTGTATACTTAAACTCCAATAAAATTCAAAGATCAAGGTTTTCAAGTGACCAAAGTTGAAGCTGCACACTGTAAGAAAGCTGAAAGTTCTTGCTTGACCTTGCCAAATCAAAAAGCCTTGCTCAAAACAGTAGTGCAATAGACCCTGAAAGCCTATTGCAGCCTGCAGAAGGAGTCTTTACAAGTCAATAATCATCTTTCTTAACTGCAGAGAAGCCTAAGAAAATGAGGGAAAAAATCTGAATCTCTCTGTAGGCCTGACATGTATTGTTCAGTATGGTAGCATCTTAGTTGGGCATCTTTTCACACAGAGCAGTCTCCTGTTCTGAAGAAGCTGATATATGCACAATTGACTAGAAATGTATCAGAAGCTGCCAAAAGTGTATCCTTCAATCTTCAGGAATGATTGTATAATGTCAGAGCACAAAATGCCAATATTAATTCCTTAGAATCCTGCACTGATATCCAAAGCTGCAGTGCACATTTTGCCAGCTCAGCATAAGGCAACATGCTGAGTGTTAAGGTCGCAAGCAAACAACTAGATGTGGCTGTAGGTTATATTAATTAAGAGAAACAAAAGAAGCTAGATTTGAATGGAAAGAGGAAGACAGCTGAAAACAAAAAGTGCAGAAGTAATGGTTTGGAGCAGAATAGCTAGAAAAAGACTCAGGGAAGACAGAATATATGAGAAAAGGCACTTGTGTATAAGCATGTAAAACAGAAAAAAGTTTTATGTTGTTGAGGTTGTCCACTCCTTATAGTCCACAAAGAAAATTTCAGAGAGAGCATATTGATAAGCATACTGTAGTAAAAAGACAAGGAATATCCATTGCTAGATCTACTTTGATGTACCTTTAAGGAAAAAAGTGAATGCCTGAATAATTGTCTGCAGTTGCTAAATGAAGTCTGGCTATAAAGAAAGAATAAATACAGGGAAAATGCGAGACTGCAATATTAGAAATATGAATGCCTTGAACATTTGCCACTCTAGTACTTACCATCCTATCACTGCACCTCTGATAGCTTAGTAACTCTACAGCTTGGAAAATTATAAACATAAAAGAAGAAAAGGTTTAGAAAGGCACATCAAAAGAACTGTGACCAGCAAGCAGGTTGAGGGAGGTGATTCTGCCACACCACTTTGCTCTGATGAGACCTGACTTGCAGGACTACGCCCACCTTTGGAGGCCCCAGCATAAGAAAAATGGGGACTTGTTGGAATGAGTCCAAAGAAAGGCCATGAAGATGGTCCATGGGCTAGAACACCTCTCCTAAGAAGACCAGCTGAGGGAACTGTGGTTGTTCAACCTCCAGAAGAGAAAGCTCTGGGGAGACCTTAAATCTGCCTATCAGTACATAAAGGGGGCATACGAAAGAGCTGGAGAGGGACTTTTTACAGGATTGTGTAGCAACCTGGTCGAGTGAAAGGTGTCTCTGCCCAATGAAGTCAGGGTTGGAACTAGATGTTTTTTAAGGTTCCTTCCAACCTAAACTATTCCATGATTTTTTAATGCCCTTATGAGTAGAAAATGCCTATGAAAGTGATTTCCAGACATTAATTAAACATGTATAAAGAATACAGGCCAAATATAGGATATGTATAGAATATATTTTACTATATATAGAACATATTTTCAGTATATGGAACTAATATGACTTGACAAGTGCCAAAAATAACTTTTTGCATTTTCTATGAAAAGAGAAGAGCAAAAAAAAAAAAAAAGGAACCTTTAAAAATAAATGCTAATGTGTATAATTCTCAAATAGCTGTTTTCAGCTTGTTATTTGGGCCTGAAGGAAGAAAAAAACCCACATGTTTATTACTCCTCCTATTCTAGAAATAATTATACTAATTAATCGAACAGTTGTAGTATGTTCTTCTGATGGCTATATAACTAGCTTCCATTTGTATTAATCTTCCTGGTAATTACTCTTATTATAAAAACATATATTTGTAACAGCCTACAAACATCCATCTCCTAAGACCACACCAATATAATAAAGGTGTAGTGGTTTTAGTTTTGCCACATTGCAAATACTTGGCTTCAGACTTCACAAAAACCCTTTGAATTCAATTAACCCTAATGACGAGCTATCAGACCTGTAAAATGCTGCTAGATGTTGCATTACGTAACACAACTAATGAGTCCAAATAATCAGCAATAGTGGGGCCTTATTCAGAGCTTAATTCTGGTAATTTGTTTTACACAGAAAAACAGTCTATATCAGAGTGCAAACCTGGCTACATATGAGTATTGCATTTTAAAATTCCAGTCTTGTAAAATTATGCAAACAACAGGGAATATTGGAAATGTTTTAAGGCTCTTTTAAGATAAATTCTACATTTGTACCTCTGAGACAGGGCAATAAGCCCTATGACTCACTGCTAAACTTTTTAGGTTCTAATGAGAATGTTCTATAACCTTTAGGTACATTTCCAGGTTTGGAAAGAAATCATCTTGAGGATAGGATGTTTGCAAAGCAAGAACAGCAAGTCTCTTCTACAAGGGGAACTTGCTTCCTTTTTTGATGGCAAAGGGAAAGAAGGAAGAACTTTATTCAGCAAAAGGATCTCTGTGACACCCTGTCTTTGGCATCTATTTCTAGAACAATATAGTTTTCACATCAACCACTCCTTGTTCCTATGATAAGGACAATATTGTATTAATGCCTTTTCCAAAAATACCAACAGAAAGAGAGGGAATTAAATGGAGGCTATACAGAGAGTTGAAGTCTGTACCAATTAAGCTCACCAGGAGAGAGTTCTTCCATTCTCTTCAGAGGAGCTAGAATTTCATTCCACAGATTGCACAGTTATAAACCTAAAAGTACTACCTGTGTAACAAGGAATTTCATCACACCAAGTGAATTCTATAAAATAGGCCAGAGATCCCCAAAAATAGGAAAAGAGAATTTATAAGTCTTGAATGCTGCAGCTATACAAAAAGACATATTTTACAAAGATATACACAATATTTTCAAGGAGATTTATTTTGTGTTTGCTATAAATCCAGATATTTCTACTTCCTGATTTTCATCTTTGCCTCTATTTGCCATCTAGAAATAATTTTGATTTTCCTATTGAATTTTCAACATGTCCACCTGATATGTTTGAATTGGTATGGGCAAACAAACACTTTTCATGTTGAACTTAATTCTTCTTGCCTTCCATAATGTCTTCTCCATTCTCCTTCTGTTTCTCCTTTTGCACTCTGAGACTCTTTGAAAGAGTGGAACCATTTTTTTTCGCCAAGTGTGTAATTTTTTTTCTCATCACAGCCAGAGTCTGCTTTTGATGTTCTAATCCCAAGTGGGATGAATCTCTTAAATTTAATTATTAAGAACATTATCACTTTTGATTTAATTTGTGTAACTATTAGCATGTTAATTTTTTATTTTACCTTTAATAACAAAGCATTAATTGCTGGTCTAAAGTTAATTTATTCCCCATGTTCTGTCAGTTCTAATATCCATATTTTAGCTATGTGTCCTCAGACCACTGTGGATAACACTTAGAAATGCAGTTCATTAATTAACACAGGGTATTAACTACAATTGTTCCAACTAAGTTTTACGTGTGCAAGCCTAAAACTTTTTGTGTCTTATTTTACACAGCAGATCAGGTGAGGGATGAAGAAGGTATGGTGCAAAGTATTTTAGGACAATCATGTTTCTATAGGAAACTAATCATACAAAAATGGGGCTATTTAAGAACCTAAGATAACTTTTGGAAAAAAAATCATACATTTGTGGCTATATGATGCCATTTTGAAACACACGCCAATAGTTCTAACAAATATATTGTACTCAGTTTTTTACACCATGAATAAAAATCGTATAATCCAGTCTCTAAATATTAAATTAGTAAATATCTATTGGTTCCACAGCTTAAGGAGAAATGAAAAATCCCTTTCTGAAACTCAGATATGCTGCTTATATTGAAGAAGATCTAGTGGACGTTCCATAGGTTTCACGCCAAAGATGTCTTTGCAATCTTACTTGGAAAAATGACAGCATATGTCCTGCTTGCATTTTTTTAATTGACATGAGAATCTTGAAGTTCTCACAGTAAACAAGTAGTATAAGATTATAGAAAAACACATATTTTCTCTTATTTTTTTGATTGCATCTGCAATTTGTATGTTTTTGACTTCTTTGATATCTACCAGTGTATACAGAAAGTGGGCAGATGACGATTTTCTTGGTTAATACAAAACATTTTTTAAAATTACATATAAGACAAAAAGAAGTTTCTTTCACACTGCATTCTTCCTGGACTGTCTGAAGTCATATGAGTTATACACATCTTACCTGTTTAGAAGGATAGTCATTGATATCTCCATTTGTTAGTTCAATGGGTGTAATCTTTTAATATATTTAAATATATAGAATTGCCACCTTGATACTGGTGATGGGTTTTCTCTGCTTTCTGAGTAAATAATGGCAATAGAGAACAAAATTTTGATTATGGCAATCATTCTGCCAAAGTTACTCAGAATATGCATCTACCTCCAGCTTTTCTCCTGCAAACATCAGCAGATACTATCTTGGGTTCGACACACAAAATATTACACCCTTATATTACCTCTCACTAGTAACACAGATATCCTTGAAAAACAACATGTGAAGTCCTTCAGAAACTTGCAGACACATGTCCTGAAGCACTATGGTAAAGGAAACAACAAAAAACAGCTTTCTGTCCTCTGCCTTTCTCATTGATTGCTTAAACATCAGAATTACTTCAGAGTTCTCTAAGCAGGAAATATTATATGCACTAGTAGAATTAGAGTCACTTAAAATAACATTCTTCATTAGGTAAGGTACTGGCAAATGCACCTTCAGATGATACCTTGGGATTGGTTTTCACAGGTATATTTACCTGCTGGAACTATTTGCATGAAATTCAGTATGTGTGAAAGGATGAATAACATTATCTGAAAGGGCCAAAAGGGAAAAGGTCTTCAAATATATATTTATTTATAACATTTTTCTTTTAATTGTTGTGTGTCCTTATAGGAATAACAACAGATATTTCAACCAGGATTTATATATAAATTGGAATTGCATCTAGGTGGGAACTCCAAAGAAGGAAAGATGCAGACCAAGTGTTCATCAGCGCCATCACAGAAAACACTAACTGTGTAAGGGTTTTTCATCACTCCAGGCACACCAGCATATGAGTTCCTCTGGTAATGACTGACACAATGTATGTGCCTTTCCTGGTATGTCTGACTATGTAACACGTTTGCTGCTTGGCCTAAACCCACCTTCCTTCTTTTACAGTTCTCCTTTGAAAATCAAGGCACTGCATCCTGTAGTGACTTTTGTTCTTCAACTGGATTATGCTAAAAGCCCCCTATTTTGAATGTGCTGTATTGTATTTAAAATAAAATCAAGTAAGGTGATTAGTTTTGACAGAACAGCTAACAGTTGACCCTATTGGCTTCATAGAATGGTATGAAGTTTTTAATTTTTAAATGTGATTCAGAAAATGGAATATTAATCTATTACAAGATTGAAAGGGTAACTAGCTCGAAAGATACTTAGTAAAATTTCTTTATGAATTATACACATTAACTGTGAAGTAGCTCTTAAAAATCCTTTTCCCTGATGGTAGAAACTATGATCACAAGAAAAATGAATGACACTGGCTTTCCATATAAACTGAGCGGAGCTTTATTGCACTGTAAAAATAATTATATTTCAGTGATAAAACATATTTTAACATTCTTTTTATTATTTTTTTCTTCCCATCAGTTGATGAAGTAATTCTTTATGTACTGCCACAAGTCTTAAAGTCCCCATATGTTTTCTTTCAGGGTTTCCTCAATTGAATACTCACTGTTACAGATCTGCTAGAGGGCTTTTTGTCTCTTTCTACTCCATGTTCTTGAGATGAACAAAACATTTTACTCTTACCACCGAATATCTGTATTCCAATATTACATTTTCTTATGCAGAAAATGGGCAGCAAGCTTTTACAGATGAATCTAGAGTTTAGTGCAATAATAAATAGTGGACACTTCAGTCTGCTTATCACTGCACAGAGACCAGGGCAGGGATAATGAAGCCACAGATTTGATCTTCTTGTATCACCATCCTAAAATGCACTAGGCAGTCTGACTTTAAAGTCTTGTTTTCCAAATTGTGGGTGTGAACTCAATTACTGATTTTTAAATGCTTGCTAGTTAATAATTATGGTATGTATCTCCATAAGCCAGATAGAAAATTTAAATTAAGAATAATGGATTAATTATCTGTCTACCAGATCTGTCTGATGATATATCTAATCACCATTACATAACTCAGTTCATATGTAAAAGACTTCTGTATCCTTCATTTAATCTTTGAGCTGATGCAGCAAGATAATGTTATGGCTAGTGGTCTTAAAATTTAACTTTAAAATTTGACTTTTACATAGACCATTCTTTTAAAATTCTTTGTACAGCACAAAATTAAGCCATAGGTGCTAGAAGCTGAATATGAGGCATTCAGATTTATCATTCACTATGCAAATGCCCTTTAGTTTCTGAAGTCTAGGCTCCCAATTTCACTTCTATGCTTCAAACAGGAAGCAAACACTTCAAACAGGAAGCAAAAAGCAAGCAACAAAAAAAGATCATTCCACAATTACTACTTTTGCTTTTTCCTTTGTGAATCAACCAAGTTCTGAAACAGTTTACTGAAATACCACTTCTTTCCCTAATATTTTGAAGTACATTGAGTTGCAAATGAAGAAGCATTATTACTTGTTAATTTAGAGACATATGGAAGTAAAAGAAGATTTTATCCCTTCCAGCGCATGTCAAAAACATTTGATAGTCCTTGGGAGTGCAAAATAATAAATACTCTTTCAATTATAAAACCAACCTGAATGTGATGTTCTTTTTATGTTATAAAACTCCAATATATATATATATATATATATAAAATATGATATACTGTCTGAATTTATTTTTCATTTTTACTTTCTTCTGGTATCACAAATCAAAGTGTCCTACTTACCATTTCATTTTTTTTTTTAGTATTTCACACATTTTATAAAATAATCTTGCTTTCAGAGAATAAAATTATTGCATCCATAAACAGTGGTTTCAAATATTAAATAAATATCAAGACGGATTTAGGCAGGAACATCATACCATATGCAACAGATGGTGCAAAACCTGTTGAAGGCCCTAAAGTCCTTCAGGAACAGAAAATTATACTACCAAATATGCTTGAAAAGGTGCCTGAATGAATGTGAATCTTCATGCTGCAAAACATAAAATGCCTTGATTTAGGCATCACATCAAACTCTATGCTTATCCTATTCAAGTTAATATAATGTATTATTTATTTGTATATGGATATTAATTAATAATTATTTTCAGTGGTTAAATTAAAAAAAACACCATAACTATATTTCTCTTCAGTAATGTTTATTTATGATAATTAAAAGATCTGCTCTGACATACGCTGTACAGTGCCCATCTGATATAGATGTCCAATTTGTGTTTCATAGTCATTTGCCCCATATAATTTTTGGTACTTAGGTCACCTGTGTTAGAATCATGCAGTACTGTACAGAATAAGGCTGACACCACCAGAAGAGGGTTCAGGTGCTATGATTCATTCTCTATAGATGCTTTTGTCTTTTCATTTGTTAGTTATACTCAACAGGGTAACTAGAGTCTTAATAAGATCAGAGCCCTTGATGCAGTATATAAGGGATACGTTATGTAAAAGATGTTTACCTACTTCTAATTACTGTAAAGCTTCCTCAGTGTTGATATCTGTTCCAGAAAACCAGAAAAGACCAGACCGACCTTTTATAAACTCATGTTGACTATCGTTAGTGAATTACGCTTTGGCCTCCAACTAATTTTCACAAATCCTAAATTTTCCTCAAGTGTTAGAAGTGATGTTAGTTACATTAAAATTCAAACCAGAAACTCTTCTGGTTTGGCCTTTTACTCTTTTCTCCCTTCTGTTTCTGTTACTAACAAAATGGCAAATACAGCTCTAAAGTTTTTACTGGCAGAATAAATGTTTTAAGTCACTGGAAAAACAGTATGGGAAAAGCCCACATGATGATTTCTGTTTTCAAACAAAATGAGAAGGATGTATTTATACAATATGCTTATGCAAATGATAAAGAAGAGATATAGTATCTGTTAAGATTACATTTCATTAAGTTAAAAATCCCTGATACTTTAGTCAAGAGTCATAAGGGAATTACCTTGGGAGCTTTTTGCACAACTTAGTTTTAACAAGCCTTAGCAAACTGGAACAATGCTAAGGGATAAATGCCTAGTAACATATGCTTAATCCCATAAAAAGATAAAAGAGGATAAAACAGAAGACAGCAGTTTGGTGTTACTCCTGTGTAAAATAGCCAAATGGCTATTTTTGCACTCTACCAATAAGGATTTAAAGCCAGCATGGCCTCATGAAAGGAAAGCCTCATTAAGCAAAGCCACTGTTTTGTTGGTAGGATTTTTTCTGACAGAATTGTACCTTGATAAAAGTAATTCTATTGCTTTGACACACCTTCTTACTGAAGGCATTTTAATTCTACATAACATTTTTTATAATAAGATTGCATTAGGGAATTAATCAGTCACACATCAGAGAAACTGAAAATTGTCTCACTGACATCTCAAAATACAATTGTTACAGATGAGGCAATAATGAGCAGGGACATTTCTGCTGGGGATCCTCAAGTGACTATTTTTAGTTCACTCTTTAGTACTTCCTCTTATGATCTCAATAAATATAGAATAATAAATAGAGAAAATCTGAATTGAAAAAGTTTAAAAATTATATACAACAGGATAGAAAATATTGAGAAGGACAAGTTACTAGTGCATTCTGTGTGATCATTGGATTCACTGACATTTGTGGGGAAAGTAGAAATCTGTGTTGAAAAGTAGAAATGTGTACTTCCTAAAATCATAACTCGGGTTCCTAGCATAGATTTGCACTGCCTCTCACTGAAGTTGATGGAACAGCATTCCCCTATGAATTATTTAAAACTATCTTTCCCCCTCCATCCCCCCATGAAAGAGAGGGCTCTAGTTTTGAATTAAAATATTTCTCCAATACGTGGGGTTGGAATTGTTTCTTGCACTCATGTTAGTCCTTTCTATCGTTCACCTCTGTGAATGGATGCGTATCCCTCATAGTGCTTCTCTGCATGGGCCCCAGGGAGTATGTGATCCCCTGCACTGCCAGCAAACTTTTAACATTCACAGCTCAGTATCTAGACAATGGGTATAATCAAGTCTTGTGTTTCATGTGTTCAGCTTGTTTCTTGTCAGGATTACTTTTTCCTTCTTTTCCTGCAGAACTGACCTGAAATAATAATTTTTTTCTTTCTGTCTTTCTTTCTTATCCCTTGGAAACATTATAGATTTCTGACCAAGTAGACTCTCCTAAAGCCCACAAAGAGAGTAGATAGTAGCGTCTCCAACATTTCATTCCCTTGATGGACTCAGCAAGTTATGACCACGTTTAAATCCCACCTTGTGATAAAAAATAAGTTTTCTTTAAGATTGGCAGAGCAATCACCTTTTCAGTGCCAAAACTTAGATAATTTTTTGGATTGTTTGGCTGTATCATATTCCAAATAATGATTTCATGGTCTCTGATTTTGTCTGTAATCTAAAAGATTTTCTCTGCAACCTAAAAGTTGAGTCTTGACAGGTTTTAATCAAGGTTAAAGCTGTATCACTTTACAGTGATATGACATACCAGAAATTATGATTAAAATATCCAGGTGTTCTATGCCGTTAACTCTATGGAATAGTCAAAATCATTCTTAATGCCTATATCTTGTAAATCACCAGTCTTACATTTAATTGAAGAAATTATATTGTTCCAAGAATGATATTTTAATAATGGGTTAGAAAATGGTTAATTCTAAATAATTTTTAAATGCTATATAATTAGTTTTGGTTCTGAAAAATATTTAAGTTTCCCATACAATCATTGGAAAGGGAATCCAAATCCTCTTTGCTTGGAATACGTAACCATAAGCCACTCTCTGAATAGCTTACGAAATCTGATTTCTACTTCCCACCCATGCAATGAGGCCTGTTTAGTAAATCATGAAACTATTGTCAACTTTACCTCTATAAATGGAGTATGAAGGCAACAGTATTTATTCATGAACACAGAAGACACCATGTTCTCACCATCAGTAATCAGCAAAATAGAACTACATCAGAAATTACAAATTAAAGATTTTTTGAACTCTTAAAATTTAATTCAGTATGATGCATAAAATGGATGTCAAGGTTAATGACATATAGTAGAGAATCATAAACCTGCATTAGACAAGATACAGATGCATTTAACTTTATGGGACCTTCAGAAGAAATTGGGTCACAAAGATAAGGACTCCATCTGTAAGGGTGAAATCAAAGCGATCTGTGAGGTTTCCTGTGTGTTTGGTTTCTGTGTAAAAAGTGGAAACTCACTCTTTTCTGATCTTACAGTGGTAGGATAGGGAGAAATATAACATGTCTGTGGTCAAGCCCTGTGGCACTTCCATTACTTAACATGGATATAGAACTCTGAAAATGCAAAAAAAGAAGCTTAAATATAGCATACTTTTAAAAGAACTTAAAGGAAATGCATCTGTTGCTTTCTGTAAAGCAGAGAAATGTTTTCTTTAGTACTTCTGTTGTGTATTTTTTTATTTGCATTATTCTCAACTTACTTTCTGCTATATTTTTTTCTCAGAGGCAGTGTTAGATGATGATAATTGGTTTATTGTACTCAGAAGAAGTCAAAAGAGAAAGACATTTTTGAAAAAACTATATTTTTCCAACATTTTGAGTGTTCATAAACAGTCAATAAGGGAAAAATAAATAAACAGCACACACACAAATAAATCCACAAGAAACACAAAACAAACAACCAACCCCAAACAAACAAAACAAACCCAAAACAAACGAGAAATCACATCGCCCAGGATAAATCCTTGCTGCATCCATGGATGGATTCTGTGTATCCTGGTCAGCACCTCTGAATTGTAGCTCCTAAACTTTATCCATACTGGGAGATATGAAAAAGCTCACCATCTCTCCCTCCTAACTGCCATTCTGTTTCCCTTGGAAAAAAAATCAGAGACAGGATGACTTATGTTCAGGGCAGTCTCCTGTCACCATGGACTTGGGATATGCTGCATAATGTAATCACAACCACAGTTCACAGAATCACAGAATATTCTGAGTTGGTAGGGACCCATAGGGATTACCAAGTCCAACTCCTGGCCCCACACAAGACCATCTCCAAGAGTCAAACCATGTGCCTGAGAATATCATCCAAACGCTTATTGAACTCTGTCAGCTTTGGTTCTGAACAGCAAGACTCTGCTTTAGGAATCAGGAATGCCTATTGTTTTTTAATATTAAGATAATTTATATTATTATATTAAATATTTATATTATTTTTCACAACATTTTTTCTTAGACAGGACAGAGGTCAATTCACCATATTTAATATGGCCTAATCTGGCTGTACTTTTTCTCTGCCCACTTCCACCTACTTTATTATTTTTCCTTTAAAATCACAAAATTTAGTATTATATATGTGCCTGAAATATATTCAGAAATGTGAACTCCTAACATGCCTGTTTTGTGTTTTAAATCAGTTACACAACTCCCACAGAATACATTGGGTGCAAAATTAGGCAGCACAGAAATCATTAGCACGGTCGTACCACAACAAAAATTCTTCTCAACGTCCTCTAAATTTCAAGCCATACTCGCTTCTAGAAAGCACTCAAAATTACTAGAACATAATTTTCTACATTTTTTTTGTAACATCAAGAAGACTTAATTAAAGTTTATAACATATAATTATCCACTACTTGTCAAATTAGAGCAAAGAGGATTTTCTCTTTGGTTGGCTGGGATTTCTTTTAATTTGCTTGGTTTTTTGATCCAGAATGATCATCAAATAGCAAAGCACTGTTAATCTATCACAAATGACCTCCAAGTGTGGTACAGTGAACTTTCTTTTCTACTTCACATATACTGTTCTAATTGTCAGAAAAATAGACCATGTGTGGGACAAATGTCCATGCTCTGGCTATACTTTAGACAAAAGGACAACTTAAAAAGAAAAGTGTCTCCAAGTGATTAGAAACTAGAATGCCTGCAGTAAAACCTTCTCTTTTTTTTCTGAATTTGACCCTTGTGAGTCACCTAGCTGCCAGTACTGCAAATTATGTATTGATTTTGTTGTATCCAAGTTTTTTTCTTTTCTTTCACCTATATCAGGGAGATCTACGACACAGCAACTGTTATTTTGAATAACACTAAGAAAGCACCTGAAAATATAATTGCGCATCAGGTATGTTCATTACAGTATAAATTAATTGAAGATTCATCAATTGGAGGAAAATGTATTTACTTGAAGAAAATAAATCTCATAAATGGTGAAAAACCCCCAAACCCTAGTAATATCAAAGAGCAACAAGGCTCTCTATTCTGTTTCAAATGTCTAGTTTCTCAGTGAAAGTGGCAAAATTCTGTTTTGTTTTTTATTTTCGGATGCACAGTTGCAGATGCAAATGACGTTTCAGCAAATTTAGATATTGCAACTTGTCACAGGTGTCACTACTATGAACCATATGCATGCATCATTTTATTTGAATAGTTTTCTATAAGTATGCCTATCTCCAAAGAGTACTAAAACTCTTTCTCCTTTATAGATCTGAGATTTAATATATTTTAATTTTCACAAGCACATGGTAGATTTTGCTCAAACCAACTCTTTTATTTGGAAAAAAAAGGTATGCCAAGAAGATTCACAGTGTTCACAATGTTACACCTTAATTCTGACGTGTAATGTTCCTTTCATTAGGTACCTCATGTTGCCTTTTTCTAAAAAAAAAAAAAAAAAAAAGGAACTTTTGTACAAATGCATTTTAAAAGTCTCTATCTTCTGATTCCACACACAGAAGAAGTCTATCACTACAATACATTTTGTAGCAACTGCACGCTATTGTTAGTATTTTAATTAAGTTAGCAACTGAGTTATAATACAGAAATACAGAGAGCTATTCTCTTAATATCTCAAATGAAATCTTTATTCTTATTTCTGTGATAGCCTGAATCTCATATTGCATGGCTCAAACCACAAACAAAGCCTGCTCTCAGGTGGGTTAAATGGTTTATTGGCATATCAGTACTACTTTATTGATCTTAATACAGTAGACTGGAGACCTATAAATTGGCATCCCTCTTCTTTGCTTAATCAAATTTCCAATAGTATAACATTCAACCATTTTAAAACAATACTTCAAGTAGTCAAGCATTTTGTTTTTCATAAAGCAAGCTGTAGTTAGGTGTTTTGTATCAAGGGAGTGAATATATCCATCACTACTCTCTATGTATGTTTACTTTAAATATGAAAGTACTTCCCCTTCAGTGGTATAAAATAATTTTCACATCCACTCTTGCAATCTAAGTATATACACTAAAAGACCATCTTTTATATTTCAAACATAAATAAGTTTTGCCTAGTGTGACAGGCTCCACTAAAATATCCAAAATACTTGTACTCATCTTATTTCTGCCTTCTTATCAGTTATAAAGTCCAGGTTACCCTTCTCCAAGACTATGCCCCAGCAACTGGCAGCCTAACAGTTTCCATTATGGTTTATCAGGTTTGTGTTTGTGAGCTTTGTTTACTGCGTTTTCTTTCACCTATTATCCCATTGAAAATAAAATTTCCTTGATCTGGCAATCTTGCTGAAGCTGATAGTCTCACATGCCATACATCCTTACACAAACATTTTCTCAGTTTTCTCAAGTGGGGACTATTCCCAGATTTTTGCATGGTCACCTGATGCTGTGCTTGAAGTGCAATGATGGCCACTCTCCTATTTTATTTACATTTTGAATTATACCAAAACTAATTAATTTGATATATTGTAGCCCACCTGCAGAATATGGTGGCACCTTTTTTCTTAATAATTTTTCTTATTTATTTCTTATTAACAGGATGGGGTTATTTTATAAACCTATGGCAATAATAAGATGCTTCTGAGTATTCAATAGTTGAACATGTATAATAGATTTAATGTTTATCTATTTTCAGGACTTCATTTATGACAAAGCAAGTAGACGCATGAAAAGCCTTGATACCACTAGAGAGAAACTAGTTTCTCATAGGAAACAAAATGTATTTTTGCACATAAAATTTGGACTTTTAAAAAGAGAGAATGATGCAATACCCACCATAAAGACATTTTAGTGAATATTGCACCTATTATGGCAACCATAATTAAACAGAATGCATATAATGTAGGCCTGTTGAATTTATGACTCATAATTTATATTATTATGTAATTTTGGAGCCAAAGAACTTACCCTAACTACATTTGGGTAGATAAATGAAATTGTTCAATATTTACGTATGTTGCTCTTCTGTCAATAACAGAAGTATTTTGAAGGCAGTTGTTTTTCTGTGTGTATGTCTTCCATCACCATATACTCTCTAAAAATCAATAAGAAATCCACAAGTGATAAGTTTGATGTTAATTTCATAAAGAGACAATTTAGACTACTGCCCATCTCCATGTCCTTCCTGTACATAAATTGAGTATTACCATGAATTCAAAACTTTTAAAAAACGGAAAGGAAAGAAACAAGAGGAACCCATCAAGGGCCCCAGTCCCTACAGCTTTGCTAACACACTGAAAGAAATTATCATCCCATGTATAATAGCGATCTGGTGGGTGTCTGTGGGACTGTAGCTTTTCAACACATTTTCTCCCTCCACAATGCTAAAACAAAGACAAGAGGTTGGCTTTTACTGAAGGCATATTGGTAGCTGTAAAAGGACTGCAACAGCAGTATTTGCTTTGCTACAGCCGAATAAACATCAACTGCATAATATTTAAAATATATATCGAGAAATAAAAAGGTTATTTCTTTTCAGCAATACTAGATTGAACCTATTATTTATCATCTAAACTGTAATCTCTTTTTTCTTTTCCATGAGTACTTAGGAGGTCTCTAATCACAGCATCCTGGAAAGATTTATTGCTGTGCTGTTTCAAAGCTTGTGATTATCTTTTGGCAAAGATAGTGTTGTGTTTATGCATATTATACTCTGCTTGTTCGTACATACAAAATAATATTTCAAAGTGTTGAATGGAACATTTTCTTTTAAGTTTGAAATCAACACACTGAGTATGGAATACATTTGATTTCTGGCAGAGAAAATAACATGTTACCATAAATATTTCAGGGAAGACCGATGTGGAAATAACACTGATTTAAGATTTTAAAATTCAGTAGGAACTGTAGACTTTTCATATTCAAGACTCCCACTGATTTAGAAATGGTTGAAGACACATGGCATGAATGCGGAGACTTAGAAGACTTGTTCTTTATTTGTGAAATAGCATATTCTATATGTAAAAAAAATAAAATAGGTAGCAAACAATTTTAATGTCAAGACCTCTCTGTGTTGTAGAACATAACACCATGATGTAATTCTATGTGTATCAGCTACTAATATTTTTTTACCATATTCATTATGATACAAGATAATTGTGCAGACAGTGGTATGTTCACTTTTACAAGTCATGAGGTAGGAAAACACAATGTCTTGAACATTGTGTTTGACTGGTTAAAGAGCCAGTCAAAGTTTAAACAGGGGTAAAAGAAATGTTATGTTATGCTTGAAGTTATAAGAAGATTCTAGGAAAATGAGACACAAACTGGTTTCATTAACAATAATATATTTTAAAAAAAGACTCATCTGAAGCTGTGTAAGAATCTCGGGGAAAGGAAGAAATTATGGGGGGGTAAGGGGGGGTCCCAGCTGTCTAGACATTTAGATCACTGGCTAGGATATCAGAAACTATAGAACTAGAAAGTGTTGGTACAGATTCATTGAAAAATAGTACCAGTAAAATATGGTTATAACATCATATTATAACCGCTAAAATTTCATAACAGTCCCCATTAGACTAATGAAATATGCAGAATTGCCACCTGTTTGTCTGTTCTTTGTATACCACAGAAGAAATCACACTGAAATTGCATGCCCCATCCCTGTAAGTGTTCAAGGCTAGGTTGGATGGGGCTTTGAGATTTAGTGGAAAGTGTCCCTACCCATGGCAGGGGGTTGGAACTAGATGATGTTTAAGGTCCCTTCCAACTCCAGCCATTCTATGATTCTATGACTGATATTTGTTCTTTAAAGGTGTTCATGGCAGCTTTCTGCTTGTCATAGATTGCTGCAACAGCTGCAGTTAAAAATCCAACTCCCATAGTTTCTGAAGAAAACTAAAATTTAAATTTAGAAATGAAATAAGATGGAGGGAACGAAAATCCAGAGCCCTGAGCTACATGGTTTATAAAACACAGAGGAAAAAAATCATCTATTTCAGAAAAAAAAAAAAAAAGAGAACCTGTAGAGTCAAGATGGTGAGCAAGAACTATAGAATGTGTTTTACTAACCTGGTCCAGCTGATGGTTTGAGATGGAGCCTGATACTCTTTCTGTCAGGATCGCTCCACTCTGCCTTCTTGCAGAAGAGCAAAGGCAGATTAGTCTCTCCCCAGCAGCTAAATGCTCTACCCTCCCCACCCACTCATCTGTGGGCTCAGAGTCCTATCAACTCCTGTTGCATCCATTTCAAAGGAGAAGCCGAGGTCCCATCCCACGAGGGGGCTGCAAGCTATCCTTCTTGGCTAATGAGACTGTGCAAATCCTACCCGTTTCAGGGCATCTCTGAACTGTAAGGACTCTGCACTTTGCTCAGCCCTTGTGACACTCAGGCCTCCTGTGAGGGCTGCAGCCCGAGTCTTCCTGACAAAAACAAAGGTTGAGTGTTTCCTTCAAATCGAGGCTGAGTGATTTTAGCCAACAGTTCAGCAGTTATGAGATTTAGATAGGCAGTGGTATACCTTTATCCAAATCCTTTCTGTTCCTGACAGGAACTAAAATCACATTTTTAATTCAATATGGTTAGTCTGGAACCATTAAGTCATATTAAAGTTTTAAGAAGAGATAAAACAGTTGCCCATCTTTGCTTGGAATATTAAAGGATTAGCTGGAATCAGAGGAAGGAAGAACAAGTGTAAGGACAATCGATTCTTTCACCCAGTAATAAAAACATTTTACTGATAGGAGGATGAACTATATTTTATTCTCCATTCTTAAGAGTGGCTTGAGCTTTTTGTAACCTCTGCTTCTATTTTTATTTAATCAAAAATGCATTGACTTTCTATACAAAGAAGCATAGCATCTACACACTAAAACACAAATCTGCAATCTGTTTTATTTCCTTATCAGGCATATTAAGTGAGCTCTAGCTGAGCCAAAGTCATGAAAAGAACATAATTTTAACAAAGAAAGTGCTGGCTCATATTATGATTATAGAGGACTATGCAAAATTCTTGTATTAATCAGAATCTACATTCAGTGTAATAATAATTTTTTTTATTTTGAATTATGAAATATTTTTCTGTCTCCTCTGTGGTGTTTCTGTGCCACATATGCTTGATCTCATTATTGGACTAAGCAAATATAGCAGGACTT
The DNA here is from genome assembly GCA_035584735.1 of Pseudotriccus pelzelni. Taxonomy (NCBI): domain Eukaryota; kingdom Metazoa; phylum Chordata; class Aves; order Passeriformes; family Tyrannidae; genus Pseudotriccus; species Pseudotriccus pelzelni. The sequence goes on along the minus strand of JAWMRA010000041.1, from coordinate 19,923,386 downwards.
TTTAAGAGCTCATATCTATTGTGTCTAATCTCCTCACCATGGTCAAAATGAGAACAGATACAATGCCCCTAAATTGCAAGTGAGCATTCTTTTACTCTTAAGTCAATTATTTGCTGGAAACTGATCCAAATACCTCCAAAACAAGGACTCTCACACTAGCTTTTGTTGAAAGAAAGGCAGCAGAGTAGATATTTACATACCTTGCCTGATGCAGAAATTCCGAGACTTATATAAGTCTTAAATCTCCTACTCCCTTATTATTATTTTTATCTTTACTCCCCACCTCCATCCCCATTTCCTCCAAAAGATTTACTGGTAGAAGGCTTAATACAGTTAGTATTACAGAGGCCTAAAGATATCTGCAAACATGCTCTAAACACAAATAACTTCATACTGTTTTGAGCCTAGGAGAAACACAGGAATGGAAAGAATTTAATTAACAAATCTCTTAATAGTGCTAGCAGAATAGACTACCTTTAATAAGAATCCACCACTGATAATTGTTTTCCAGCCTCAGTGAAAGCTTTGTATGTCAGACATGATAAACCAAGACTGTTTACCTATTATAATTATACAGTGAAATAAAGATATTTTCAGTGATCAGACCACGCATTTCTGAAGAGCCCAATAGGCAGAATTAAGAAAAAAAAAGTAGAAAATATGTGGGTTTTCTTACTGAAGTAATTACAGTGAAGAATTGACTTTAGCTATTGAGCCATAACAAAAGTCATAACCTGAGAGAGAAGAAAAAAAAAGAAAGAGGAAAAACCCAAAAACCACCAGAACTCTAAGAGTGATGTTAGTTGATAACAACAGAACTCAGCCACAGGAACAAAATTTTCCTCCTATGTATTTTCCCCAAATTATGTGTTAGCTATATAGAACTAAACGGTTCACAACAAACAGAGGACCTCTAGGCCTCATTACATCTCCTTGAGTCTCCCATTTGCAAGGACACATATTCACTAGTCCACCATTAAAAAAAGAAACATACTTCTTCTGTGCTCTTAATTGGAGCCACTAGGACTTTAAGGACCTGTAAGGTGATGGTAGCCACAGAAGTGCTTTGGAATAATTCTCCCAGCAGTTGGTTTCTCTGTGCTTTGTCTGAGCAAGTTACATTAAAAAATGAAGTTGTCTTCTGAAATCTACTTTCTCAGTCTGGTAGTTTCTCCAGCAACTACTGGATAATGGCTTACTGGGAATCCCAAATCCATCTGCTCCTTTGAACTCCAGCAACGAAATAATATTCTGTGAACAGGTTTTTTTTCCTTTAGTAACTCTTGAAGTATTTATTCAATCAGCGCTTCTTCTCCCTCCCCTATCCATCTTTAAATAAATTAATAACAAATAATTTGCTGCTTCTGAAGCTTATAGGCGAGTTGAGCAGAAAACTATACCTATCCCTTTTCATCTGCATCACCTACATGGAATCTAGTCCTTGTAAGTTAACTGGTTAGCATTACCTCTTCATTACCTACCTGTCTGGAGCTGCTGGGCATTCTTCTGAGTTCAAGACACATAAGCCTTGGATGTATTTCCGGCTTCCCTATAAAGGAATTTGGAACTAGGGGGTAAATAGAAGGATTGTTAATCTCCCACTCTTGCATTCAACATAATATAGAAAAGCAGAGAGCTGTGAGTTTTTGCAGTGATAGACTAACAGTATAAATAGCCATCCTAAGCAACAACATACACATCACCTTTAATGTAATGAAAACCAAAATATTGTTTACTATTTTTAAATCATACTTCAAATCCCTTTAAAAGCTAGTCCTTTCTTTCTACCTCCTTTTATTTCTCCACAGCAGAAATTTGTTTTAAATTGAAGTTGGACAAAGTAAATCTAATAGATACAATTTTTGAGTGCTTTCTTGGTATTTGTGGTACCTGTTCTGTCACTGCCAAGATTCTACCTCTGACCTGAGTGACTGCTTTCCTTCATGTCTGAGTGTCAGCTAAGCTCTGAAAGTTATCCACAAGATCCTGTAGTCAGGGAACTGAGCAAATCAGTGGTTTTCTTTTATAGTCCCAATTAAAACACATTTTAATTTCTCTTGTGGACAAGCATGCCTGGTGATACAGAAGATGCATGTGTCTGGTAGAGCATCCAAAACTAGCTTATCCCCTAAGAACATAAATAAAATAGGCTGTTCTGCCTATAAATGTTTTGGAGCATAGAGAGGCAATAGTAAAAACTTCACAAGAAAACAAGAGCTGGTGTAAACCCAAGTCCTTAATGATAATGAAGGCTTAAATTCTCCTAGGAAAGACAGTTAATATCTAGGGGATTTACCACAGAAATTAATTTTCCTAGGGAGAAACTAAGTCCAAGCTCTCAAGCCTGCTCCACAGAAAAGATGACAGATTATTCTTTGCAAAGCTAATTGAAAAAATGCCACAGAGCAACAGCACCAGGATTAGCAAAGTCTGAAAAAAAGCAAGGTGAGTGGGTGAAGTGCCCTATATTTACGAAAGACTCTCCTCCAGTTCTTTACAGAGACTGGAAAGACTTCTCTTCAAAAACAGTGTTGTGGAGTTTCCTATACTTTATAGTCAAACCTAATTACCTATGGTTTCAAACCAGCAGAACCGACAGACTTTGCTGTATAACTGGCTGGTCTGCTGATCAGCATCTTATAATTTACCACAGTGCTCTAGCAGTAATCCCCCAGGGAGTTCTTCATGGTAGCAAATACAAGCAGAAATGCCAAATGAAGGATCATAGCACATGAAAGGAGGTATTAGATCTGCTGTGCCAATTTGGTTTCGAAGAAAAAGCAGACTGTTTTTTGTGCTAATGCAAAATATGACGTAAAGTCCCGGAAAAATTAAAAACTTTATGTTTTGCTTCAGTGGGCTTTTGATCTACTTCTGTTATGAGTGCACACCTCATTATGCTGAGGAAGAAATAACCCCCTGCAATAACCCTCCTGTTGATGACATCTTTTTGGTCTCTCTCTAATCCTGACACTCAAAAATATAATGAAGTACACCATGCTGCCAGAGCAATCACAGAGCACACATCTTTGAAATTAAAAATAATCTGAGGGAGTTTACACACCTTTGGAGTAGTTTTCTAGCTAAATCTGTGGAAAACATCAATATGGCAGTGTAAAAGCAGAATCTTTACAGAGGACTATGGGGCAGAATTTTAAAAGGGTTCAGGTACCTAAAAGGCAGATGGATGATACATGGGGTTTCAAAAAGAATTCTTATTTTCACTGATATAAAGGAAAATTCTCTTTGCAGAGTGCCCTGAAGATCCATCTCATGCCTGGATCCAACTGCAGTAAAGCGCTTTTAAAAATCCCATTAGACACCAGTTTGAAACTTTAGGTGCTTAAATTATTTTAAATTCTTGTTCTATACCTCCAGCAAACTGCAAGGGAAAGAAAGTGGAAAACAAGAAAAAGCAGACACTGGGAACTCAAGACTGTTTCCAAAGGTTACTTGACATTCATTATATCACCTATTAATGTTTTTGAAAGTATATTTTGCCTTCCTTTCAAAGTGGGAAAGCTCATTTTCAATTTCATTACCACTCACTTTGTATTCTTTGTCCACATTTAGTTTGTTTTAGATTTAATATAGGTCCTCTATGTGACAATTCAGAGTTAACCATAGGGATACTGTGTTATAAATAGAATACACAGAACCCTCTCTTTCCATGGATGTAACTATTTTATTTTTGCTTAATCCCAACTCTTTCATTACAAATTAAAATGTGGACAACACTTTAATTAAAAATTAGAATGCATAATGAACTGAAAACCTAATCTTACTTCTACAGCTTCTGGCATGGAGTCCTACGCATCTCTAGAACCTCATTACAGACAGGAAAAGTAAACAGCCTACAAGCAACCCTACGTTTGCCTCTACTTAATTCCAGTATATTTTTTATAGTTATTGTCTTAAAAATATAATAATTTTAACGTACCTTGACAACTGACTGAAAATTGAAGGAACATAATTTAATAATGTACTGTATTATCGCTAGAATTTTTTGGTTTCCCCTTGTGTAAATAAAATACATTGCTGAGCAATGGCAAATGAGAATTTTACTCAAATGCCACTAATTTATACAAGGGTGCAGCCAGCTTCCCAGAGACATCAGAATGACTGTTTAAATATTTTTCACAGACCAACAAAACTCTACAAGGAGATAATTAACGGTATCATGTCTCATAATACTCCACTCAGTTTACTAGAATATAGAGAATGTAAGAAAAAATATATTCTGCTTCCTCTCCCACATTTAGAGAAGAACATATTTGAACTCAGATCCTCTGCTTCAGATGAATGGCTTAATTGCCTTTCCTTTTAGAAAATTTCAAATTAGGTACATGTGAGATGTCTCATAAAGGAGCAGTGAACTATCCTGGAGATTAGATCACAAAAGTAGAAAAACTGAGTTCCAATATTTATACATTTAAATTATTTACATAAAGCAGAAAAACAATGCATCCATAGATGCAACAGAGATGTTATAGCCACTTACCCAATCCTTCCACAGAAAAAGAAGAGCAAGGCAAGGTGAAATGCATTTGGATGAGGTAGATGAGGTAATGTGGGTTCAAATAGTGATTAAAAATTTAACATTTTTTAATTCTAAGTAGAGCAAATGTGTTATCTTCTGAAATGCTAGACGAGAAGCAGGAAATACTACTGCTTCAATCCAGGTAACGTAAGGGCAACCAAAACTCTGTGTTTGATGGGGGATTTTTTAATGAATTAACTCTTCATTAAGGAAAACCAAAACATTCAACTCCATGGTGGCTACCTAACAACCCAAGAAAATCTCATTTGCTATTTTCTAATACTGGTTAGTTGCCATTTGTCTTGGGATAACTTTCAATGAGTAATACAACTGTGAATTATGTAAACACAAATGCAGTAACGCTCTCTTGCTAATGATGATTATTTCTTAGTAATTGTATGTATCATTCCTGTAATTGTAATGTTATTTATTATGCTAATTTACTACAGTCTTCCCATTAATTATTTCTAAATATGATTGGACTGTTTTCCATTTCTGACACTTGCAGTTAGGAATGATGTGGACTACATTTTAATTAATGCTCTTGTTTGGTCTGTGCTGTACTGTGTACTGCTTATTTTGCAAGTTTTTATGGGTTTTTCTTCCTTTCCTGCCTGTCCTGGTAAAGTAGCTTATTCTAAAAATGCAGCATAGAACAAAAGGATTTGCTAAATTTAAAAAAAAAATACCAGGCAAGCAAACAAAAACCACAAACAATTGTATATATTCCCCAAAATGTATATATTCCCCAATGCTCAGCTCTATATTTTTACTATTAGGTGGAGCCTTAACATATATATACATACATATATATATATATACGCACATATTTATCTCTCAGAAAGCAATTACAAATTACACAGTAGCACCAGCAGAAAATTACGTATTTCTTAAATATGAGATCTTATTCTCAAGTTTTGAAAGAATGAATTAACCTCTTGGGAAAGAGGCATGGAAGCATTACTGAGCACTTTATTGAAAGGATAGGGAGAGTGTGCACATCTTGATTGATTCTCAGGTAACTGGGAAAAGAAGTAAAAAGGAGACACTGCCTAAAGGTATTGCATTTTTCCATGCCTGATCCTGATTGTTCTTCAGGAAATCATCTGTGCAAGAAATGTATTAAAAAAAATCAAGAAAGAAATCAGCAAGGCTGGACAAGCAAGGATAAGTGCAAGAGGTGAATGACAGCAAAAGGTGATCTGAATGAGTACAAATGGAAGTTTTAACTTAAAGTGTCTTACTAAGCACAAAATATCTCAAAAGCCCCAGAAGACCATCTCCATGGCAGGCCAACCTATTTAAACAGAAAGGTCAGACTGTCAAAGAAACTAAAGTGCCTCACAGAGCTGTAGAGCAGATGATGAACTGGGAGGTAATTTAATGAACTCTTCCAATCTCCCATTTTTCGACATTTCACACTTGGAGGTATTTTGGCTCCATAATTAGCAGTGCAACAGATATGAACTCACTGACTTCCAGGTACAAGTAATTATCCTGAGGAGAAGCAAAGGGGGCAAAGCAAGATTTAGGGTTTTTTGCCATTTAGACAACTCTAGTTTCACATAGTTGTCTTCCATAATCTGTTCACCTTTTCACAGTTGTCTGGTTCTTCCTCTAAAAACAATGACCTTTGATGCTGGAGAATGTCTTTGCTACTGACACACAGGGAAGAGCAGAGCCCTCATGGTAGAGCCTTCAACTTTTTCTCTCATCCCGTAGTTCCCCTGGTCAGGGACCATATCTGGTCATTCAGTGACTACATGTGCTCACCTGGGACAATGAGCATTGTAACAGGCAGAAGCATTCATGTTTCTGGTCCATTTCCTCATAAGAAGCATGAAGAAATATGCAATAAAAAAAAAGACAAGTAAATTTTTTGGTGCAAAAATTGAGGTGGGTGACAAAAATTATTTTTTTATAACTCTTTCCTATGGACTTTGATACTTCTCTTCAGACTGAAAAATCTCTTCATCAAAATTAAAAATTATGAAACTAAAAAGCAAATTTTATATGCTACTATACTTATTCAATGGGCAAAATACACTTGAAAAAACGAAATGTATGTGTAATTATAATAATTTTTTTATCAATTACTATTATAACAGTGACTTACACCATATTATCTCACATGAACACAGGATCTGCTAGAGTGCAAAGGTTAGCTATTGTGATGAAATAAAAAGCATAGTTTGGAACATAAATTCTGAATACTTTCAGCAATCTGAGACAATGTTACAATCTCAGCTCCCTGCATAATTTAAAAGATTCAAAACTTTTATTGAAACAATTGCAAACTTTTACGTGTGTGCTTTAAAATTGACTCTGTACATCCTCACCTATTTATTGTCTGTAGCTTTTGGCAATTTTTTGCACCTTTTTTTTTTTTTTTTAAAGGAATTATTAATTCTCAAAGTAAAAATATCATTAGCACTATCCTTCAAAATGTGAACGGGAAAAAAAATTGAATAATGGGATTGGTTGTGCTCCGGACCTTCTGACAAGACCAAATTCATTCATGCTACAAACATTTTGGTACCTTATGTAATGGATAAAAGCTAGCATTCAGAACAATGACGAAGCATAAGAAGCTGAGGCCTTAAGTATCACTCTCTTAAAATATATACAACTCACAGAATCATTAAGAAAATAATAAAAATGTTTTCTTTCATAAAATAGGTAAGCAAAATTATTAAATGTTATTATTTTTAGTATTTGATGTGTGTTAATGTGGGTTGAGACCCTGCTCAAAACTGTGTAGCATATTTCCATGCAGTCACTCATAGAGCAATTTACACCATATGAAAAAGGACAAGGATATCTGAAAAGAAATCAACTGTAATTGGAAATTGTAGTATTGTCAAACAACTTTCAAATTTAAATGTTAAATGCTTGAAAGCCACACTGGCCCTGAAGTACAGTGTGATCTCCTGCTTTCCAGCAGTGCCTGGTTCACCTCGTGAGACTGGAAGTTTGCTTTTTGAAAACTGACCAGACTGCAACTCATCTCTTTTCCTTCCTCTGTCTCCTGACAGAGCTGCCCATGAAACATATGCCAAGAATTTTATAGCTGAGCATTTTAAAATTAACCAAAGAGCAAGATCAGTATGCTGCACCAATCTGGCCTCAGAAACTCCACTTCTCCTAATCCCTAAACCCATGAGCCAAATTCCAGTTCATTTAACTGGCAGTTTTGAAGCTACTTCAGAGGGCAAACATGTAAGTATAGCAATTGTATTATCCACCTCAGGGCAAGTTATTCCCACCAGCAGAAAAAAAACTCTATAGCTATCTGTCTGCATTTTTTTCCTATGGCATGTTGGATATTATAACCCTGTGCAGGAAAACAGGATATTTAATCAGGAAATTCAATTTTGCCACTTGCAGAGAACAGGGGAGGGAATTAGACTATATTTGCCTAACACAGTGAGCTGACTATGAGCTCAAAAGGTGTTTATAGGCCCTGTTGACCACTCCAGCTGAATGTTTTGTGCGAAACAGTGATTCTTCAGCCACAGGCTCCCCTAAACACATTAACTTCTGCTCAGTACATGCTGCTTATTAGTTTTCCCAAGATTCTGCTTGTAGACATGTATTCCCAAAGAGTCTTTGCAGTACATCACAACCCCATTTAATCAGTGGGAAATATTATTATTCAGACTGTGTTTTGTCGGGTCTGAAACAACCAGGCCAGAGAGCAGCCAGGTATAGAAGAGAGAAAAACTGACCTTGTAACAAAAACTGTTTCATTTAACTCTAATGATGATATAACTACCTGGGAGCATGGGAAGGCTACAAGAAGTAAGACAAAATGGATGGAAATCTTGGCTCTCCCAAGTGGATGTTATAAAGCCTTTGAACTATGGAAGAATTAGTTTTGTGTGGCATCTTGAGTGAGTGAGGGGAGTACGGAAGTAGAGAGAAAGGTGCAGAAAAAAGATAATTTTAATTTGTGAACCACAAATCACAAAATCATAGAATCAATTAGTTAGAAAAAACCTCATCCAGTCTAACCTGTGACCTAACAACACCTTGTCAACTAGACCATGGTACTGTGTCACGTCCAGTCTTTCTTTAAACAACTCCAGGGGTAGTGACTCTGCCGCCTCCCTGGGCCCATTCCAGTGTTTAATTTAATGTTAATTCCTTTCTGTGAAGAAATTCTTTCAGATATCCAAACTAAATATACCCTGGTGCAGCTTCAGACTATGCCTTCTTGTCCTGTCACTGATTGCCTGGGAGAAAAGGCCAACCCACACCTGGCTACACCCTCCCTTCAAATAGTCATAGAAAGTGACAAGGTCTCCTGAGCCCCCTTTTCTCCAGGCTAAACAACTCCAGCTTCCTCAGCTGCTCCTCATAGGGTTGTCTCCAGATCCTTTACCAGCTTCATTGCCCCACTCTGGACATGCTCTAGAACCTCAGTGTCCTTCTTGAAGTGAGGGGCCCAGAACTGAACGCAGTACTCAAGGTGTGGCCTCACCAGTGCTAAGTACAGCGGGTGAATCCCTTCCTTAGTCCTGCTGGCCACACTATTTCTGATACAGGCCAGGATGCCACTGACATATAAATACATCATATATATATATATATATATATTTATATATATATATATATATAAAAAATCATGTAAGGACTGTTTTCCCATAGAGTTGTCTGTAAAATCAGAGCACACCTAATTGTAAGTTCACCTGTGCAGATGTAGAGTTAATTTATGTCCCTTAGCTGCTGATATGTCCCACAGTCACATGTCACTCACACCGTAAATGACTGACAGTACAGTCTGTTGTTTTATGTGCCAAGGGGAGCTTCTGTTGCCACCATAGGGCTCCCTTATCACTGGTGGTCTGTAGGAACTGTCTGGTGAGCTGGCAGCACCTCGTCCCTCAGCTGGCTGCTCTGACCCATGACGACTCTCAGTGACGCTTAGAAAGAAAGAGATTTCTTCAAGGCTTCCAGCTTTTGTATATCTAGTACTGGCCCACTGACATCAGCTCTGTTGCCTTGCTGTTTGATTACAACAGATTTCAGGATATTTTTGCCAGCATGCCTTTTTGACAAAAGCTAAGATTAAATGTTACGATAAGGGAATGTACAACAGCAAGTGTACTCCCACAGTGCTAGATAAATCAGAATATGTTTTATGAGATTTTCTTCCATCTTTGTGCTCTTACTATCTTCATAGGGTTAATTACTAGGCTTAGCTGTATTGTGTGTATGATTAGATCAATTTAAGTGGCTAATTGGCTAAGGAAGTCTTCTGCTAAAAATTAAAATGCTTCTTTAAAATCATATTTATTGTGCTATATAAACCAGAGGAAAATTACAGACAACACTCTATTTGAGCTATTGTAGCAAAAACATTTGTACATAATGAAGAATGTATTTGTTCTCTCAGATGAATATGTTTGGTAATTTCTCCTTAATAAGCATGAGAATTGTGTTACACAGTTATCTCTCACAGACATACAGAACATGTTCTCAGAAAGGTTTTCAGGCAAAGTACACATAGAATTTTCAATTCACATGTAAAAATCACTTTTTCATCATTAGTATACTTTATTTGGAGTATGGAGTTTGGACATACAGTAGGCAATAGCCTATAGCTGATTGCTTTCCAGTCAGTTCCTACTCCAAGTTCTCTCTCTGGGCTCCAAAGCATCGGCATCCTCATTTCAACAGGTGGCATGGAGACTTGTTCCCTCTTGTATTACTTTATTGCTTTGTATTTAAGCCACTTGAAAACTGGAATGTGTAGTATCATTTAAGCAACTATATAACCCCCACCACTTTCATTCACTAGGAGCTATACTTCCCCCAAGAAAAAATTTTGCAGTCACAAGGATGGAATGGGTTCTGACTAAGCTGCTGAAGCAGAGGACACATTTACCCAGATCATACCCTGTGTCAGTTTTTTTTTCGCTCTGGATGGGTCTAAGCAACTGACTGATCTGCATGCAAAATCCATAAATTGCCATGTACAGGCATCTGGCACCATGAGGGAGGACAAGCCACTTCTTTCAGCTGCATGACATGGCGCTGTGACAGCAAGCACCTGGAACTGGCAGGGCTCCAGAAGCAGAGGTCAGACAAGAAAGTCCATGAATTTGGTCTGAATGTGGATGTAGAGCCTCATACACCACTGTGGGTTCTCTAATGGGACGGACTGTGTCATATTTTGTCCATCCTATGAAAGAAATTTGCAGCCAGGTAACCCCGTGCATTGATCAGTGTTTGCATCAACTGGCAAGTTGAAATCTCTGGAGGGCAGAAAAGACTGTATCGTTCTTCAAAACAAAGGGATACACTCTGTAAAGGGAAAATGGTATGCAGGGGTCATCAGGCGGAGCAAAAGGGAGAGTACAAGCATGGAAAACCATGACTAGGATATATACATACATACGTATTTGAAAAAAAAGCCAAACCAAAGCAAACAAAAAAACCCCAAACAAAGAAACCAAAACCTTTTGGTAGGCACCAAAGGTTTGGACAGTCTTTAAAGAGAAAAAAATAAATTTATTCTACAAACCTATATATGACTGGGCAAATTTACTTCTAAGCTAGGAAGATTACGCAGGGAAGATCTCACTCTGCAAAAATACAGTGAGAAGATTTGTCTTAAAACCTTTTATTTAAATAGTTTTACCAAGCAGGGCTGAGGATTTTTCCTCTTTAAAGGAAGAAAAAGAGAAATGGAGGAATAGATGCTTTTAGTGTGGAGATGTGTTTTAGCAGAGGGATAAGGTAGAGGAAGAAACAGATCCTTTCATACAGGATTATATATATATTTATCTCAGAGTCCATGTTGGATACAACATCCGTATTTTTCTGCTGTAAAGCTCCTGATTAACCCCTCCCCCAACCCCCAGGAGGCCAAGTGAGCAATAAAGCACCCATACTAGATGAAATTGTATTATGAAGTTCTATGTGATCCACATCTATTGCTTTGTGTATGTCTTACAAATCTTACAGTACGTTTAAAGAGCTTTTACTTAATCACATCAAAGGACATAATGCATACAACATAAGTAGTACAAGTAGAGAAAAACAAGAATAAAAATTTGCATTGAAATAATCCATTCTTACCATGTGAGCATAGAATCTGCCTTCTGACATATTTTCATCAAAGGGTAGGACAGCTGACAGATAATGCTCTGAAATGTCAATACTTTGTAGCCGAGGATTTAAAACAGGAAAAGACTCTTAACATATTGAAATCAAAACCTAAAAATATATTAAATTACTAAAAATGGAGAGTTCAATATCAGAAAGGGGAAAATACTTCAGAACATCTATTTTTCAAGCCTTGAAGCAAATAAAACACTATTAGATCACAGTAGATGATCCCTAGTAACTGTAAGGGAAGGCAACATACTAGACTGATCACATAAAAATACTATATTTCTGTCTTCTGTCACCATTTTTTATATAATTATCTGAAATAAATGGGTGAAAGATTTCAATTCTTCATTAGGTAAATATTTCTGATGCATCATTTTCTGAGAATTTAACAGTATTACAGTTCAATTTATGGCAAGGCATGGACAGACTACAAATGGAAAGAGAGCTTGAAGGTACAAGTTAGAAAATGTAAACAGGGCAAAAAATAGAAATGGTGTCTATCTTGGTTTAATGGTAACTGAACCTGTCAGGTATAGCTGTTTGTGCATGTTTTACCTTCAAATAACACACATGACCTACAGAGCAGCAGTACAGGAAACAAAACAAATCTGTTGATAATGCAGAAGTCATTAAAACTGAAATTCTAGTCATTTCAGTGAGAAGAATTTAAAAAGCAGTACTAAATATGCCAATGAGGGAAGTTATACTGAAGTGATGAATATCAGTTTTAAAAGTGAACAAGCAGACATTTGTAAGGAGTCTAAAACCTCAGACATGCATTTTCATTGCTGAACAGGTGAGGGAATACATAAGAGCTCCCACAGAAGGGGAAAAAAAAATCCTTACTCTGGAGACAGTTATGATGGAGATAATTTCATTCTAGATGTGCAAAATGATAATGTTCTTTTATTTGACAGGGTTAGTTAATGGATTTCTTGCAACCCAAACTCCTGCAGCTTTGGTAGGAACAGGTTGACATAATTTATGTCTTTGTTGAAGAGACAAGACCTCCCCTTGAGGAAGAGAGAATGCTTCTCTTCTGAGTTCATCAGATAGGGAGCATGGAGAAGATTCATCACATACTTAGACCAGTCTTCAATGAAGCTGAAGCACTTGACCCCTTGCCAGTATAGCTGGGTTATGGCATCTTTGACATATCCTTCAGCTGTTGTCACATAAGTGTAAATCCCCATATGCTTCAATCCTTAAGCAGCTAGGGTATTTTACTGCCATAAACCAGTAAACAAGTACCTGATTTTCTGAGTTTGGTTTCTTTATTTATCACTACAGAGAAACAGGGGACAGATTAACTGTATATGCTGTTATAAGTTTTTAATTTCTTTTCTAAAGAGGATATTCTTTCACCAAAGTGACAGACATCCTGTCACTTTACATTTCCTGAGCAACAAGTTGCTTTGTGAAGTGTCATATCAGCTTGTGTTAATCAGATTGTCTTGCTCAATGGTGAAATGAATAGATTCCAACTGGAACAGAAAGTCTGAAAAGGTTTTAAAAATAGCCTTGAGGTAACAATGAACTTGACCTTTACAAATACCTACAGAGAAACAAATTAGAGAGATTGATGTTCTTGCAAACAAAAGATGCAGTTGTTCCCATCACCCAAGACAGTTATCACATCAGTCATTATTACAAGTACAATCCTCCAAGCACTTGGTTTTAGCCCACAATTCTGCAAAGCATATTATCTCAGAGCCATTTTGTAATCTATGAAGAAGCTGGATATAAAGATGTTTACGAGTAAGAACTAGAAGCATTAAATCCTTTTGCATAGTATTCACCTTATAATGAAAGAGTTACTGGTGTGAAGAATTTAGAAATGATATGTGACTGTAGGGGTTTGGGTTTCAGGCTTCCCAGCAAGGCATTCTGGGAAATGGAGTCCCAGAACTCTGAGACACATGTGCAGTGCTGTTCCTCTCCTAGACTGGTCAAGGAAGTCACATGGTATGATGCGGTATCATTTGAAAGCCCTATTTAAACGTTTGTTCTTGCTCAATAAACCAGTTCGTTACACACCACTTGGTGTCTGCGTGGTCCACTTGGATCCTTATTTATTCATTTATTATATTAATATTATTGCCACATGTGACATATTAGCCTGTCAAATACTGTAGAAATAGGGTGAAAATCACTCACTACGAAGCACTTTGCTTCCTTATTTATTGTGAGCAGACTCTAAGAGTTCACCTGGAAGGCTGACCACTGAACACTCCCCCTGAAAATCATCAAATACTAGCTGAATTTTATATTATATTACTATAGAAAGAGACCTGTGGGTAAGGAGTGAAGAACAGTTTACCTTCTCTTGCTTTGTAATCAAAACGTGACTCCAACTCAATTTTTTCAAAGAACAGTCTTAACTTCAGAGTGGGACTTTCATGACAGTGTGAAATGTACACTGAAGGTAATTATGTAGATTCCTTCATAGTCAAAGGAGACAAATACATGCAAGTCATCCAACTCTTCTGAGGTATCTTCTTTAAGATGACATGGATTAGTTCAAAAGTCTCCATAATAAAAGGAACCTAGTGTGACTTGTTTAGAGGAAGGTACTCTCATCGTCTATACCTGAAGCTGGGTGAGACTGTACCATCTGTAATTCTTGGAGTGGATTTGCAGTGTGGATTGTAGGTATACAAAATTCACTATAATCAAATAAGATACTGTTTCTGGTATATTTAAGGTGTAGCTATACTTCAGGAAATTCCAAGGGTTCTCTTGTCTTGATTTTTTTAGATTAGAATAATGAAAGGTATCTTGCTTAGTAGTGCATGGACTTCAGGACATGGTAGCAGCATGCAGTGGACAGGGATATTAAGTATTTAATGCAGAACTGTGAGTTTAACTTTAAAGGCCAGATAACTACACTGACTTTTGGATTTGCTAAAACTTTCCAATTTTCTCTTACAAAAACACCCTGTATTCACAGGACAGACTTGTGCTAAACATAATGCTATATATAATATGTAAACCTTACTTACTATGGGCTTTGATATCTCAATGAACTACAGTAGACTCTTATAGCCTTGAGTGCCTGATGGCTTACCAGAAGACAAAATAACACAAGTGAACTGTTTAGAAGGCTGAAAATATTTTGCTAAATGACAATAAAATAAATCTAGACATTCCATGATAAAAGCTAAATAAATGTTGATATTATATATTCTTAATATATATCTGGCTCAAGGATTTGACTCCACTTTGAGCATGTTCTACTTTTGAATAAGAAGGCTTTAGAATATTAACTCTGAATGAGGTAGAAAGTTTTCTCTCAGAAATAACACTTTTGCTCATTACTGGGAAAAAAAATAAACAGAAGTGTAGTGCAGCTGCTCTTCTGTTTTACCTACTTCAAAACAAATGAGACTAACACTCTGGACCCATCTAATTAAGAACAGCTGGAAAATGTTCTAGGCCATTTTTCCCACTTGACAAATAGCTGCAGGCTTTAACACAGACTGATGGTTTTCCCAGTAGAAGACTGTAAACTGTTCTCTAGGGTATACTGACAGTATGTAAGATACTAGTTTGGGAAGCAGTAGACTTTAAACTTCTAGTGGAGCTTCTCTCTGGGCAAATAGACAAATACTGTTCTTGCATAAATAAGAACTGGCATGAATGATAGTGGATTGGACATATGTTTTCCTTGTCAAATGGCTTAACTCCCTGGCATCCAATTCTCTGATCCACTCTGTATGCAATTTGGTCCACTCCTGAACTTTCTTTTGAAGCAAACCCACTAGTTGCTTTTGGATATAATCTAGATGTAGAACTCTCATGACTTTGCTCCAGGGACTATTCTGTCTAGGGAAAAAAGGAATGAAATGCAAAAAATTGCTTCTGTCACCCTGCTTTAGCCTATAAGACCTACTCAGATTCTTCATAATGCCCCATGTCCATTTTCCTTCAGGAAAGGAAAATAGATACTTACATGCTATATACGCTTAATGTTATACTTGAAAAACAGATACGTAGTGTTATGCTACAAAAGTGTAATTTTTGAAACCCTATGAAACAACACTATTATTCAAGCACTGTAGCTTCATTTTGAGGCCAGAAAATCCAGAAAATACTTTTGTCCAGTAAAGTGCAGTGTAACAGCACCCCGTGGTGAAGGGTTCATAACTCACACAGGCACAGGAGAATCTGCACCTCTTGGCTTGGAGGCCTGGAATCACTCCTAAGCTGAACACCTTTAGTAGTACAAGTATAATCTGCGCATTTGTCACTGAGCCAATGACTTCCACGTTCCACTGAGCTTCTCTCTATACCTAATGCCTCCATTCAAGAACAGTCAAAATGATACTTTGCTCATGGCAGAGTTGCAGGAGGATTAAAAGACTAACTAAAAAGTCACACTGTGAAAGACACCAGAAATTCTCTCTCTTTAGCTTAACAAGACAGAGGTTAAAAGGCAACCTCATTACAGCCTATAAGTAGTCATAAAGAGACCAGAGATGTCAGTGTGCCAGCACAACTAAGCAGAAAGTGGAATATAGATATATTCAGGTTAGGAGAAAGAAGACATGGGGATCTTTTTTTTTTTTAGTAGTGAAGATATTAACCTTTGGAACATATTACTGAGAGGAGAGGTAGATTTATCATCACTCAGATTTTTTAAAGTGAGATAAGATTTTATTTCATTTTTCCAGAAGTCTTGTTCTAGTTCAAACAGGAATTAATTTATCAAAGTTATCTCCTTACAGAAGGTCTTCTTTGCTTTACAGAAGGTTAGACTACATAACCCTTTTTTGATAGGTAATCTATGAATCTATTAACGTAACAGCAAACTATGCTGACAACAGAACTCAAATAGCCATTTGAGCTGTTAAG
The DNA here is from genome assembly GCA_035584735.1 of Pseudotriccus pelzelni. Classification (NCBI taxonomy): domain Eukaryota; kingdom Metazoa; phylum Chordata; class Aves; order Passeriformes; family Tyrannidae; genus Pseudotriccus; species Pseudotriccus pelzelni. The sequence continues at coordinate 19,906,870 of JAWMRA010000041.1, read as the reverse complement.
AGGATACATCCTCTATAATATTTAGACCTACATTGATAGAACAACACTTAATCACAAAGATTCTTCATTTGGGCTGACTAACCATCTCTTTTTCTTGTATAACTCACAAAATAGCAGCATCCTAAGTTCTGCTGTTTGAACACATAATCTATATTTATTTCCATCCTGTTCCTAAGATTTATTATATAATTACAATAATAAATCTGTTTTAAAACTTTTCTATTTTGTTATTTTTATCTCTATTGAGTCCACTGATCAGCTTCAGCATACTACCCTGTTTCAGTTCAGGCTTCTGGCCACAATATGCTCTGTTGTACTAGTTATATTTACAATTCAATAGCTTCCTTTTAATGACTCCTGTGTAGATCTAATCTAACTCATGTAGAATCCATATTTTCTTTTTCTTTCACATTTTCCTCCAACTTGGTAATTTCAGATTGTTCCTGCATGGTTCAAAATCATCCTATTGCATAGAAACAGAAGAATTGATGCCAACATCAGATTAATCTGGCATGTGAAAATAAGATCTTAGTTTGCATATATATATATGTCTTTATTCATAACTTCTCTCATCTATCTCTCAGAAGAGTTAAGGAGTTAAGGAGGTAGCATGTCTGAATTTGCAGTAGGGAAAAAATAAAAGCATGAAAAGTTTAGTTTAGTTGAAAAGGCATGTGTTGAACGGATATGGAGATATTGTTATCCTCTATTTTTCTTTTGTTTCCTAACATGTTATGACTACGAAAATTCAGTGTTCCAGAATTCTCTTTATACAGCTCTTTTCATCTGCAATATCTCACAGCCCTCTATATGATGGACATTATATAAGAATTATCACTCTCCACATGGATTTGCTATTTGCTCAACAAACTAAATCAACTTTTCTGTGTACAGGTATCAGGGAAAACAGAAAGTTTTGTCTGGGTAATTTGAAAACTCCCTCCAATTTTTTTTATACATATAGCAATTAGACTTGACTCTTCAGAAATCAGGATGGGGTGACTGGATTTTGGTATTTGCTTTTGCTTCTTCACTTTGTTCTATTCAAATAACCATGGAAAGAGGGATCTAAATTTTTTTTTCAGGAATGCTACATTTCTTTAACAAATTCAATGCATATAAATTCCTTGAGTTTCTCATTGGTTTTCAGTGACACTGAAACAATTGTTTTGTTCTGAAAAAAGAAGTATCAGTGTAAATTATTTTATGATAGAGTTTCTCTTTTTTCTCTAAGTATATGCATAGCATCCACACCACTCTCAGATTTTTCCACAGTTATTAGTCTGGCACATTAAGATGCACATTATCTAAGCTGTTGATTAAAAGTCCTTTTTTTGATTAATATAGCTCTCTATAATCCTGACTCGACATAATCTTCAGGGTATGGATATTACATATTCCATGGCCTGGCTACCCTTTTCACATTAGAATAATTTTTTTTTCCTCAGATGCACATCTTGAATGGATTTCTCTTGTGAGGCTGATGTTCAGATAATTTGTGTTGCATTTCAACAAAGAATAATGCTATCCATACTACAAACTGCATTCTTTCTTTCCCTTGATATATATTCCTCATCAGATGTATTTTAGATCAGTGCTGTCCTGCTATGTTTCCTATATTAGTTTTGGATTGATGTCAATTCAAATGGCTCTGGCTTGGCTTTCATCTGTTTTCCAGTAGTAGTTCTGCAAGAAGGAGGCTAAGAGCTTGCAGGGTCTTCTGACCTAATATTATCCATTTTTTTGGCATCAAAACAGTACTGAAGAAATGAACCTGTGAGCTAAAATGTTAAGTATGGCAGATACTGGACAAATGTGGAACAAAGATTCTCGACTGCAAACCTCCTAACAAGCTGTATATAAAACAGAAGACAATACAGGATATATTGAGGAAAGATATTTTGAGAATACAAAAATTTACCTTTTCAAAGTTTCTTTCCACTGTGTGAAATCACTGTTCTTCATTGTATTAAACAATTCACTAGTTTAAAACAATTACTTAATGCCTACCGCACACAACAGATAGCTAAGATTAACTGCTGGGTTAGGCATTAATGTGCTCACCTCTCCCAAAAGCCAGTTAATGACTTTTGGCTGGCAATGCAGATGCTACTCATGTGGAAAAGATTGTCTCTGATGTTCTTTGGAATGGTCTGACACTTGCTGATTTGCTATCTCCTGCTTTCTTCCCTTAAGATTTTTCTATCTTTTCATATTAATAGTTTTTTCACCTTTTATTCTTCAGCTGCTAATATTCGTCATCTCAAAACTTCTGCCTCCGTCTTCAGCTTTATCATCCTTATCCCACATGGCTCTACTATGCTGATGTTCTCACATATACTTCTCACAACTAAACATTCCTCAGGAGTCCGAGTCAAAGTTGTGGAACTGGGACACATCGGGAGTAAGTCCTGTACAAAAAATATTTGAGCCGTTGATTAGTGTTAGGGTGGAATCACAGAATCACAACATGTGTGAGGTTGGAAGGGAGAAGAGTGGGACATCTGATCCAACCTCCCTGCTCAAGCAGGGTCATCCCAGAGCACATTGCACAGGATTGTATCCAAACAATTCTTGAATATTTCCAGTGAGGAAGACTCCTAAACCTTTCTGGGCAACCTGTTCCGGTGTGTACTCATCCGCACAGTAAAGAAGTTCTTCTTCATATCTAAGTGGAACTTTCTGTGCATGAGTTCCTGCCTGACAACATTACATGACAACATTCCAGCTATGGGAGCATCCCACCACATGTCCGTAGTAACAATGAGATCAAAGCCCTATGACTACTCACAGATCTTTAGTTCCTCTTGTTTGTTCCTCATACTGCATGCACTGGTGTACAGGCATTTTATAGAAGTATTTTCTTGTGTCAATATCCCAGTAAGGGTGCAAAAGGACATCCCAAAGATCTGTCTTGTGGCTGCTTGAGCTTGATCCAAGGTATTCCCTCAAGTATTTCCTCTCTGAAACCCAAAAAAACTATCATAATTTTCTTTATGGCAAAGCACCTCAGAAGCTGGTCATGCTTCACTCTCTCTCCTCCCTACCCTCATGTTGTGTTCCTGTTCATAGCTCTCCATAACCCAGGAGCTTCTACACTGTGAGGACAGACACTGTGGAATGGATTGCTTCCAAAGACAGGGAAGTCTTTCACTGATAAGTGTGAGTGCCTCAGCACATCTTCTTCTCATGTCTCCTAGAAAGATTTATGTTACCGAGATTTCCATATCTTGGATTCCTAAAATGCATCTGTCTCTGATGAGAGGCCAGAGTCATAAATCCCTAGCAGCTGAAAGGTCCCATGCTGTCATGATAAGGATTTTGGTGACCCACTTGTTTTCTGCATTTCCCAGCAGTTAATGTAGTCATGTTTCCCCACAGGACCCTGTTTTTTCACAGAGCCCACAGAGAGGCACTCTCCCAGTTCTGTTCTTGAGGAATCTGTGCAGCTAATTTAGATGTGTGGATTCTTTTGCAGAGACAAAAGCCGAAAGTTTAAGTACCACTACATGCAACCCCCTCGTGAATCTGAGCATTATTCTCGCTGGCTGGTTTCTAATTGAGTACACTGTGACTTCTATTATATACCATTTCACTGCATGGTTGATCAATGATTACACAGTTGCATGAATACAGCCTGTTGCAAATTATAGTGAGTTTTTCCTGCTTTTATTTCCTAGTTGTGATTATTATCAAGATTATGTAATGTCTTGCCCATGGAAAAAGATTCTACATGGATGTGTTGTTGGTCCATGCTTTGGATAAATTATCTCCTATACCCTTTTAGTATCATTATATTCTCACTGACAGCTAGTTAAGTTAAGTTTACAAGAAAAAGAAATCTCTTGTATTCTTGTTCAGGTCATCTGCCAAAATGAGAATTGATTTAGGAACAGAGTAATTAAAAGGTGACATATTACAGAACATAGAGCAAGCTAGAGTTACATCAACTCAATAGTCTTGAAGTCAATGGAAACTGCTGGCTTCTTAACATTTTATGCAAGATTTTAACCTAAGTATTTTAAACCAGATGGTACACTTGTAATTATTTCTTATTTAAATTTATGATATCTTTAATATTCTTGAGTGAAAAGTGTTTGAGACAGTTAAAACGTGCAAATTCACCAGTATGTTGTATGCCAGCTAAGCAGGCAATTAGAAGTTTGGGTGGTTTTAATGGACACATAAAATTTCCTTAGTTTGAAACCATCAGGAATATACTAGAGAACACCAATTTAAACATTCATAGAACACACGTTAAAAAGCTTAGAGATGAAACAGACCCATTTCCCATCACCAAGGAGAAATCATAAATACATGCCTTCCCAGAAAAGGGGGAAGAGAAGGATTGCTATATCAATAGAGAAATAAAATAAGTACCATCAATGCAATCAGCATAATAAAGAATCTGGAATAAATTATTTTATTTCTGTCAAGTTCAAGCTTTCAAATAGTTTGAGTATTCAAGCATATGTCTTTTACAGTACTGGAAAATATGATGCAATTTCTCCTGTTTTGGGCAAGCTTATAACTTTAGCTGTTATACCCATTCTGTTGTGTCTTTTAGGTGAGTTTCCTTGAACAGCCAGAAGTGTATTTATATGGCCCCACTTGCTATAGTATCAGAATGTCTTACAGCTTTCATGTTCTTGCCTTTGATACATCCATTTAGAAGGAAGAAATGCAACTCTCTCCATTCTACTGTAAGAATTCTAGCAGATAGTTAGCAGCAAATATCTCTAAGTTAATGTTGATTACCAATAAGTTTGTGGTTCTGCTAATATAACTATAATTATTTTATCTGAGTTTTTAATCTTTAGTGTTAAACAAACATTTTGCCAGAATTTTTATCAACATTTTAAATAAAATTATATTAATCTAAAGAAGCTGTTTTTTGAGAAGGTAATTCACTGTTTAATAGCTGAAAGATTCCAGATCTAATTGCAGATAGTCTCTTTCATGGAGAAAATCGCTATACAGAGTGGGTAAGGTTTGGGTTTTTTTTAGTTCAGTATGCATTTTTGTGATTTATACATTTTGGGTAACTTTTACCTCTAATAGTAGTTTTAGGTATTCATTGTAAACACAGTTTAGATACTTTAACATACATTTTAGGGCTGCTAATTGAATCAATCTTTGGATTTTTGTTCTATCATCAAAATACTTGTCAAGTTTAAGACTTTCTTCTCTATATTTCACTAGCTATATATTCTTAGCCATCATTCATCTTAATTATAATATCATTTCCTTGTCCTTAAGTTACTCCATTTACTGAAAGAATTATTTTATTCTGTTCCAAAGAGAATTTTTTTCTCAGAGAAGTTAGGTATAAATTAAAGATAACTGTATTCACTATGGAAATATCTGTCTTCTCCAAAAGATTTGCTCTCTGGATGCATCTCAGTCTTCAAGTACCTATTTTTACTGAACAAAAGATATTTCAATTTTGTCAGGGTAACTGAAAAAGTGAAACTGTTGGAGAGTTAACTACAACACTATCTTACAGCTTCTTGGTAGGATTTGTGTTGCTTAACTAGTTCATTTGTTACATATTGCAAACACAGAGCTGATAAATATAAAAATATAATATGATAAATAAAAATATAAAATATAAAATGATAAATAAAAATCTTTGATTATCAGAAAGGTTTCCTCAAGAAAGGTGTCAACAGCTTTAGAGATGCATGCTTCCATGCTCTTTCTGCACTTGCTGGTCCTAATGACAAATTTTTTGCTACACAACTATAGGTACTTTGCAGGAGAGAGGATTGTCTAACCAAAATGTCTTTGGACATTTATCCATAAAAGACCTTACCTTCATCCAAATAAGGATCCTTTAAATTTCCCCTCAGATACTCCTAGAATCATATAAACTCTCTAGACAGCTATCTTTTCAGTATTTAAATCCCTCATTTATTTCTTCAGTCATTCCATTCAGCATAATGTGTTATTGCTTCTACACTTTCCCACTCTTGTTCACTGCTATTTTCTTACATAAAATCTGTCTTCCAATATTGTGTGGTAAATCTAGTTATTACTAGATTCAGACACTTCAGTTAGTTTATAAGAATAAATAAATTTGGTGACAATTAGTTTGAAAAGTATTCAAAACTGCCATAAAATGTTGTCTTGAAGACTTCTCAGTGAATGCCTTTCAAGGAGTGTCAAATATTTTATATGGACAAGACTGGCCTGTTTAGAATACTGAATTTTCACATCTCAAATAATTTTACTCATGTTGAAGAAACAGGATATCACACATTGTTCTTTTGGTTTTTTTTAATCCAAGAAACCACCTGGCTTGTGTTATTAGGACATGAGGTTGAAAAGGGTTTATGATCTATTCCTCATGTGCTCAGGATTGTGTGAATCCAGGACAGTGTTGGTAAACCTGGGTGTTTAGTCCTGGGCACTGTGCATTATAACAATACAACTGGGTGTCTTTGGGCCAAGCCAACATATAGACCTGAGACTTTTTTTTTTTTTTGAGTGCAGTTCGTGTAGAAATTCATATATACCTTAACTTTTTACCATTTGTTTTAATTTCAGGTAATCAATAGCCCATTAGCTGATTCATTAACTTTAAATTCCTTCAAATCAGTCCTACTGGAAAGTCCTACAATTAAAACTTCAAGGAGTTCTACAGTAGAGCAAATGTTAGCTTTCAACTCTTCTTCAGTGAAGACAATGGGCACCATTTGGCCCAGTCCATTTCCTTCCACCCCTCTCCCCGTGTCTGTTATTCAGGACTGATGGACTGGAGAGAAACTGCTGCCTGAGCCTGAGGATGGGGAGAGGCTTCTGAAGTAGAGAATGAAGGACAAAGGCCAGGTGAGAAATGTAGGCAGACTCACCTTCAAGGCCCTTGTAAATCCATATGTGCACAGAAGTTCATATACATAAAAGACAGCATCCAAAACATCTGCCCTTGGGATCGTCATGATTTTAGCTGAACTATAATTCTGGAAAAATGCTGCTGGTTTGGCTTCAGTTTGTGGTCAATGAAGAGCTTCACTCAGGGTCATTTAAAAACAAGTTATATGCTGGTTTGAACTAGGTTTTAGTGAATTTTAATTTTCAGTCTGATCCTTTGAGTGAGTGCAGCATCGTGGCACCTAAATTGTTTTGTGCATTTACCTCAAAGTAACACAGCTCTGTGGCACTGCTACAGGTACCAGGCACTATGCCCAAGTCATAACCTCCATCACAGCTCTCAGCTATTCATTCTCTTCCTATTTCCCAGAAAATATCAGTTCAGGAATTGGATACAGCAGGCAAGCTATTGTAATAGCCAGGTTTATTTTTTTAGACAGTGATAATTTAGTGACCTAGAAATTATACTCTTTCTATTAAATTTGTAACCTCCTGGGCATTTCAGGGAGATCTAGATACCCTCAACTTTTAGGACACACCAGTATCTTACAGAAAACCTTTGATTAACTTCACAGTGAGAAGAATCTAGTGCTTATGGTTTTTCATAAATGATAAAGCTTACTGCATTCTGAAAAACATATTCCTATCTATAGAAGACTTCTCTAGTAAATCCTAATCAAAAAGTACCATCAGTTATACATTGCACATGCACAGAGATTCGCAAGAAATGCCATATTTGCTTCTACACTAACCTACAGACATTAGCTTATCAGCCTTAAGTATGATACTGAGCCACATGGTACAAGCGAAGTGACATATGCACAGAATCAAAAAATTCGATTTTTTTTAGCTTCTGGAAATAACAGCAAACTGAAAAAACTGCAAACTCCAAGCAGATGCCACTCAGAGATTTCTCATGAAAAAAAAATAAAATTGAAGTGCATGGAGCAGCCTAGTGGGCATTACTATTAAAGCAAAATCACTGAAGCCATTCAAAAAACAATTACATTCAATAGCTCCCTGGGGGACACTAGAGCTCTGAACAGAAATAAATTCCTGAAGGATGAAAAGCCTTCAGTTCCTAAGCTTCAGATCTATTAGCCTTTGACTGCACTGAGTACACCTGCAGATCTGAGATGCATATTATAGTTAAAAGATAGTGGTTTGCATCATCAAAAATAGGCTACTATTGACAAAGTCAATTAATAAATGTCTGCTGCAGATAGATCGGCCTGGCCTGACAAATCTAGGTTGTCCTAAACAAACAGCCAGGCAGGCATGCAGGCATGCAGACAACTTTAGACCAACCATACAGTATTTCTTTAGAGAAATTCTTTAATCTTGGGTTCTCTCAGTGTTTCTGATCACAGGCAAGTTAAGCAGAAAGCTGATGTTTGCCAATCACTTCTTTCCCTTTTGCTGTGAATTACACACAGTGAGTTTTACAAACTGGATGCATTTCAGTTGCAGGCTAGTGGTGTAACCAGCAGTTTGGAGAATGAAAAAATATTTCCAAAATCAAGTATAATCCCAGATTTTCCTCAAAAAGTGCCTCAAAATTGACACATTCCAGCAGTACTGAATAATGACAAATGATCTGTGAGTCTCAGTACTGCTACCATTATCTTTAAGGATGACTCACCAGTTGTGCTCCTCTGGATATACTTTCTGTGAGCCCAAGTATCTTATTCAGATACTGCTGATGAAATACAAACCAGTGTTTGTATTAGTAATACAAACAGCTTGCAAATTCTTAAATGATAATAATTAGAATATATCATCCTGCTACAGTATTGCAACCATGAGCACTAGGTCAAAAAGATAAATGATTATGTATTTCAGTGGTATGAACAGTGCATGCAGCATTTGATGCACTTCTTAAACTCCTTATAGACTGTATTTTGTAGAACAGATTATACGGATGTATATTCTTAGGCCAACTTCTGAGCATGCAGATTGGGGATTTGTTGAAAGAACCAAACATTTTGAAGTGTTGATGGAGACTCTCATACAAAAAACAAGCACCAGTTTCTGATATTGCTACACTCCCCTTCTGTTGGAGGTCCCTGAAGGCTGACTTGCACGTACTAATTTAACCTGACCTGTACATACAGGGAAGTACTTATCTAAAATTTTTCAGCTTGGATTGACTTCCACCTATGTCCTGGGCTTCTGTTAGTGTCCACTTGCTGTCATATGCTAAAAGTTTTTAAGTAAGGTGTAGAACTATAGTAGAAAAAAAAGTTACTATTTTGTTGTAATTAAAATATTCATCAGGTTCAGCAGTATTTTAAATAAAATATGGAAATTATCATGTACAAATTGCCAACAGCCAGCAATTCTTTGTAGGATATCCTAATTTATTTTCATGGAATGTTGGATAATTTTTTTTTAATGTTACTGCAGAACACTTTCTGTGTTTTTTGGTGATTTTTTTTTTTTTTTTGTGCAGGAATAGTACTTCTGTAGATTTTTTTTTTCCTGCAAAGATCTGGCTGACTGAATGCTTTGATCTCTTTGCATGTCAGCACATTGTTATTCGCATTTTATATTGGAATAGAAACCAGGGATACCTGGTGTAAGTACCCAGGCTCCAAGTTACAAGCTCATTGAAGGGATTTTACTTTAAAAATATACAAGGCTCCAAAAATTCACCTGCCAAACTTACTAGAAGTGCCCTCAGTTCTTTTAAAACATTAATAGAGAGCACAAATGAGAAACACTGCACACATTTTATCAGGAGATACTTTTACTAGTAAACTTTAGAAAATAAGGGAACTTGGCCAATGTTTAAGGGCAATATTTAATCAAAATAAAGCATTCCACAAAGCAATGACTTAGCACATGCTAGCCCATACATGCCAGCAAAATCCAACCCATCCAGTTTTAAGTTACCCAAAATATTAAAAAAGAGATTAGGAGAAGAAAAAGAAGAAGAAAAAGAGAGAGGAAAACCTCTAGGATCACCCCTAGACCCTGGGTCAGGATGTGTTGCAAGTCCCACGTTATGCACGTTTTTTTGCATGAGTTGTGTTGCTTCCCCACACCAGAGAGCTGCGAGTCTCATTTGCATCGGTAGCATACCTGCCCTTTGGCCGTGGCAGCTGGTAGCTCAACTTCACTGTATCACCCAGGAAAGCTGACATTACACTTCTGCTCTCCAGAAAAGGTCTTGCTTTGATCCCTGACTTCATATCTATAGGAAATTCACCCAGATGGGAAACAGTTTCAGTTATGTCTTCCTACCACAAAAAACATTCTGCTGTCATTAGCACTGCTTAAAGCAAACCTGGCTTTCAATCACAACCTCATCAGACATAGGTCAGGAGCTGTGTCAGATGTCTTGGTGCTAAGAGGTTTACAGTAGGATCCAGTGATGGAAAAACTGCAAGCAGTGGCCTTGGCAGTATTATTTCCCTCAAGTGGACACACAGGATTCATTAAAAAGAGGTCATCTCCCTATGAATGGCTGACCCTCCTTTTTCTTGAAAGCAAAGCATGGTGTACTTTAAGGAGGCTTATTACAAAGGGATAATGATTCTTTCAAGAAAAAAACACTGTGGAGGAAGTCATAGGACTTTTAAGTATGCATTGCTCTGCTCTGTAGGTAGAACAAGCAGAATGCATGGTGTGATTACTTTTCATGAGTATATTACCTATACTGTCTCATTTCTGTTTTCTTGGCAAAGCAATACACATAACTATAAAATTCACTGAATTAATCAGACTTTCTAAGAAAACAAGTGGTTCCTTTCACCTATAATATTTATGTTGTTGTTGCCAGTGCTATTGTTTCTTTCTTTTCTAGTTTTATATGTGGTCTGTTTCTTGAAGTAACAGCTCATTTTTCTTAAGTGAAGAAACAGGTTCTGAAACACTGACATTTGAAACTACCTCTAGAACACACTTTCAAGGCATCTTCTTAAACTTTCAGTGCTTTAGTTAGGAATTTATAAGTACCATCAGTCTGGCATTTGAAATAATCACATTATCGTTATTTTATCTTGCAAATTTTGTGCTTCATAGCTATCATTCAGTGAAAAATATCCTGAGTTTCATATAAAACTAATCTTTCTGTCATTCCTTGTTCAGCATCACACTGCAGATGGTGACAAAAGATGAAAGCTCTCACAAGAAATGATAACATCTATATCAAAATGATTGCAACTTGTTCTGTATTTTCAGATAAGTGTATGAGCTATAGAAATGAAGAAATAAACAACATTGTTTTTAGGAATGTTTATCACTTGTGATGAAAAACTACGTGGAGCTAAGGCAGAATATACAGATAGTTATATTTACAACTCTGTATCCTCCCAGAAATACGCACACTGTAAGAACTGCATGTCTGATTTAAAAAGAGTAGAAAAGCAATATTGAGATTTACTCTTTATAGTCTGCAATATGTGAGATATGTAAAGAAATGGACAGACAAACAGAAGTATGGACAGGTTCATCTCTTATGCAGACTTCTTATTTTAACAAGCAAGTTCGCAGAAGTTTGGCAGTTCAATAATAAATGAGATTAAATGAGAATGGTTTACTTTCTGAAAGGTTGTACTTTGATATTGATGTGGTAATGATCGCAAAGACAGTAAAGACACTACGGTCTCCTTGGGGAGTACAGTAGGCTTCCAGAAACAGAGCACGTGCTGTATCAGGTAAACAGGAAAAATAAAAAAAGAAGGCTTTCAAACTAGCATTATATATAGCAATTCTTAATGACAACAAACTTGCCGAAAAATTTTGCAGAACAATGATAACTTTTTGTCAGTTATTCAAAGAGCCTCTAAGACACATGTGCATGAACCAGGAAGTGATACTGGCCATGCAATTTAAGTTTTCCTTCATTTGGGATCAGGATGAAGTTAGCACACTTGCACTGTTGCAGATATGACACTGTGCTAACAGGACACTCTGTAATGCTTGTATTGGCCAGTGTGTGTGTTTTTAGTTTGTGTGTTTCTTCTACAATTTTTAACCAATCAAGAAAAAAACCCTGACATAATTCTAACAGATAGTAGTTAAAGCTGCCGGATACACTCAGTTGGATATGTTTAATATATCGATGATCTGGAAATTTAGAGTTATTTTAAGATAGAAAATTTCAATTTTACAGGAAATCATACCTTTATTTTGGAAAATAACGACCAGTTCCCTCTCAGATTTGGTTGTGATGGGCCAGGAAAGCTCCAGAGTTTTTCTGAAATCCCAGTAATTAATTAGTCATTAACAAAAGAGAATGAGCTCATTCATTTACAGAAAGATAGGTACTGTCTTATTTGTTATGTTATGTTGCAACCTTTGATCACAGCCTTGTGAATAAAATGTTAAAATACTTGTATGTGCAGGTCTTTGCAGAAGTTATTTCTTCGGCATCATTACATTTTCTTGAATTTCAAAGAAAAATTAGTGGATGTTCTTATTTGCTACCTCATTCAATCTGAACTCTGATCGCTCCCATCGATTATTTTGTCATGTTTTGTCACTGCAGTTCTGTGGAATATGTAAGATTAACAGACACTCTGGGGATGACGTGTGCCCTTGAGAGAGGTCAGTTTGGAGCTCACACAGTGCTTCAATAGTGTAACTTTTCAACATTTTGTGCTGCTTTTGAAAAGGTTTTAGATACTGTGATTCTGTCACTGCTCTTTTTTTCTTTCCATACTGCCCTGCATGTCACATTGCTCTGCTTCTACAGAGAGACAAGTCATTTGTGTAATAGAAACAGAAGCTTTGTCTGTGGATATCGTGCATTTTACTGTACTTCTGACATTGTTTTAGGTTTGGAGGACACTGCTGTTTTCTCTTCCCTATTGTTGTAGCACTAAAAATATTAAGTTTCTGGGAGCTAACCACCTGTCATCATACTGTAATGTCAATGACAAAAAGTATTGCACTCCATTAGTTTAGGGTTTCAATGTGACGGGAGAATTTATAGTTATAAAAAAATCATGAAATGTACAAAAAATTCTACACTAACCTTTTACAAACTTCGAAAATCTTCTTAAGATTTCACAAACAAGCTGAGCATACTCCTAATTTGTAGTTCATTTCCTGGTAAAACTTAATAGAGTCATTACTAAGGTTTCCAATTTCCTTTATCATAATGAAAGTGTTTCCAGATGAATTTCTTTCCCATCAGCCAGCTTGTTTTCATTGCACAGATGCAACAGATTATTTCCATCAAATGTATTTTGCCGTTCTCATGATCTTACTAGTAAATTTAAGCCAAGTAACAAGCTAAATTTTAAGCTAAGTAGGAAGCTAAAAGGAGGCAATACAACTTACATATATTCAGAAGTATAGGATGCAGTTGGCACATAAGATCTGTTCCTTCTTGTGTTTGCTGTATCCCATTAACCACAATAATTTACTTTTCCAGGAACATAATAAGGACTAGTGATACATATACCTTAGTCTCCTACCAGCTACTGAAATTTCAGGAGAAAGTCTGAAAGAAATGATTTCTTGATGAGAAAAAGACCATTTCACGTTTAGATTGCAGGAGTTAATAATCCACAGCAAATGAAACATGCACATAAAACATGAAATTTTGTTTTCTGGATGCAAATAATTGCAGTATCACAAAAGCTAAAGGTGCTATTAGATTAGTTACTACTGAAACTGGGAAAAGTAATGCATATCTCTTCTGTCATTGAATTTTGCTCTTCAAAATTTAACCAGAATTTGTAGATGCATGTGTAATTCCTTAATTTGCCACATGGCACATAAATTATTTGAAAGAGTAGTGATATCATTTTATTTAATGGCTGATGGGGTGGTGAAATACGCTGGTTCATTTATGTATATTTTCAAACCAAAAGTTCCTGCTTCATCCACTATTCTATATCTTCTGCTTTCATATTTTGCCTTTAAGTAGATGCATAAATGAGTAAGTTGCCTTCCAATGCCATAGATTTACAGACTGGATCTGTTAGGAATACTTTACTTAATTTCTTTCCTTGTTTAGTAATAACAATTATCTAGTAATTGGAAAAGAGGTAATGGTGTTAGTCAAACTCCATTCTGTGGAAATTGCTATTTAGCCATTTCTGGAAAAGGAGATTTTTGACAAAGTGCCTCATTACCCTTTCTACAGAACAGTTATAGTATTGTCTCTAAGTTCTGTTTAATTCCTGGTTCACTGGCCTGATACACAGAGTCATTCAGATCTCATTGAATCTATCCTGCAGTCACAAAACAACATTAAGGACTTATTTCTGATGTTAGTAAAACAAAGTTGTGTGTTCTGATGGATCACATAAAAATGATCAGTAATAGCAATTGAATAGTCTGTTTCTCCATGATTGGAACTAAAGCCTAAGTTTGTATAATAAAGACTTTCCGATGGGAAAAAAGTTACTGTGCCCACACAGCAGTTAGTTATTAAACTTCAAGATCTCAGCTGCTGAATGTCTGTGAAATCTGAGTGGACCATTCTATGCAATTGCATAAACTGCACACAACTAGGCTATCAAAGTGAAACCTGTAGAACAGTGATGTTCTCTAATTCACATGGCGTGCTCATTTTTCTGATTAGTTATGTTACTACCAATGGGACTTACAGTCTTAATATACTCCATGTTTTTGACAGAATTATATGGAAAATACATAGAATAATTTGCATTTCTAACCTACCGTTCAACCAAAAAAAGTGTATGTTGGTCTTGGTAAATCTTTTCAGAATAATATTGACTGGACTACTATGAAACTGGAAGATATTTATATATCATACACTTTATGTGTATATAAAATATGTTTATGGGCATATGAAACGTGCTTTAAGGGCAATTCCCATGTACTACTTTTTCAAGTGTATATTGTTATGCTGAAGTTATTATATATAGATATTTCCAAGTATTTAAAACTGGTTTTGTTCCATATTGAAAATAAACTTTTCAAAGGTTTCTTCAAAAGAAACTGTGTAAAACTATTATTTTTCAGATAAAACAGGTTCTCTGTCTTTTAGGAAATCCATCCTAGACTTGAAAGTCTGTCTTGTTAAAACATCAACCCACTTACACATGAAAACTTCAATTTTTTGAGATATTAGCAAACAAAACAGAACGAAAATTTCTTTATGACCTTTTTTTCTTTTCTTTTTTTTTTTTTTAAGGTTTCACTGCATTACCTATATGGTTAAAAGTAAGCATATGTTAATTTATAAGTTTGGCTTTGATGTGCTTGTGGCATAGTCAAAAAAGGAAATTGCACAAAAAATATCAAACAGACAAACACAAAATAGCCCACTTTACCAAAAGGTAATACTTCAGACATTTAATTTCTGGGGAAAACTAAGAATATTTTATGAAATATTTTGAAAATGGAAATTCACTGTCATGCAGTTGCTGACTGTGCTTGAGTTTAAATATTGACATTGTAATAGAAAGAGATTCAGTTTCAGATACTTCAACTTCCATTCATGTAATTTAGGACCCACCACAGCTCCCTTAAGATATGTTATAAAAATACAGCTGCTGTGAGGATAAAAGCACAAGGAGCCATCGAGGCTAAGTCAGGAGACATAACATTTAATAATCAGCTGAATGTGCAGGCCCATCAACTTGACGAATGGTGAGTACTGTACGGAGTAAAAAAGTCTTAAAGAACATCACAGTATAGTAACAAAATGGACAGTTCCTAGGCATCTTTTGTAAATTCTTTGGAGTGGTTTATTAACATGATAGATATCTACATGAATTTCTCTTTCTCTTTGCATAATCATTTCTAATGCTCATACAATCATGGGAGTTAGAATATGTAAAGATTGTAGGTGGACATTTATTTCTTTGATTTGTAGGTGTTTATAAGGCAACAGTACATATATTCACTAGGCTTCTGCTTCCCAAATTCTCCATTGATTGCTCTTCTGTTATTTCAAAGTCACCTTTATTGAGATATACATCTGCTACATTCCCCTGTCAGAGACAGGATATTAGGCTGAATAGGCTTTCAGCTTAATCCAGTCTGGCTGTCATAAAGTCTTACAAACTGTAAGTTCCAGAAATGAAAAGGATCCAAATTATTAGTGAAGACTCAAAAATATAATACAATCATACAAAATAATTACCATCAGGATTCCTTTACTTTACAAACATATAAAATGCACTTACTTTGAGGGTGAGAAGGGAGAAAAAATCCTTCCATTAGAAAATATAGTCACAAAGCTTTGAACAGATAAATTCACACACTGCGGAGTACACACACACACACACATGCAGGCAGGCATGCACGTACATACACACACGGGTGCACACATACACGCACACACACACATGCTTAGAGTTTACACTGCATTCTTCTGATGCCAGGGTTATTATTTTATTTGTACACCCACCTTTACTGCACATTCTAAACAAACAATAGACAACAGTGTAAAGACTTTTTTTTTCCCTTAAAACTGCAACAAAACAAGTCTCAACATTTGCAAAACATTCCTTTATTATTAGAAATAAATTATTTTGTATAAAAATTAGCATGCGTTGACCATTGCATTTATTTTAGCATAACCCAGGACTGAATTCAGTCAGCCGTCACAAGAAACAAACTCATCTTCTTTTACGAGTTGAACAATGTAGGACGGGAAAGGAAATTGTCACAATCACAAAAAAGTACTTACAAATATAACATCAGACATGATTTATTTCAACAGCATTTTTTTCACAAGCTAACATTTGTTTTCCTTTTGTGATTTGCTTCCTTTTGTGAGTGAACAGTTCAGAAGCTTGACACTCTGTCTCTATGTTATAAAACTGGACTTTTCCTTCCCCTGTCTCTTTTTGCCTTTTGCCTCTTGTTTAATCCTTGTTCTTTAGGAGACTGACTATTTAATTGAATGTAGTCTACTGATATTTTCAAGACTGAATTCTGGTGGTGGTAAAGTCTATGTTTGCAAGATCCAATCCTGCAGATCTTCCAGTGAATTTCATCCCTGCTCAGTCTGCCTGATTGCTGTAACTGACATAAGTTGTCTTGGTAGAGGAGGCTGTAAATAAAAAAAAAACAAAAACAAAACAAAACAAAAAACCAAAACCAAACAACAACAAAACAAAACAAAAAAAAGTTCAGGATTTTTAGAATCAAGAGAAGAAGGAAAAATATACTTAACATTTGAACTCAGACAGTGTCCTACTATATTTCCTAACAATATGGTCCGTATTCATGGGATAAAGTAAGAATATTTAAGAATGTATAGAAACAGTGATCAAATTTGATCTCAAGTTCTGTGCCCTCGGTAACAACTTATTTTGTTTATGACTTGTGCACACAGATGTCAATAGAGAGGAACAACGATGAGTGGTTTCAGCATACTCACAACAGAATTTCAACATCTGGTATTACTTTGGCTGAATTCTATACAGACATTTTTTACTTTAGAATTCTTTCTCTTCTACTGATTAAAGACAACTTTGAAGCTAGTGGTGGTTTGTCCATCTAGAAGAAGCCTTATGTTTCTTGAAAGGAGCAAAGACTAATCTAGGAAACATCTCTCCAAATTAGTGAAACTGAGTAGGTAGTCCCTACAACACTTATTATCTGGAGAGAATGATGGTCTCCTTATATTAATGGTCAGCTGATCATGTCTTCTTTTGAGCAAAGCTGAAACCCCTTGTTCAGAAGGAGGCAATATGTTTAGAAAGTTAAACACTTTTACTATCGTAAACATGGAAAATTGATTTTTTAATGAAAGTTTGTATGAGGTTCTAGCCCTTACAACTTACCCTTTTGCTATAAAAATATTAAAAATATGCTATAAAAAGATGGCTCAAATGATACCAGTCAAGGTTAATGTAACAGTGGGAGGATGGAAGTGGTGACATTAGGTCTTATAGTTAATTTTCTAATTTTATATCAGTTGGGTAAATGGAAAATCAGACTGCTGGGGGACCAAGTCTCTTTTTTGTCTCTATAATAAGGTCTGTGTTAGACTGCATAAAGACGAATTTGGCTTTCTAAATATGTTTTATATTCCATCTGGTACAGATATGTTCTGCTTATGATAGTAAAGAATTCATCTGGCGATATGAAATAATTTGATGGCAAAAAAGTTTCCTCATCTATAGATTCAAAAATTCTATTCTGATGCCTACCTTCCTTCCCTCAATTTCTTGTTTTCTATACAGAATCTGGTGAGAACTGCTGAGATAGATAGGAAAAGCATTCTTCTTGCTAACTCCTAAATTCAGCCCAACAGTCTCATGATTTGTGAATAACAGACTACAGAAACGAAGCGATGGGAGTTTCTCTCTTCTGCATCAAAGATTAAACTAAATAAAGGGTGATTAAAATTGATGCAAAATAGTAGTGGTTAGTATAAATAACTAAGTTTTCTTTGGTTTTCTGAGCAATTTGATTCTAATACTGCGTGTATATTTTTTAAAGACACAACAGAACCCTTATAATTCACATATCACTATAAACTTTGTTCCCTAAGAAGGTATATGTAAGAATGAATAATCAAAAGAAAGCATCAAAATGTAATATTTCTTTTATTTGCATGGGTGCTTTTATTAGCACTTCATATCTGGAAAAGCTAACTCATGAAAGGATTACTTTTGGCACATGAAGGAGGTCGTTCATGTAATCAATCATAGTATTTGAGCACCAACATGAAATAGCTTTTTTTGCATGTATTGGGATTCTTCAAGCAAATATAGCCTCATTTACATCTTCCAGATCTTTTGGATGGGATGGACTGTCCCATGTGAACTCTCCCATGCTCCCACAGCTGGATTTCAGAGAGGATTCTATTTTTCCTTTGGCCTGCTAAGTTCCTACTGAAAATAACGCAGGACTGCTGAAATGGCACCAAGTTTTTAAAGCGTAAAAGGATTTTGTTCCCAGCTAAGAAACAACAAATAAATGCACATCTGCAAACTCTGCATACTTGGGAACAAAAGGACAAAAGGATCAGAGCTTATTTTTTTCCCTTTCCCTGAAAATAGGCTCAGATACATGATCAGGTTAAGCTAACTTACCACATTATCTTGTATGAGCTGAGTTCTGTGATAACTTTACATGTGCATGTTTTTAGCCCATAGCAACATAACATAATCAGATTTATCACATCTCAGTAAGCTGAATTATCTGAGGACATTTGCAAAAAGCTTCAAATAAAAAAATAGTACTTGCTACACCTCAGCTGATATAGAGTAACTTACTTAATTTTTGTGATTTTGTTGTATATCTAAGAATTAAATAGTTTTATCATAATTGATCTAGAATTGATCAAGAAAAATTTTATCCTTTTGAATTCTGAGTGTTGTTACTTTAAAAAATAACAGCACAGGAAGTTAGTTTAGATAGTAGTTTGAAATGTATTAAATCTAATCTCATCTCCAAAAAATGTTTGTTTTTCTTTTCTTTTGATAAACATTGCACATATCTTTATAGTTCAGTGGAATAAGCCTCCAGTTCCTGTTTGGGGATCTGAAAGCTTCAGCAGCTGGTGTCCTGCTCTTGAAGACTGTTAGCATTTCACAGTAATAACATGAACCACATTTGGCAAGCATAGATGGCCAGAAAAAGTAACGGACTTGGTTCAAAATATTTATGGGAATTAACACTCTTTTATAGCTCCAGTTACTACTTTGCTGTTGGAACAAGACAAATAGAAAAAAAAAAAAAAAGGATCTAAAACAATTCAGAATGATTATTCTGATCTGACCTATATGCATTTAAAGTACTTGTCATTGCTATGCCCTCTGTAACTGCACCTGGATGGGTTTTTTCATCCTGTTTCCCAGAAACAATTTGTTTTCCACTGAATATGAATGTATTTCCACAAAAAAAAAAAAGGAAAAAAAAGAAAAAAAAGGAAAAAACCCCACCAACCCCCAAAACAAACAAACAAACAAAACCTAACAATACAAAATCATGAATGTATTCATGTGGGGGACAACATAGAATAAAGTGTGTTACATGGAACAGGACAAACTAGATAAAGAAGAGTTGTCTCAGGATGGGAAGAAAAAGGAATTATCTGACTGTTTCATCCTATTTCTCACCTAGTTATGGTGTCGCTATCACACCAGTATTTTTTCTTGGTAAATGGTGGGAAACACTACCCACTTCTGGTATCCTGGGAGTAGACTGATATTTTGCAATCAGCCTCATATACTATCACTGCAAAGAAAAGATCTACCTCACATGAAGTCAACGAAAGAAGAAATTCTGCTATGCCGAGAGGTTGCTCCTATTGGCCTAGTGAAAAGGACTTATGTGGCACTGTGCACTAGGAATTCACAGGAACCTCAGAAACTTTTGATAACTATTTTGCGGAAGAGAGAAACCCACCTTGAGGCCTAGAGGTCATTACATAGGGAGAGTTCTCTGGAGTGCAAATGACTTGACTCTATTTTTGCCTATGAAGCATTATGATGCCTGGATAAAAGCCTAGTCAGGATATACTCCTAGTGAGCTCGGGATTATATAGATCTGTTACTGTTAAAATCAGGTTTAGAGCACAGTAGATAAGAATTACCCTGCATACACGCACTACTGGAGAATCAGACTTGCTTCCAATAGCAGCTGTTACTATGAATTATGCATAATCATAGTTTAAGGAATATCAGAAAGAACATTTCTTAACTAGGTACAGTAGATAAACATCAGATACCCAAGACTCTCTTATTAATACTCTTTCTCACCCTACTGTGAAAACCCTCCTTTGTCCTTTCCTCAGAAGTTTATAAATTTGCACACTCAGCAAAAGCTTTCTTTCAGTGACTTGAAGATTTGCTAAATTATTGAGTTCTTCATATTCCTACACTGTTATTTGATCCACAAGAAATTTCTATGCCTTGTTTTTTGCCTTTGTTATATGTCACAATCTGAATCGGTATAAACCCATAGCTCACTCTAGCAGTTTTAAGCACTTCGAAGGGTCATGAGTTTTTCAAGTGAAACAGTTTGTACTCAGTATCCTCCATGCACCAGCAACTATAATATGGTAAACCTATGGACTATTATACAGCCTTCAATCTGGAAAACTCAGATTGAATGCAGTGGGGGGTTTCAATTTTCATAAATAAGTAGAATATTTTTCTGAAAATTTGATACTGCCTTGTCTTAATGTGCTCAACCAAAATAGTACTATTTAATCATCAACACCATCACAAAGTAATAAAAATTAAAAATAAATCATGACATATCTAGTAAAACGACTGAAAAACTTAACTGTAATAGCTGCTGTCCATCCCATGTGACTCCTAACTGCTCAACAGAAAACAATTCGACCTTGCTAAGCACTGGGGGTAAAGTTAATGGCTCTGTTCATATTTGGTTATTATTGCTATTATGAAGTCCAGTTTATAAGATGGTATGTCATGTGGTAGAATGGAAGCTGTAAACTCTGTTTTCTTCTATTCCAGAGCAACTTAGAGATGTAGCAAGATTCAAGAACTTTCCTGACATGGGAAAGAATTTTTTCCCATTACAAACCTGTGACATATCAGAACATGTAATGATTTTTATATGAATTATCACCATTTTGTACCAAGATGAGTAAGACCACAAGAAAAACCTGGAAGAGAAGCATTATTCTGGGAAGTGTTAGTCATGAGTTGTGATAAATGAACAAGTCAACAAATTTGAATTGAGTGGAAAGATAAAAAGCAATATTTTCACTTCCATATCTAACTGCAAAATAAAAACAATGTTAACTGTTTCCATTATACTTTTTTTCAACAGCCTTTGAGTTTTGAATATACAATGATGACCATAAATACACCTCATGAACTGTCAGGACATATCACAACTGGCACAGCAATGCACAACACATCAAATTAGCACTAGCTAAAACAGATTATTTTTGAAAGATGTGGCTTTTCAAAATCTGCTTGTGCTTTTTTATTTCTGTACTAGCCTCCTTGAAAATCAAATTCTTTGAAACAACTCTAGACATTCCTGTATTTAGCAGTACATGAATTCTGACACATCTCTGGATTCATGCAGAACAAGCAACAAAAATAATAAAGTTTATTATTAAAAGAAAGTGCATTCTTGTGAACGTACATCTATTATGATGTGCTGCCACTTTTGACATTGGGAAAGTCTACAGATGACTTACTGTTGGTTTCAAGACTTTCACACAGTTCAGTCTTGACCTCGCCATTTGGTCTGTCATTTCCTTTTTGGGTCAGTTTGCTTTGCATTGTAGCAGCTGTCACTACAGCCTTGAAGCTCCGCTTCCGTTTTTGAACATTCTGCTCTGGATGAAAAATGATAATATAAACCTTGGGCATGTAGAGCATGCCCAGAGACACAGAAGCACTTAAACTCATGGAGATAGTAAGTGTTGTTGTCTGGATGTACATCTGGGAAAGGAAAGAAACAACAACATAAAAATCATTGTTATGTTGATTTAATATAAGAAGGAAAACAAAGTAATTATCTTAAAAGTAATAGGTAGAAAGGGAACATACATCAGAAGGACTCTTGGCTTTGGCTGCTTTTAACTGTAGCTGAGCATGGCTGTTTCATGTTGGTTTTATAACCCTAAGAGTAGGTGATAGAAACAATATAATATTCCTGAAACTTCATTCTCATAAAAGTAACCAAGATGCTGTAGCAAACATAGCTTTAGAAAAGAAACAGTATGCCTGGACAAGAAAAGAGGAGTGACAATAGGGTTAGCCATGTATCACCTACTTTAACAGACAGAATATGACGTGGTGATTCAACAGTGTGTGCAGTATGGCTCAACTGATAGCAGCATAAAGTAGAATCTAACAAAATCTTTAATATGTTCTTGGAGTTTCAAACTTGGAAAATATATTAATTTCTTCATACTGTTACTTGAATATTCTTGAGTTTATTTTTTCTTTCTTTTTTTGTTTGTTTGTTTGTTTTTGTTTTTACATTTCCACCCTACTTTCGAATTCTAATCACAATGCTCTGTTGTCACACAATAAACTTCTTAATATGTCATAGTCCTAACTAAGAAATCAGCAAATTGAGGAACCATGAAATTACATCACAGAGGATCTCAGTTTCCTATAGATACAAAGGAAAAATCTGGCATTTCTGAGCAAATATATCTGTTGTTCATTATTACGTACAAAAAGAAGGTAACTCTAGTCTTCCATAATCTCATAAAAGAAGATGACAATGATCATTCCATAAGAACAGCAGAAAGAAGTTTCTGTTTGAAGAAATATTCAGATAGTATATTATAAATACTAATTGTAGTTCTGCTCAACATTTATTTTTTCATAGGAAATCATATTTTCTTAACCATATTATGAAAAAACAATTTTACTTTACAGTTCTGTGTTAAGTAGGAAATCTCTCAGCAATCCTTGTTATACTGAGAAAGATACTGAAGTAAAACCTGCTCAGTACCTTGGCAGATGATTCACTGACATTGTTGTCAGGCATGATTTTAAGCACTGGCCAATACTATCACATTAACCTGGAGATAAGGTGGTAACTCTGTCTGCAATGTCAGCCTCAGATCATCAGTTTTTATGAAGTGCCCTTGGGTGACTTGGCCCTTGGCAGAAAAGTAGAGATATAATAAACTGTTTTGCAGTCACTATTATAGTTGATCATTTTTAATGTCTTTCAGCCTACAAAGTTTTTCCATTACATACTTCCTCCTCAGAGATCAAAACAAACTGTTCTCTCCCACTAAAGCAATGTTAGGTACAAAAAAAAGCATGGACTCTGAACCATCTTATAAAGTAACTTTATATTTGTATAGAAAACTGCCAAATACTACCAAATAAAAGTAGGGATTGACCAATTTACTCTTTAAAAAAAACCTAACAGTCCTTCAAAATTTGTAAGAAGCTGAATCCACTTTCAGGGACAGCACCAGACTCAAAAGACAATTAGGATTGTCCTGTTGTGCCGAGGAAACAGCATTCCTTCATTTCAATAATACATCAAGACAATACCTGAGGAAATAAATACAACACAGTTTTTTCTCACACCAGTGAAATAGTTCCATTCCCTTCAATCTCCAAAATGACAGTGGCGTGCCTGAAAGCAGAGCTTGAGCTATATTGTATATGAACATTTCTAATGAAAACCTTACATGGTCACATTAACAAGCAATTTTTTTTGGACTTCTGTGGAAGGATCTGTGTGCAAATGCATGTTAACATGCAGAATGCACCACCAACACATTAATTTCCCTCTGAACTAAATCTCCAATTAAACTGCTACAGTAGTGGCTTTTAGGATTAAGCACTGCATTAACTGGTGTCCAAAAGCAAAAGCATTTTGGTTCCTAAAGATGCATAAATTTCTTAATAGGATTTTCAAAACTGAAATCAATGCAAATAATACCTTTAAAAAACTATATTGTGTATGAAAATTCCATTAAGCATAAAAAATTCCTTTTTGAAGTCTTACAGTTTTTAAAACCCATGTCATGGCAGTTAAGTGGACAGCTAAGCCTCACCCATGGATTCTGTAACAAGAACTGGCCTTTAAATATGTTTTTTTTTTATTCCTTATGAAGTACCCAATCTGTAAGGCTTGTCTTCTGTCATGGTTCAGTATACGGTGAGATGATAGAAAGTATAAAGTCTGTCTGAATGTTATAGGTAAAATACATACATTATCTAATAGTCATATTAACAACAAATCTATACGTTATAGTAAATCTCAGTGACTCTTTTTGCAATAAGAGGTTCCAGAGTGCCAAGATGCAGTTTTGGTCACTGCAATATAAAGAAGATATTAAGCTGTTAGAGAGTGTCCAAAGGAAGGCAATGAAGATGGTGAAGGGCCTTGAGGGGAAGCCATATGAGAGTGGCTGAGGTCACTTGGTCTGTTCAGCCTGGAGAAGAGGAGACTGAGGGGACACCTCATTGCAGTTACAACTTCCTCGTGAGGGGAAGAGAAGGGGCAAACACTGATCTCTTCTCTGTGGTAATCAGCGACAGAAAGTTTAGGTTGAATATCAGAGAAAGGTTCTTCACCCAGAGGGTGGTTGGGCACTGGAAGAGGCTCTCTGGGGAAGTGGTCACAGTACCAAGTCTGACAGAGTTCAAGAAGACTTGAATGATACTCTCAGTCACATGGTGTGACTGTTGTGGATGGTCCTGTGCAGGGCTAAGGGTTGGACTTGAGAATCCTTGTGGGTCCCTTCAAATTCAGCATATTCTCTGATTCTGTGGAATACTAAAGAGGCTTATCTTAGTATGTCAACATCTGCTTAGAGATTTACATTCAATTAAGCTTCAGAAGTGAAACAACTCTTAATCTAATTATACACGAATGGAAATAATAAGAGCCCATGGATTTCAACACATAGTGAAGGTATTTTGCATGAGTTATGTCATTACATCTGTTTTCTATGGATTTAATTGATGATCAGCACAACAGCCTATTTTGAAAAACCCAAATCTTAGTTAGTTTCATGTTGCCCATTACAGTTCTTCTTCAGGTTTTTTTTTTCCTAATGATTGCTGTGATTTTGAACCAGCCACTATAATTATTGAAACATTTAAACTAGAGTGAGCTGGGAGTTTTTGGACAGGACAGTTTTCAAATGGTGAATATAGTCTTTAGAGGGCTTCAGTTTTAGGGATCCTGTTGTTCATGGATCACCCATACTACTTACCTTTTAACAAAGCCAGTGAGAAAGAAGGGCTTCAAGAAACTTGCTAGGCTTTGAGAGGAAAGCTGCGAATACATGTACACATTGTGTGGGGTGTGTACATCAGTCTGACTTCATATGCTAATGAATTGTGTACTTGGAGACTGATGGAGTTGTCAATGACAGTCTGAGTCTGATTTCTTTTCCTACTGTAATCATAGAATAGTTTAGCGTAGATGTGACCTTTAAAGATTATCTAGTTCAGTCTCCCTGCAGTGAGCAGTGACATCTTCAACCATATCAGGTTGCTCAGAGCACCATCCAACCTGACCTTGAAGGTTTCCAAGTATGGGGCATCTACCAACTTTCTAGGTAAACTGTTCCAGTGCTTCACCAAGTTGATCATAAAAAAAAATTTAAAAATCCCTGAATCTATTCTGAATCTACCCTCTTTTAGTTTGAAACCACTACCCCTTGTCTTATCGCAACAAGCCCTACTTCTTTTTTACGTCATTATTTACAGGTTAGGAGTCTGTTTATAGGACAGGAACATCTCCTGCATTTAATCCTTCTGTCTTTGGAATCTCCATTCTTGCAGCCTGATGAAGCACAAGTCTAGCAAACCCGATACCTACCACATACTTGGTTTGACTTTTGTCTGACTCTTCCGTTGTTTTATCCCTGACAAGAGGACAATGATGTTTTATGGCTGTGCATTCTGGGTACTTTTATTATTCTGGGAACATAACTACCTGTAACTTTTACAGAATTAGCTGCTCTAAAAATCAAGGAGCAACAAAAGTAGTTCAGTTTAATAAGATATGAGGTCTGAATAATTTTTCATGTGTCTCACAGTGCTAGCTCACTCAAAGTTACAAGGGAATAAAGGTTCCTTTCTCAAAATGATTCATAGTTACACAGAAATGAATTTCAGCACTCCTCACACTAAGATCCCTTCTGAACTACAAACTTTTTGTCCAATAATGCTTTTCACAGATGCAACAAAGACTGCCATATCAATTCTCCTTGTTCTTGACAGTCAAAAGATATGTCAGAAAACTAAAATATTGGTAGCAAAAGAAAAAAACCCACTATGAGAAAAACTTGATGCCTAAATGTCTTCCTGTCTCCATCCCCACCCCAACCTCATCTCAGAACTGATATAGGATTTCTTATGTACAGTTTTTAACCTGTACAACTGACAAAGAATTCCTCACAATGGCTGTCTTTCATGTAAAAGATTTAGATCGCCACTCAGACATGTGATCTATCTATCCGACAAATGACCCGGACCCTTTCCTCATCAGAAGCATCCCAAAAGCTTGATAATATAGCCTCAGCAGCTAAATCAGAAAATGGCTGTGTGGATATTTAGGGATTTTCTATCTTCTACCATTGATTCTAGAACTATGTATCTCATTCTTTCTACTTAGAATCTTAAAATGTTACATAAGAAAAACTGTGGCACTGAAAGATGCTATTTAATTAAAAACAGATACTGTCATGAGTTCTCCAATTTGAAAGTACTTGAAACTGAATTGCCCCCCTGGTAACCTGAAAAATTTCAATTCATCAAAGCAGGTGTGTGCACCAAATTGTCCCAGTGCAGATAGCTGAATGACTATGTCTTAGCTAGGCTTCATTGCTTGGAAATAAAATATCCACCAACTTCCCGGTAGTATCCCATCACTCTCGTGCTTGCTGAGGCAAAGTTCGCAACAAAGCAATGTCTTTCACTAGAGGAAAAAGAAATAGTGGTAATGTTACAACTTTTTTCAGATTCCTTCCTTGCTTCACACATAAGATTATATCCAAGATCTCTCCAGAACTGCTGATTTTCTCATCCCATTTATTTTTCTTTTCCACTTAGTTTCAATAGGTCAAAGAGAGAGTACCTCTCAACCAGTGTCTTCCCTAATCTGTTTTGATAGTATATCCTGGAAAGGTGGGAGATATGGCTATTGTGATCCCTTAAGTAAATGTTAAATTTGCACCACTTTGGTGCAAACGCTCTTAACTGCCAGTAGTTGTAACAGAGATGAACAAGTCCAGCAATTAGTGAACTAATTAGAGAACTCTTAGTGTACCTCAGACTATGAGTGTGCCTAAGTGTAGAGTCAACTCAGTCACTTGCAGTCCAAAAAGAAAAGTATAAATGTATGTTTAAAAAGACACAGCTGGTCTAATGATTCTCATTGGCTAATTCTATACAATTTTCCTTTTAGAGACATCTTTCTCCACAGGCTATAGAAATAGCCTTGGTATCAAACACTGGAGTCTGAACCATCCTGCTGAGACAGATATACACAGACAGGCACTCTTGAACACATCCCACAATGCTAGTAACAGAGAAGAAGATTGAATTACGATTTAATTTTTCTTTTATACTTATTACCAAATTTTTTACGCCTCTTATGTGAATCTTCTCAGCTCCTTCAGCCAGTTTGATATTATAAGACCAGAACTGCAGCAAACTTTGTTTCCCAATAGCTTTTTTGCCTTCACTCTCAGCTGTTAGAATCCTTTACCAGATCATTTATATCCAGGAAATAAATGATACATCATAAAATGTCATCTATCCACAGGAATCCCTCAGACTGGGCAAGACGGCAAAGTGGTGGAGGAAACATGAGCCTTTTGTCAGGAAAACACTGAAAGCATTCACAGCCATCCTCCCTGTGCTGTAGAGGGAAGGCTCTGAGGGCATCTTATTGTGGCCTTTCAACATATAAAGGGGGGTTATAAGAGAGGCAGAGACTATTTACAAAGGCCTGTAGTGACAGGAAAAGGGGCAACAGTTTTATCCTGAAAGAGGGTAGATTTAGGTTAGACATAAGGAAAAAATCTTTTACAATGAGAGTGAGACACTGAAACAGATTGCCTGGAGAAGTTGTGGCTGCCCCCTGCCTGTAAGTGTTCAAGGCCAAGCTGGATGGGACCCTCAACAATCTGATCCAGTGGAAGGTGGCCCTGCCCATGGCAAGGGAGTTTGGAACCAGATGATTTTTAAAGGTGCCTTCCAACCCAAATATTTGTATGATTCTATGATTCATAGCAATGTGGTACTTTCTCAACAAGACAAACAATGCCAATTGTCATTTCTACTGGCAAATGTCACCTCTTATCATGAAATTCTAAAAAAAAAAATGAAATTTTTTGCCTGTTTCAATTCTTAAGGGTTTTTTTCTCTTTTCTTCCCTTTGCTTGTTTCAGTATGGCAGTTTCAGATGCTTTAGTTCTTCTCTAACTGCTAAATTTGAAAAAGCTTTCTGTTCATGTGTAGCACCTGTAGACATAGCCTGTGATTTTGCAGATAACATCACAGAACACTGGCACCAGAAATTATGCTGTTCTGTGACAAAAGTTGGAGAAGATCAGACAAAGAAGTGTTGCATTATTAAACATTCTGCTCATTGGGAATGAGCAACATTTTGGAAGGGAAGGAAATGTTCAGCTTTAGTTCATCTGCAGTATTTATTATAATATTTTATAATAAACTGGTAATAAACTGCAGTCTGTTTCTTTACTGTTGTCCATCCTATGCACTGCCTAGCAGATCTTCAAAGTAATTTAAAATATCAGTATATAAATTGATTCTTTTTTCTATCATAAGACATGCTAAATATCACACAGTCTTATAACTTATATATACTACAGAACACAATTTAATGCAGTTTTATGGTTTTTTAAGTCCATGTGAGTCATACTTCTCATCAACCTTACTATAAATAGAGCCAGTAATTGACCAAAGACCAATCTCTACCATGTCTTTTGTAGTGTGCATGTCAGTCCTGGTATTCAGGAGTACTGAGCTCCAAAAGCTGAAGTAGAAATTTAGTACTCACAATTTATAAAGCTAAGCTAAGCTATCTTCAAATACAAGTAAAAAAAAAGTCAATAAACATATTGGGAAAAGTCTGCTGCATGGAAAACTGAGAAAGGAAATTGTTTAATAGTAATACCTAGTTATGTATTAATCAAATCTTCAACATAACACAGAAGTAGGATTTTTATGGTATATTGTGTTACACTTAAGATTTTCTAACTGACAAAAATCCAAGCAAAGAATTTATTGTTTAACTAATTAATATCTTAACAGCCTACTCAAAACCATAGCAAATCTTATTATTAATCCAGTTACAATTATACCAGCTTTTCAGATTATGTAATTATTACAGGAAAATCTCATTAACAATGTAACTAAATCTGAATACAGATAAACTTTTGAGAATTAATCCCTTTTCTGCAGTGACACACACCCTCTCCCTACTCCTCTGGTTCCTAAGGCCAACAAATTCAGCCCCTCACAAGGTAAATAGGATTTCACAGAATACTCTGAGCTGAAAGGAACTCACAAGGATCATCACATCCAACTCTTTGAGTGAATGGCCCATACCAGAATCAAATCCACAACCTTGGTGTTATTAGCATCAAGCTGTAATCAACAGAGCTAATCGAAGGGGAAGTTAAGTTATTAGTATCCCAAGTTCCTTCACCAGGAGAAAGTGCTTATTTTTGATGTCTGGTGTTCCATCCTCTTAGTCTTGGATCTGGCTGAGGTTATATTTACACATTTTCTAACACTGTGTGTTATCTGCTTTTTTAAAAAAATGAGTTCTCATATACAGTCAGACTATCTCCACCAATTAACTGCTTATGGATTGCAATTAAGTACCACTGGTTTCACAGGTTTGTTAGATCTTGTACAGTTCACCAAGCTAGACTAAAACAAGCTAGGCAGCAGTCTCCCAACTGCTGGACAACCGTTATCACAACCAACACAGGCTCAGGATATAAGCCAAAATATATCCCAAATGCCCACATTGACAGGTCAATACAAGGTCTGTAGACTTTTCCTAGTGACAAAAAACTGTATTTATCGAGTGGCAGTTGGGTACTCTACAAAACCTTATTTCTGATTTAATTTGATAAAAACTATTCTTTTATGATAAGATTTCCAAAAAGCCTTCAAAGAACTTTCATATTACTTTCAAATACTTAGAAAATTAAAACTCTCTTTCATCAAACACATTCTAATTTTCACAACTTGGACCTATCCATTGAGATAAGATGCTGCACAATTTAGAGAAAAATTTTATTTTTGTCCTTTTATAATTTTTAGTAGAATTTAATTTATATAATTTGTTTATTAAGAATTCAGTCTTCAGCTATTTACTTTGAATGCAGATTGTATTTACCATAGGCTAAATCAACTAGCAAATGTGGCAGGTGGACAACTATTTAAAATAAATTAAAGTAGATTCAAACATTTTCAATTATAGTAAATTTGAAAATATGGGAGGTGCATTTTGGAACACTTAAAACTCAACGAACCAGTTGGCAACCCCAAAATTGTCACTTTCATATGCATGATTGTCTAGTGATGAAAAAGGGAAAGAAGGAAAACTGCCCATAGTGAACTAAGAAAAGATGTTACTTGGAAAAACAAAAAACTATGGCCTGAATTTATTTCATATCCCAGGATTAAAATGAAAACTAAATCTTTTTCTAATCCACAAAGAGACCTTTGATGTTGTCTAACAAATTCTTCTAACTAGAACATATTGCTGAGAAAGCAATTTTTTCTTGTCCAGCTTTGAAGCACATAGATAGACTATTGCAATGTTGTCTTTTTTAAAATCCCAATACTGACTACAGATCTATTTCCTATAATAATAAAACATGAAAAGGTTAACTTTAATTCCTCTCTTATTATGCTACTAACTGCACTTTAGTTTCTTTTTTTCTGGAGTCTTTAAAATATGCATTATACCTGAGGTAAAGAGATAACTGTGCTCTAGAAATACTGCAAAACAACCTCTAACTCTGTAATAATTAACTTACTACTAGGTTTAGTTTTAAAATGTGTTTATTTATTTAGTGCACATAGCTTGAGTGTCAGAGTTTAAGCACCTGATAGAGACAAATATTAAGTGAAGTACACATGTTCAGAAGATAATTTTATTTAGCATCTTCAAGCAGGGCATAATTAAGTTACTGTGTCATACAAAATGATGGAGGCTTAAATAAGTAACAGCTGGTTACCCCAATGGCTGTACAACTGCAGGGCAGCCTTTGGCAGGAAAAGCTGTGCAAACACAATCAATACATTATGCTAATGGGAACAATGTAATGAGCAAGGAAGCAGCTAAAATGGAATGACAGAAAGAAAAACAAACACTGAAACATGTCCCTGCAGCCCTTAGCAAGCATTTCAGTTGCAATTTGTGAACAGAAATCTTACAATGGCTGTACTCAAGTACTAGCCTTTTCTAGAAACGTTTGCTGTATCCATTCCTTATGTCAGAATAAATTTAATGGCAGCTAGGTGAATCTACTGATTTCTTGGTTTCAGTGAATTTACACTGAACTAGTCCAAGTGGTGAATTAATCAAAATTTATACTATTGAAAATAGTTTTTCATTATTTTTTCCTCTGGCATTTTAACAACAATAAATTAACTAAGCTACAGTAGTAGTGGTCAAACTTAGACTTAAAAATCTGAACATTTCCTCCCTTTTGCTCCTAATCTCCAAAGGTATCACATGTGTGTTTAGTTGCCTCGGTGTCCCTCTGATTTTTTTTTTCTGTAATTCATTGTGACACTGCTCCAGTACAGAGCTTCTGTTAGATTCATTTCCTGAAGAAGACCATTGTGAATTCCCTACCTCACTCTGGAGCAGGAAGAAACACCCACTAACATGAACAGGATTTTAGAAGCGGGTACCAGGTTCCCAGCTTCGTTGCAGAGGGTATGTTGTGTGCTAAACACAATACATTCTGCACTGAAATTGGCCCACAGCCCTTTCAAAGTCCTCTGCAAAAGCCTTTCAAAATAGGACTTTTCAAAATAAGTCTTTTCAAGTAAGACTTTTCAAAGAGCCTATGTTGCATGATAAACATGATATGTTCTGTGCTGCTCTGATAAGGTTCTTTGTCTATCTGGAGGATTCTCAAGGCAAAGCAGGATTCTGCTGACTCCCACAGAAATGTGCAGTATGATCTTAGAGGTCCATCTGGTAGAGAAGTGAAGACATATACATCTGCCCCTGTCCCACCCATGCAAATCATCTTTCTATCATTCACCTTCTTTTTGCTATTCCTGTGTTCACGGTGAATTGAATCTGCCTTTTTTTTTTTATTTTCTTTTTTTTTTTTAATTTAACTGCAGCTTCCTCTGGTTAGTTTATCCTGCATAATAACACAGTGAATACAGTGTAGTCCTTCTACAATTCTTATATGTTATTATTGACAATTGTTTGTTATTATATGTTATTATTGACAATTATTTATCCATTTGCACCCTCACCAGCTACAATGTCAATTACCTATTACAGTAGGTAATACTGCATCTTTCCTAGATTCAGCATTAGAATATCTCTGATGCCAACATCCAACATTTGCTTTCCCTCTGTCATTCCTAACTATCAAGAATTTTAATCCTGAAATAAAACCTAACTTTTTCTGGGAGCAATGCCAGCAGATAGGAACTTATGTGTATAAGGTGTGCAGCAGTAGATGTGTGTGAATTTAAAAAGATTCAGAGCTGACTCTAGTATGACTTGGCTGTAGTATCCCCAGGGGAAATATGAGTGACCCAAACTTTAAGGTTACTCTCCCAAATGCAGCTAAACATACTAGGTGCATCTGGCACTGGGATGTTTATCCATCCATCTACTCTTGCTATGGTCTTCTCTCTGTAGAGAAGGCAATTTCCCTTTAGAAAGCTGGGATGCTTCCTATATAGTCATTGTTATCATCTGCTGCAAGACTAGGACAGATTTGTTGTCAGACTGAAAAGATGTTGTCTACAAGGAAAGAACAGACCTAGATTTAAGCAGAATGTGAAGTACAGCTACCAAGAGATTTCAGTTTCCTTCTGTTCAAATTTGAACTCTAAGCTTATCAAATTGTCATGTTGGCCTCAACTATGGCAAGTTGATGTAAAATCACCCCTTAACTTTTTAACAGCTGCAATACTCTTTGATCTACTGTATTATACAATGGTATCAGCGTTATTGCTGAGAGGGAAATGGCTCATCCCTCATGTGATGAGTCCCTCATGACTTCTCAGTGTGAAAGAGTTTTTGTACCAGATCAAGAACTGTTTTTCCTCAATCTGCAAATCCAAAAAACCAAACAAAAATCCACATCAGTTCAGCTGAATGATTTGACTACAGTCTTTCCAAAAAGACTTTGTTTCATTTATAGGTACAGTTAGTTCAGGGCAGAAGGGACCTTGGGTCTCTACTCCCACATTTTCCTCAAAGCAGGGTCAGCTGTGCAGTCAGAACCAGTGACTCAGGTCTTTATACAATTTGATCTTTCAAATGCCCAAAGATAAAGAGAAACTGCACAACCTCTCTGGGTAACCTATTGAACTCAACTGCCTTCAGAGGGAAAAACATTTTTCCTTTTATCCAGACAAATTACTTTTATTTCAATTTATGCCAAGGGTTTCCTACTCTCCTACCACTCACACCATGAAGACCTTAATTCTGTTCTCTCAGTGACCACCATGTAGACACTGGGGGCTGCTGCTCAGTCTGTCCAAAGCTGTCTCTGTTCTAGGCTGAACGAGCCCAGCTTCTTCAGTCTCTCCTCATAGATCAAGTGCTCCAGCCACCAGCCGTCCTGGTGGTCTTGTGATGCACTTGCTCCAGTCTGTTGAGGTGTGTCTTGTACAGGGAGGTCACTATTTCAGATGTCACCTAATGAGAGCTAGGTAGAAAGAGATAGTCCTTTCCCTCAATCTATCTGCTCCTGTTTCTAGAGCCCAGGAGGCTGATGGCCCTGTTGGCCTCCATGGCTCTCTTAACTTGTGCTCAGTTTGATGTCTGCAGGGCCCCTGTGGTGTCTTCCACAGAGTTTCTCCCCAGCCAGTCAGTTTTCACTCTGTACCACTGCATGGTCTCTACCTTTCCAGGAGACAAATTTTGCATTTTGTCTTACTAAATTTTATGTGGTTCCTATTGGCTCTTTCCTCCATTCTATCTAGGTGTCTCTGTATGATAGCCCTTTTGTTTAGCAAGGCTGTCAACAATTTAACCCCAATTTTGTACCATCTAATATCTGGCCACTGGTAAAGATGCTAAACCAGATAGGCCCCAGAACAGACCTCCTGTTGTCTCCAAGAGAGTATGACATAGACCCATGACTGTCTGATCGCTGTCATCTAAACTGACTCTTACCAATTTCGTTGTACACCCACTGAGACCATAACACCCTAAACTTAGAAACCAAAATATTGCAGGACACAATGTCAAAAGTGTTGCTAAAAGTAACATTCCTAGCTGTCCCCTCATCCATCAACGTGGATGTCTCATCAAAGAAGGCAATCAGGTTGGTCAGGTATGTTGACTGTTTCCAGTTACATTTTTTGCCTTCATGTGCCCAGAAATGTCTTCCAAGAGGGCTTGCTCCATGGTTTTCCCAGTGGCCAAAGACAAATTGGCATATATATATCTGAATTTTTTTCAGCTTTTAAAATTATTCTTAAAATTGAATACTACCTCATTGCTTATATGAAAATGGGGAAAAGATGTCACCACAAACCATATAATAGTATTAGTTATAACTAGGAGGTATTATCTCACAAGTCCTATAGTAGTAAGAATAATAATTAAGAAGTGTTGATGAATTGTCTGTAATAAAAAATTCAATAGTGTTACTGAACTACCTAATGATTTTATTACTATTTTTCTTTGTTTCCATGGTATACACTTGACATTTTGACCTTCCTTGTTCTGTCTTCTTGAACAAATAAAGAAGACTGAGACAGCAACCATATTTTAGTTTGTTTTAATTTGATTCAGTGTGCTCCAATTTGCACATTATGGATATTTAAATAACCTAAATAGCAATGATACCAATAACAAATTAGTATTCAAAGTGAGATGATAAAATATGGTGAAATATGTGCAAAATATGTGGGATTACTATCAATTCAATTAATAATCTACATTTTTATGGTATATTTTACTCAACTACTTTACACAAATTAAGGGGTTCTAGTCCTCAAGGCATTTTATAAATCTTACATATTAATATAAAGTCTTCTCTTCAGTACCATGAATCCAGTGTTGAAAGCCAACACAAAATTCAACAAACTGCATATTTTAAGATGTTGCCAATGTTTTAAACAGAATATCCCTTTGGTTTATATTCCCATATATCCAGATTGTTGTTGCATAGCTGCTGTAATGATTAAATAGGATGTTCCACCTCTGGAGGAAAACCGACTCAATTAGGTGAAAGAACTAAAAGGTAGTTTTCCTTCTTCTTTAAAATAAATTTTAAAAGGCACTTCTGTATTTTCTACTTTTAAACTATAATCAATATCTGTCATTGTATAACAAAATGACAAAGAACAGTTGCATGCCAAATGGAACATGACCACACAATTACTAGCTAATAAATACTGATTTTCTGTCAGTAAAAAAAAAGAACCACTCCTAGATTTGTTAGTCATGGTTCCAATGCATCTAAATACCAGAATGAACACTCCTTGTTCTTTTTAACTAATGGGATGACCTATTTGCTTCACTTTCAGTGAACATGATTCAACAGACTGGACTACAGCCTGAAGCCTGCAAAATGGTGGCCAGACAAGAAAGCCAGCTTTGTTGGTTGCCTAACTGCTTTCTTGGGCTATTCTGATTTAAATGATTTATCTTGCCAGATCACTCACTTTTCAATGTAAAATTTAATGCTTGTCTAAACTAAAAAGCCTCTGCAAGTAGCCAGGCTTCTGGGACTGTGTTGTCAAAGCCCCTCAATGTATGCCAAGAAGAGATGCTCTCCTGCCAGCACAGTTACATCACTTCACTGAACAACAGATGAAAAACTAACATTAGCTTTCCTCTTCTGGCATAACTACATATTGGGATTTTGCCAGTGTAACTATGTTAGTCAGGTTTGGTATGTGAGTATGAATTGGTTTATTTTACTTTCTGCTCTCCAGATTTTTTGTTGAGTCTTTGTAGATATGACCTAAGAATGCTACTATTAATGATCAAAATGGCAACTGACAATGACTTCCCTCTATAAGGTATTTAACTTACTAAAATGTACTAGAAGGTTAAAAAAGCACTCTTAAGGACTTCCCTTTGATTTGATTAGAAACAAACAGTTCACTGGAAATGTTTCTTCAAGGTGTTTGATCAGAAATTCCACAGTCTTTATGTGAAGATTATCCTACAAGGGACTATTTATTCTGCAAAGGTGGGGTAATAAGGTGTAGTTCACACTACAGCTTGTTTCTCTATTCTTTAGCTGTCAGTGTAGAAACTCCACTTCTACATAAAAGTTGGCTGAAACAGAATGCCAAGCTGCTTTTTTTTTTTTTTTTTTTAATTTTTAGTGAAAATAAGATAACTAGGCCTGGTTATATGTAAACTTTAAGTGCTTTTTATATACATATGCTGTCTATACTTTATTCTGCCTGGCAGAACCTCACCAATCCCTGTGTTAGCCTGACAGATTTTACTGTATTTCCTTCTATCATTGCTATAAACCTGGAGAATCAAGTAGCTATTGTTGTTGTTTTGTCAGTGGTTAGTAAATCTGGCCTGTATTTCAGGCATGTACAATGTTAATTTTCCAAAAGGAAGGGGATTGTTGTTTCATGCTTTTGGAAATCAGCATGACCAGCAAACAAAGAATAAACATGGTGCAGCAAGATGCATGTTGTTATTATATTAATTATTTAGTTTTATAACTGTATAAATAATCTGGCCTGGAGTAAGAACAGTCCAGTCAAATTTAGTGCACCATTGTTTTTATGTCGTAGTGATTTGTGTAAATTGTGTTTGTGACAGACTATAACAGTACAAGGCAGTATTTTGGATGGAAGTAACAGATGACCCACAACAATTCTAACTAAAATATATTACTGGTGTAACGCACCAATAAACCCATCATATTCCATCTATTGAGCTCCACTAAGAAGTAAAATAATACACAGTGCATGATAAAATATCCATGAAAAGGAAAGCCCTGTTATTTACCAGCTACACAAATCCTCTCATAGCCAAAAGTTATTCTAGCCCCTGCCTCCCTGCTGAGCCTTTTGGAATAAACCCTTAGCTCAGGACACTTGCTTTGTTTCCCGGTGTCCTACCTTTGTAACCTCTTTTGCCTTTATCTCTGAAAGCATTTTTGATTGTTATTATCTGACAGATTGCCTGCATCACTGATACAGTATCCTGCCTTCACTGTCTTCCCTGATTGGATGGCCTAATTTTTGCCAGCAGGAGCAGTGAATGAAATCATTATTAATGACCTGAGACTGTTCAGGTGAAGGCTAAGAGTACTCAGAATAAGGGATATAATAAGAGACAAGAAGTATGGGAACACTTAAAGATAAAAAATTATTTCCCTTCCTTTCCCACAGCCTCTCCCCCCACCCCTGAAACACCTTTTTTTTTGCTTTTTTGGACTGCAAGTATGAGCTCTAGAGTTTATATTAGCTCTGTTTCTACTTTTCAAAGGTGAAAAAGAAGAGTGAAATCTAAATCAGACACAATATTTAACAAATTTTGCACACCCTTTCCCTTGCCATTTTATTACCAATCAGTTGCTATTTCTGCAACCATTCTCAACCTTCCTTTGCCAGTGCTGATCACTAATCACTGTCAGCCTCTGGCTTTCACTCCTTGGATATTTCTAAGGCATGTTTAAAGGCTAAGCAAAAGTTTCCATGGGGCATTTGCCCTCAAGCGATGAGTTCTTGCACTCTTGCACCATCCTGTTGGGGAAAGAAGTGGTATACAATTGATCTCTTAGCAAATAATTTTTCTATTGCTCATAAATACACAAGCCTTTTTTTTAATTATTTGATATTATGTTGCATATATTTTGCATTAATCCACTTTTCTTATCTGTATCACTCATAGCTTTTCTGCATTTCCATGAAAATACAAAATCTACAAAAAAGCAGGAATGCCAAAGAGGGGTTGAAAGCCCATTTATCCTCTATGTATATGCTCCAAGTCAAACTACAGCTTTTTGTAGATGTAACAGAAATGTAAGAAAATAGGGAAAATGCTTACTGAATCACAAATCAAATCACATAAACTGAACCATAAATATATTATTCCACTGTTTACTCAGCTCTAAACCTGACACTTAACAAGAAATGTTTAGCCACATGAGACAGGAAATTGAATCTTCTCACTTATCCACATTCTCGCTCTGTCTCTTGCATTTGATTTGTGCCAGTTAGCAGAAGAGAGTGAGGGATGAGGCTAAATTGTTCCTCCCTGTACAGAGGGAATGCAGAGATCTCCCAACAGCAAGAGGCTTTCCTCACCATATGTGCTGCTTCATCTTGACCCAGCAGGGCAGGAAAATGAATTTGAGGATTTTTACACAACGCATGTTATGTAAGCATTAGCTGCAGTGCTTTGCTTCATTTCTGCTTTCAGTGGCTTATTCACATGCATTTCACAGAGAGTGGCTAAGCCCAAAAGTTGGAAAAGACTTAGCGTGTGTGGAAGTTCTATGTAATTCAAGTTAAATTTGTTACATGAGGGTGAAATTCAGGCTAGTATTTTACATATAATCATGAGGTAGCTCAGTAAGCAGGGCTGTGTTTTTCTACACATGCAGCATAGTTATCAGTTCCCAGAGAAGTCCAAAATCAGCCTTGCTATTCAAAATCAGCCTTGCAAAAAAAGGCAAAGTTCATGTATTTGCTGAAGAGGTGAACTCAGCAAAAAACAATTTGAGGAGTTTTATCCAAACCAGCTGACAATGCCACTGCAAGGACTTATCAGTGTCAGACTGTTCTGTTTAAGGGATTCCATTCTCCACATAAGCATCACCCTATGCAACAATATTTCAGCTAATTAGTGGGTTCTTTAACAAGCATTGCGACTGTGAATATTTACAACACATGAACCAAAGAGGCCTGAAAGATATTTTTTAATGATAGACTATCATGCTGTAATTTCAATTGCCAACATAACACCTCCCCTCATTTGAGCCTTTCAGATGCAGCATTTAAAGTTGTTTCTATAAATGTGGGATGTTCATGTCTACACTCTTTACACCAGGTTGCATGATGGGCAGCTTCCAATGAAGCACAAGTGAAATCATGATCATCTTCCTTTCCTGCCTTCATCATACTGACTATACCCATTACAAGGGTATATATAGTATTGCTACCAAAAGGGATAAGATGAGGAAATGGCTCTGGTTTTGCTGCCAGTTGTGAATACAACTCCACCAATGCCCTTGAAATTACATGATGTTCACTGCCTTCTGGAAAAAAAGATTGAGCGCTGATCAGACAATGTGATGCATTTTACCTTTGTATCCTGGTCCAAGCAAATTCAAGTTGTATTAGCAGATGCTGAAGCCTATAAATCTTATCTCTGAATTTCTGAGGAAACAGTAAGCTCCTTAAAATACTATTTTTAAGAGCGTGTAAGGAAATTTTCTTGGAACAGAGGAGATCTCAGGGAATCCGTAATTTAAAATTTTGTCTATAGGTATTTTTACATTAATCTATCTCTGTACCATTCCATTCCTAAAAAGCAAAATGTAGTCTGTAAGTGGATGAAAAGACCTTTCATCTTTTATTGACACAATTTATATATCAATGATATTAATGAAAAAAGCATATGATTGCTATATAAATGTTCCTAAGCTGTGGACAGTGTTGATTCAGACATCTTGTTTCTCCACAATAGACTTAAGGCCTTTTCCCAAAATTTAAGGCTCTATTTTGTATCATATCAGATCTTCTTTATGACTTATAAACAGGTCCATGAAACAGAAACAAAAGTACAGTTGTGTCCAGAGTAAAGGAATGTACTCATTATGTTTGTGAATTTATGTTTTAGGGTGCTAACACTTTATGATTGATCCCATGAACAGTGCCCCCTCCCCTAAATAATTATTCTATGAATACTTATATTTTCACTAGGAGACAAAAACTCAGAAAAACACAAGTACAAAGTAAGGCTACACTAACTACATATGTCTATATAACTGCTAAGCTTAATACATACAGCCCTTTACGTAGGGATTCTAAGTTATATATGAAGATTCTGAAATTTATTATTCATAATCTTGGAAAACAGGAAAGATTTTGATGACGCTGATTACGTGACTGAAGGGAGTGTGAATGTAAAAGCTTTTATCTGCACCAGTTAACCAAACATTTAAACCAATTTAAACAAAGAAATAAAGACAACGTGGATCTCAGGAGCATTCTGAATCTCAAAAGTTTCAGCAGAATAGGGATACTATGCCATCGTAAAACTCTTTAAACTCTCAGTCGTGGATCTCAGAGTACTTTAAAATCACAACTGTCTCCTCACTGAAACCCTTTCAAGTTAGTAGTCATTTGAAGTTTTTATTTTCCTATGAGTATCACACTGTGAGGGGTTTCTAACAATGCCTTTTGGGGGGTGAAAAGTATCCTAATTTTAATTCTTTAAAAACCCTGCAACTCTGCAGCAGTCAGGCTTTTCTGAATACATGGATAACAAAACTGATAGTTTACCTCCATGCTCCCCCTCTGACAACAAAGTATTCTCCCAATGTTTTGTGAAAGCTTACTCATATTTCTGCCAAGAGTTCTTCCACTGTTTTCATACATTTTTCATTTTCCTTTCTTCTCAATTCTAAAAAGTCAGATAACTCACAGATACAAACTATCAGAAGTTACAGGTTGTTAGAGGATCTGGCAATAAAAACAGGATTTTAAAGGGACATGTGAAAATTTGATTGAATGAAACCGTGTGTGGGATAAACTACAAAAAAACTTATCATAGCAAAGTAATATAGAATATCAGAGACATGCAAAGGCATAATAATGTCTTCTGGAAGACACATCAAATCATATGCCTTCTGATAATCAAAAAGAGGAAAAAATTGAAATACTCTTTAACTCTAATTCTTTCATGTAAAATGCATTCCATTTCCTCTGAGAAAGAACTCAACAACCACAGTAATGTTCTCTATAAAAAGTAGAAGCTACAGGGTTGATGCTTGCGGCTCACAAAGGTTCAAAAATTGATGCAGTCAAGATATTTAGTAAAATTCTTGTATAGTGTAGTGTTTATTTGCTTAAGGTTCAGCATTTCAGATCACTGAAGTACTATGAGTGTAAGAACTCCAATTATGGTGGGTTTTTTTACAATCCCAGGTAATTACTCTGTGTTAACCATTTCAGCAGATATAAAATAGTAGCTTCTTGAGCTACAATAAAATTCACTTTTGTATTTGAAAAACTTCCATACTGTGCATGTTCAGAGACACAGTGTTTGATAAATACTGCACTTGTGTCATGGGTTTGCCTAGGGACAATTTTTTTACCACACCCTCCACAAATTGTTCTAAGGTGAGAGAAGCTTTATGCAGACAAAGAGATCTGATTGGGGAGAAAATAATATTAGAATTTATTACTAGCAAAAATAAAAACTAAACTACATCTACAACAATTCTAATTAAGCAAAAACACTATGTATTTACAGAAACATCCCTCCCCCCTTTGTATCAGTCCAGGAGGAGAAGGAGGTATTTTCCACTTTTAAA
>JAWMRA010000041.1:19745361-19859354 GCA_035584735.1 Pseudotriccus pelzelni | reverse complement strand
CTATTCTATTCTATTCTATTCTATTCTATTCTATTCTATTCTATTCTATTCTATTCTATTCTATTCTATTCTATTTAGTTCTTGATGAATAGCTCTTCCTATGACCATGTAGTAATGGCTGGTCAGAGCATGGAATTAGATATAACCGTAAGCAATGTTTGCTGTAAAACTACCCTGCATGCCTTGGGTATGCAGCTCATAGACTCAAAAAAGTGGCTTAACATACCTTAAATCCACTTGGAAAACTCTTAATTAAACTGAAATTTGAAAGTAGAGCTTCATGCCTGGATTTGTAGGAATACTGGGAATAGAGGTGAAGACCACTGACCTGGTATTCTCATGCTATGAAAAAGAATCAGGATCTAGGTACAAAGCAGCAATGTTTTCTGTACAGTGATCATGTGAAATTCTGTCCAAATGGCAAACTTTCAGGACAGTGAGCCACCA
Organism: Pseudotriccus pelzelni; assembly: GCA_035584735.1. Taxonomy (NCBI): domain Eukaryota; kingdom Metazoa; phylum Chordata; class Aves; order Passeriformes; family Tyrannidae; genus Pseudotriccus; species Pseudotriccus pelzelni. The sequence goes on along the minus strand of JAWMRA010000041.1, from coordinate 19,858,907 downwards.
AATGTCCTGCCTACCTTCATTAATATTATTAGTGATCCAAACACCATTTGCTGAGAATTAATTCAATATTCCCACATGCGATTTTCCATCTACTGACAGCTAGGTTCTCCTCATTTGCATAACCAAATCAGAGCCCAGAAATAAAAATGCAAGCCTTTACTAAAATCTTCTCCTTTTGCAGTCCTAGAAGACCTTTCATGACAATCTTTAGCCAGTGATTCATTGGAAAAAAAGTCCAGAAAAGTTGCTTACTGAAAACAGAAACCTGCTGCTTTCATAAACTTTCCAGAACAGCTACTGGGTATTTTGTTTCTTCTCAAAATTGTTCAATAATCTTAGAATGCAACTGAATATATGTAACAAAATCAATGAAATATGACTATCATGCATATTGAGTCAAAAGATAAACACAGAATTGAGGGGATGGACTTTGCGTTAACTGTATATATTTAGTAGATACAAAATTAGGATTAGGAGATCAAGTGCTAGATGGATGAATTTACAGCAGAATGTCTTGAGCATAATATTATAATACTAAATTTCTAGCCTTTCCAAGAAAACCAGCCCTTTTCTTCAGCTTCTCTCCAGCCTGCTCCCTAAACACAACCAACCTGTTTGTTAAAACATTTCCTCAGTGTTTGTTCTGTATTTGTGAAATAACTACATCTCCTATTAGACACCTGTTTATTCATCTGAAATAAGCAGACATGATATCTGAAACTGCAGACAAGTGCATTTTTAACAGACTGCATCTGGGGGTGACTTGTGTAAGTGAAGAACAGGACAACAAGACCCATGTCTGAAAATTACATGTACTCTATTTTCCTAATGTTCTTTGACAACTCTAGGTGCTTAAGCCTCTGGGAAGCAACAGAGGTTTTTCTTTCCTTTTCCTTTTTTTTGACACAGATATTACACATACACTTTAATTAGATTGTGAGCAAAACACAATCATCATCTGAAGAAGAAAACATGTACACCTAAACCTCTTAAGGAAGAAGAATGTGTTTCTTCTAAATAAGTGAAAGAGGCCATGGTTAATGGGAAAAAAAAAAAAAGAGAGAAAGATGAATTGTGAACACACTGAAAAAGTGATTTTAACAAGCACAGTGTGTGAGGCCTCTGTGAAATATCCTCCACCCAAGTGGGTGGCTTTGTAGGAGGAAGAGAATATTGTTTACCAGAGCTGAAAAACTAGAACAAAAAAGGGAAAAAATCACTGAGAAAATAAGCACTCTGGTGCTCAGAAACATGTCACTGCTGGCTAACCTGACAGGTTAGATCTAAGTTACTTGCTTATACTCCGTCATTTTAAACAGCATGGTAGTACTCACTGCAGTAAAAATAGGTCTCGGTGTTGACTCTCAGGCATTACATGTGTTGGAGAGGTGCCGGTGGTTTCATTTTGCAACACAGGGGTCTAGTCTTCTGTCAAGATGTGTGCACAACAGCTTTAATATTAGGAGAAATATGTGTGTTCTTCCATGGGCAAAGAGGCCCAAAGAGCTTGTGTTAGTATTCAGATGACAGTTAAAATCAGGCTTAATCCTTTAATTTGGTACATAAAAGGTCTAGCATAATTTTACAAAAGCTTTTGTTTTAGTCATGTAGAGGAGACAGAAATTACTAATTAACCTTATAGTAAACAATGCTCTGCAAGGTATTAGTGCATTCTATAAGATGAAACTGACAGCACTTAAAAATCTTTTCATTTCAATTTAAAGAATAAAAACAAAAAATCTATCAAGTAGATCTTCAGCCTGCTGTCAATGTTTTGAAACACAAATAACTTTTTCCAGCAGCGAGATGCAGAAACCACATTAACTTATGTCATACAGAAGAGGCATGTTCAACTGCAGTTTTGACATTTGCTTGTATATTCTGGCTACCTGGAGAGAAAACGGATATAGTCAAATCCTAAAAAACCTGGCTCTGATCCACCTTCTCAAAGCAAGTGCAGCTGGAGCAATGCCAACTGAAACTGCTTCCCTCTAGCCCACAGTCTAGCGTGAAACCCACCCAACTACCATACAGAGCTACACAGGTACAAAGGGGAACACCAAAAAACAAGGAGTCAGTCAGTCAACGAGATCTGCTTGTTACATCCCTGCCTGGGAGACAGGAGAAAGCACACCACATATTTCTCTTTCTTGCATCTATGCCTCCTTTGTGCTTACAAACTTCTACTGTAAAGCAATGTATCACACTGTTCAAGGATATAATGTATTTAACACTTTCCCTGTTTTAGGTGTGTAGAAAACCAGAACCATCTGCAATGTATTTTTATGCCATTCTCCTGGTATGCAGGAGAATTCAAATACATGTGGGCTGTTTATTAAAAGTACACAAAAGTACAGAATAGCCAGCTCAAGTCAAATATGACCTATATCTTAGATCAACAAAACGCAATGTCAAATTCCCCAGTTAGATTCAGATGTAACACAGATGCACGAAATTCTAACTTACACAGGTCTCTTTAGAAAAGCTTCTAGCAGCTTGAAACATAGATGGGATGTGTACAGAGGAAGGATTAAAGGAAGAGTTAACAGCAGTTGGGGCATTAATGCTTCTTAACATAATTGGCAAAACTCTCACTTATTTGATTACGGCTTTACCTGAACCCTTCAGAAACAGAGAACTAAATAAAGGAGCTAGAACTTGGATAAATTTGAGGAAGCTGCATGAGGGAGGAGCGGAGGGTGAGAGGGAGGGAGGGAGAAGGAAGTGACACACAGAGTGTGTAGAGAGTCTAAGTCCTAAGTCACACAGAAGAGGACTAGGATTTTGAATATAAGACAATAATGTGTGGAATATATTTGGATAGAAGAAGAAAGGTGGCACTAGCGGCAATGACTGCTCTATCTTGGGCAAGCTAACAGGGAAACAAGAGAGGATTGGACATGTAAGCTAATAGGGAAACCAGAGAGGATTTAAACAGCAAAAAAAAATGAATGTGGAAAAGGACAAAGGTTATAGCTTTGGTGGTGGTTGGAAGCAAGAAATTTTAAGCCTCATTACAAGGCAAATAGTGCGAAGGGAATAGCAGAGAAATTTCCAACTTGGAAATCTGGAAGCCAAGATGGAGATATGTGATCTTTGTAGGTCAATAAAATTTTATGCAGTGTGATGGCTCAAAGGGAAATGAGATGATGTGTTCTGGAGGAAGCTGCTTCAGTTTGTACCATAATTTGCACTGTATATGTGGGACTTGTTTTAAAGCACACTTTCAGTAGATCCGTTCTTAAGGAAAACATATGGTACAAACAATTCCCTTACAGAGACTGTTTGAAAAGCAGTTTTGGGCTTTGGGACCAATTTCAGTATCATGCCACATTGGTTTGCCTGTGTCTTTTTGATGACTAGATTAGGAGATAGATGATCTGCCTGCTGTGAGCTCTTCTGCTATACCTCACTCAATTACAACTGCTGACTTACTAGAAAAGACACTTGCAAAATGTCATGTATTCCTTAACATTAGAGCTAAAAATATTTTCCCCAATTTCACACTGAACGGTTCTCTTAAGTAGTTCCCTGCTTCTCATCCAATCTTCTTCTGACCTTGCTGATTTGTAACTGGAAAGTGTTCAGCAGCACCTGATTGAATGGCATTCACAACACCTGTGAATATCTGCTGTTAATCTGTTCCATTTGAGTTCAGCTGAGTTAAAAAAAGGAAAATCAAGTCTTTTTCCTTTCTTCCCTTTATTGTTCAGCTATTGTTATTGTACAATGGCATAAAAGAGGATGTTTTCTGTAAAAAACATATTTATGCAGGTTCTGTATCATCAGTTCTAGCAATAAGCCTGATAACATAATTTTAATCTCATTCATATGTTTCACAATATCAAGTGAACATGACCTTGATAATCACCATGAAAACAATAATTTGACTGTTCTACTAGGGCCATGTTTCTGGTAAATTGACTGATTACCAGATGATCAATTGCTGATCACTCTCAAGTCTGGAATACACCGTTCTAGGAAGAGAAAAATTAAAATTCTATGTACACACTGCCAATGCATAGTCAAAGTTAAGAAGATATTTCATAATTATTGTGATTTTATCTAGATTACTATTAAAAAAAATATTCTGCTACAGTTAAATTCTGATCCTCTTGGATTAGCTCATATGGATCTCTCTGTTGTCAATTTATCCCCTGTCAAGAAGCTGCACTGTAGAGTGAAAGATACACTTTGAAGTCTTTTTTTTTTTTTTTTTTTTTTTAGAATTAGAATATATATATATTGAAATTATCGCTTTTGCTGGGCATTTTATACTAATTATTCTGGTTTCACGCAAGAAAGAGCTTACAGTTATGTAAAAGGAAATACTTGTACACGCACACTCACATACATATTCAGTGTTAACAATTTTATTAAATATTTATTCCCATAGTAGATTTAGTTTTGCTTTTTAAGAGTAAGCATAAAGCTTGCCAGTCCGTGTGAAATAAGACTTCCATAATTTTCTGTTTCCTGATATTTCCATCTTTATGAGATGTGAAATTAACAGTCACTGTCCCTCACATTTAGAAAATTTTAGAATTTTATTACATTTAGCAATTCTGTTACAAATTTTACTGGGCTTATAATTAATTAGGTTCTTTTCTGGATCTTTTATTTTGATTGGATGTCCAACTTACTGACATCTTCTCAGCTACACAAATTATAACAATTCTTTAACAAAATGGTCACAAGGGGCTGAAACACACATCTACCAACTGTGCTTTCCACAACTAACTTTAGTTGAGTCACCATAGTTGTGCTTCAACATATTATTTGTCTAAAGGAAATGCAGGGTCATGTGTCTTTGATTAGGTGCTGATCATCTGTCAAGTTCAAGATGTGATATGTGATGAGCTTGTGTATGCATTGCTATTTAGGCTAAGCCTATGCCCGACAATTTACCAGTCCACAGCATTTTAGCCTATCTGTAAGATCAAAATGTTGATAGTGCTATGAAACATATGCAAAATTGGAATTACTGTAGTAGGAGATAAGAAAGACAAGCAACTGAATATCTACTCAAAGCCAAGCTAAAAGCCTTTCCAGTTTGTTTGGTTTTTTTGATTTTAATACATGTGTTCGCTTGTTTTCAGTAAGGCACAAGCATTGTTAAAGTTACAACAAAGGCTATTTATATACTGCTTCCAACTTGGCAAGAGCTAGCAAGTACAAGCAGTCTCACAAAACCATGCCAGAAATAGTTCCAACACAATTTCTAGACAGTGTTTTATTTAAAGATTTTCTATTTGCCTTAAGAAGAGTAAAAGTGTAAAAGATAGTTCCAATTAACTTTCTGTTACTAATAGCTTTTTTCCCCAGTCTGTGGGTTTATTACATCATTCTTAGCTGAAAAAATCCCCCTTCCTGTCTACTTACAATTTTTCAGTAAGTGATAAATTTTCTACGCAAATAAATCGGCCCTTACAGTGCCCCAAGAACTTAGGAACTTTTAAACATTGGAAGGATTTATCTGTAACTACACTTGTTGAAGACAACTAGATTTTTGGCACTGGAGAAATCAGAGCCAAAAGATCAATATTTTTTGAGGTGAATCTGATTGCTAGAAATACAGTAGATAAGGCATAACTTTTTTCCAAATTATCTCAGTGAAACATTTGTGGTCTGCCGCAAACTGCTTTCTGTGATTATTGATCACTCTTTTATAAAAAAAGATGAAGAGTGCTTGATGAAATTGTTTCTGCTTCTCAGCTAGAATGAATTACTTATCACAGAAGCCAGCAAGTAGCCAAAAAGTTCTATTTAAAATTCTTTAGCACACAATACCACCTTAATCTACATGTTACCAATTCTCTGACATTCCCTACAATGGGGTAAGGAGCTGATCACAGGCAAATTTAATTTTTCTGGCAGCTCTTTCCTGTCTTTGGGAGAAAAGCCATCATTCATGATGGGGCCAGAAGCAAACATGTCAGACAAGGAAAAAGCCAGTGTTTTCCATTATGTGGCAGATGCACATCTCTTCAGTGCACACAACTTGGTATGCCAGCTCAATGCTCATACTGGAACAGACATGCAGCTATGCAGAAAAGTCTCTACAACCTTCAGGTGCACATATGAGCATCTTACTGAACTATAAAAAAGAAGACCATATTTTACTAAATACTCTACCTCTTTTTTAGAGAAGCTGGCACTTTCTCTCCTATATCCTCAAACAAACTTATAATTAAAATCAGTGCTCAGTGTACATACTCAAAATGATAGTAGTTTAATTAGTATAAAAGTAAACAGGGAAATGAAATTGCAACTTAAAGACAATAAGCATATCTTAAACAATAAAGGCAAGTCTTTAATATTATGTATGCATTGGCTTTGCACTAAGTCCTCCTTTAGCAAGAACACTTGCTAAAATCCAGGTATGCACAATGCTAAACAACAGGAAATCTAAACAGGTGTTAGAATATTTTTTAAATAAAATAGTATTTTCTGTGAAACTCTGTACTTGGACTGAAAGCTGGTCAGAAATATTTTCATAAGTGGGATTTTTTTAAAATGCATAGCTGGTGTTACAGTGAACAGTACAGCTAACATTTTTGAGTTTAAGAAAGTGGAAATAGTTTAAAACTTGTGAATATTATGTTCTTTAAATATCAGAACTGCTCTGCCTCCAAAGTTCAATTTAAACTAAAAAAGATAGAAAATGTTGAAGCTGAAAAAATCCCTTTTTAAATGTCTACAGTATTTTATATAACCCAATCCATTATTTTTGTCTCATTTATCAGCTAAGAAGCTTCTTTTAGTAATTTTCACTTGTGATTCTAATCACATACTTTTCCTAAGAAATAACTTTTGGAATGGGTTCCCACAAAGCGACTTTTGAAAGAAGAGGATCTCTGTATTTAACTGGTTTCTCATTAGAGGTAGCTTTTGCAGTTAATGCTGCCACATAGCATAAGTCTGACTACTCCTTTTTCCTCTTGCACCAGCTCATGGAGGGCCAGGGAGGGAAGAAATTTGTGGGGCTGCTGCAACCATTAGTTCAGCCAATGGGTGGACCCAGCAAGGGCCATGACCTGACCTGCACTGAATATCTTCACCAGCTGGAGGGAAACACGCTGTCTCACGGACAAACGAAAAATGAAGAACTTTCCTCTCAGACAGAAAGGGAGAAAAGGAAGATTGGGCAATAAATTACAATTCAGTCATACTCTTTTTCATGTCTTTTTTAACACTCTGCTTCTAAAGCAGAAAACCAAAGTCCTAATTTCTGCTAAGGATTAGGTCAAAAAGCTGAGAAAACTATCAAACACAGAAATAATTTAGCTTCTGAAATATTTAATTTGGAAAAACATGAAATGAGAAAAGACTACAAAAATCTTCTTTCTTAACATACAATTTCCAGTGAGAGGCAGGGAAATTTCTATCACACAATGTGGTGAATTTTAACTACTTTTCTGTTCCAAAACGTGGAACCGTTTGGGTTGTAAAAGACCTCTAAGATCACTGAGTCCAATCATTGACCTAACAAGTTCCCCACTAAACCATGTCCTTAAGTGATACAAATATATATCTTTTAAACACTTCCAGGGATAGTGACTTAACCACTTCCCTGGGCAGCTTGTTCCGATGCCTGACCACCCTTTCGGTGAAGAAACATTTCCTAATATCCCATCTAAACCTTTCCTCTTGCCCTATTGCTTGTTCCCTGGGAGAAGAACCAATATCCAGGTTGCTACAATCTCGTTTCAGAAAGTAGAAAGCAACAAGGTCTACCCTGAGCCTCCTTTTCTCCAGGCTGAGCAAGCCCAGTTTCCTGAGACTTGTACTTTAGGCATGCAAAAATTCAAGTACTGATAGTTCTGTTGTAATCTTGCAGGTCCTCCTATATTCTAAAGATTTTGAAAAAAATCATTAAGAGTACAGAAACTGAGTTTTCAACAATGATAAACTGATGAATATGGAAAGTATCGCTTCAGCAGTCTTCTAACTTTTGCTCCTGTAATAAGGAAAAATAGAGACTGTTCCAAATACCCCTCATATTAATCCTCATGATATGCAGAGTGTTGGCAGCAAAGTTTCTAGTTTAATCAAGCCAAACATTATTCATAAAATGAAAGAAATACTAAAATGATAAGTTGCCTTTCTGGACTTTTTCCTGTGATGTGTATTGCACAGACTACCTGCAGAGCTCTATCTCTGAATATGATCAGGATCAGAAGAGAATGCTTTCAGGGGAAGAACAAGCTCAGTGCTGTCTGCTTCATTGGCACAGACTGAGGAATTGTCCTTTTCTTACAGTCACATGAACACAAGAATTCATAGCATAAACACACACAAAGAAGATGAATTGTATAAATTTTGTAGAAATGTGGGGAAAGTAAGGGGTCACTACTTGAATTATCATTAGTAGTAGTTTTCTTTAAGCTTACTAGACTGATGGAACTACCTCTCCCTTCCACTGAGAACTGGATTTCTTTCTGTTGACAACTACAGCAGTAACTTACAAGTCAGATATTAATATTTGAATACTTTAAGTATTGTTTCTAACTTCTTTTAATGTTACTAAAAAACAGATGGATCTAAGTATATGATCCACTGAGCAATAAATCCAACATGATAACAGCTGGAAAAGTAAGATCATAAGGATAATAATTTATGGGAAGATTTCTACCACATATTACAATTGTTTTGCCTATACTGCAGTTATGAAAAGAGAGGTCCGACTTGTAAAAATCATTGGAAATACATTTAAATTTATCTCTCTTATTAGATTTGCAACTGCTTCCTGTTGGAAGAGAAGGAAGAAATTATGCAGTGTTTCTTATGGTCTTTCCTTAGCAGAAAGTGCAATGTCTCTTCTTTCTCAGTATGGGAAACAAATATTCATCTTCACATTCAAAACAGAGTACTTTCAGGTTAATATAATAACTGATGGCTTTATTATCTGTAAATAAACATGATTTATCCACCTGTCAAAAACGTTGAAAGGAAGGAAATTTACAAAGTTCAGTTTATCAGATAGGGATGTACTTTAGACAGCCATCTATGCTCAGATATTTTTTGTGTAGTCTGCCATTTTAATGTTATTTTACCCAGACATTCATCAAACGTCTGTTTTAATCACTCAGCTAAACTCAGCATTTTTTTTCTGGAGCATTCCAGTCATCATGACATTTCACACACCTCTATCCCAGATGATCCCAGTACTCTCAGTGTTTTGCTGTGTAAACATGCATGACATAAATGAAGACCATTTTCACAGAACGCTTTCTCACAGAATTTCTCTCCCTTGCATCTAGAGCACCTTACTGATATTTACATAAGTGTTAGAAAATTGGTTTGTGTCTTAAGAGTCCATTTTTCTTTCAGTTTAATGACACACTTGAATAACTGAACTATTTGTAGTGGGTTCCTTTCATAAAGGAGCTGCTGTCAAAACAGGCATGAACATGAATGGACAAAGTCATGAATTAGACAAAAAAAAATCACACAGGACTTGAAATCCATGTCCTTACTTTCTCTGCAGAACATCTGTAAAGATGACTATCCAAAAATGATGTGTCTAATAATAATATTCTGCTGCCTGAGATTAAAGACAAATCACTAAACATGGAGATCCGTAAAAGCTACCAAGCTTGAGTTACACAAGGTTACTCTGGACTGGCATTTTAACCTTTTGTTAACTATTCATAGGTATATAAATTATTTTTAATTTCTTAAATATGATACAGTAGTTTTCTCAATTTTATATTAGTTTTAAACTTACATGTAAACTGTAATAATATAAATTAATAGAAACAGCATCTGTTATAAAGGACTGTTAAAAATACTACAAATGTCAAGACTATAATTCAACATATTCCCACTGCATCTTGTCAAGTTACCTTAACTTTTACTCTGTTTTGTCTTATGGATATGACACAGCATGCTAATTCAGGCATTTAACTCAGCTGCATTCACAAGCCAAAGACCCAAGGATCCTCATAAGCAGAGTGGACAGCCAGGAGTTACCCATTCTGTGATTCATGGCAAGAACGTATCATCAAGATCCCTAGTCTGTCTGCAGATAAGTACTTATGCTTATTTAAATTACCTTCATCATGCATATCTGAAGTTTGATGGACACCAACACTCAGTTTATGGATTTGTGCTGAGTCTACAGGCTTATACCCCTCTAGATTCTATCCAGAATCTCTTAGCAAATTTATGCTTTTGGAAATTGATCCCAAGGACACTAAATGTAAATGTAACTTTTCCATGATGATCTCTGAATCTTGATCTAGATACCTGTTTTCAGCATTAATCATCATATTTTTTTTATCAGTGGAAATATAGTGAACAGTGAAATAAAAAATGAAAAAAGCCTCTCAGTAGGCTTGCTATTTCATATGTGTTCACCAAATAGTTAGTTAAGTACAACCTCTCTTTCATAAAATGTTTGATGACTTCTGTTATTGTTGTAAGCACTGCTGATGCTTAGGAAAACTGGAGTTCCTCAAAACATTTTGGAAAATTTTAACCACTTATTATTCAAACAGAAGCGTGTCTAAGGTTAGTAATTGTAAGTACAAGTAGTTGGTAATTAATGTCATGTCAAATTTTATTACTGTCAACATTTCACAAAAGGAAACATTGCTTTAAAATAGTACTTTAAGATCCCCAGCTTTTATTGTTCTGTTCTCTCTGAGTAAACTCAAGCCACAAAAAAAAAATAATTTCAGGATTCTTAAATAATTGCAATGTGAGTAAGCACCTCTGAGGGATTGAAAGAAATTCACTGGCTCAAAACAACTCTGTGGGTGTGTGTGGAGGGCGGCAGATCAGGTTCTGCCAAGGTGGAATGGTGCTGTCCCTCCCTCCTGCCTCCTTGAGGCCCACTGGTGCAGCCAGAAGCACTGCCCCACATCACACCCCTGGAGCCCCTAACCCAGCCCCAGAGTGGCTGGGACACCAAAAACCCCACCGGGGGAGGGTGGTCATGGAGGGCCAGAGCAAATAAAACCAACATCATGAAGCTTCCACATTGTCATGGCCCTACTGTCTGGTGTAACACTCCGGTCCCAGAGCTGCTTGCTCATGGGATCAGTCAGGAGTCTTACTTAAAAATATATACATAGGGTTCTTAATACCTCGAAATAGTGTCAAAAGAATAAGCCACAGACTTGTTCTCAAGAGGTATTTCTATTGATAATGTAGGGGACAAAATAAGGGGACTTGGCAGAAGTTCCAAAGGGCACCACACAAGCTACACAAAACCTTCCCCTTCAGTACTGACCTAGCACACACTAGTCCTCAACACATAAGTCAAAATCCAATTCCTCCACAACACTAAAGTCAAAATCCAATTCCCCCACAACACTAAAGTCAAAAGCCAACCTCTCCAGCTCCAAGTCACCTAAAGTACCAAGAAAGGAGCAAAGGAAGAGAAGCAGAGGGAACAAGAAGAGAGAAGGAGAAAGAGGGAGAGACAGATATAGCTAACACTGAAAGCTTCTCGTGGAAGACTGGCTCTCACACGTCCAGATGGCAGGGCAGCGACACGTGGCAAACACATGCCTTTTGTTCTATCTGCTCTGATCCCTATGGCCAATCCCCCAGGTGGGGCCTCTGACCCACCAGCCACTCTGGGGTTCCAGACCAGGGTGAGGGACAGTGTCCTCAGGGTCCCTGCCAATCTGAGCTGGGTTAGGGGCTCCATGTCATGTGGTGTGTTGAAGTTTTCCTGGGTTGTTTGTGACTGACAGCTACTCCAGGGCTTCCCCATGTGGGTTCCAGGGGTTGCCAGAAGGGATATAATATCACCCCACCTCCCTGAGGTTTGACCCATCCCTTCCCCCTCCACACACTCCCACAAGGTGGTTCTGACCCAACACATACTGATCTGGTATCTACCATCTGGACACGTGGAAGCTGAAATTGCATAGGACTCAAGGTAATCATCATAATTCTCTCTTTTTCTCTTTTTCTCCTCCTGTACTTCTCCTAATCTCCTTTCTTGATATTTGGGTAACTTAGAGCTGGATGGGTTGGATTTTGCTAAATTGTGTGGGTTAGTATGTGCTAAGTCAATGTTTTGTGAAATGTTTTATTTTGGCTGAATGTTGCCCTTTGAACCTTGGCCAAGTTCCTCTATTTTCTAAAGTTTACCAGTAAAAGTGTGTTATTTGACTTCGCAAGAAACATATGCAGCGTCTTCTCCTGTTTGTTCTCTCAAAGTATAAAAAGAACTGAAGGCCCTTTTAATAAATCTGTCAGGAAGATTTTTGGAGCCTTGTATATTTTTAACGTAAAATCCCTTCAATGAGCTGGTAGTGTGAGCCTGGGATCTTAAAGCACTAACAAAAGTGTATTTAAGTTTTTAATTTGTTTCATCCTACAAAAAGACAATATGAAAATTCAAATACAGTGCAATAGAATACAGTAGCTTGTTTTTAAAATGTTTCTTATGGTGTTATGCACTCACTGAGAAACTTAGAGTTTATTCAGAAAGTGTATACGTATGCACTAAGATATTACATTTTTGTCCTATTCAGAGAATCAACTTAATTGTATGGAATATGTAAACTATTATGATGACGTCTGTAAGACTGTGTGGAAGCATGTTTTTATTTGCAGCAAAAGGTGGAAGCACTGTGAAAAGCATTATTTGAATTACATTGCTCCTGTATTAGCATTTTTTGCCCCTGAAAGTCATTATCTGAAGAAAAACAAATCACGTGAAAAAAAAAGGTACCTCACAAGTGAAATTTAGTACTAGAAGCTGTGCAATTTAGCATCATTTATGTGTTCAGTCTTGGGTTTCATAAAAGAAATTCCAAAAGGGTGTTCATTAATCTTGTCTTTAGAGGTCAAAACCAAATCATCTTTTACTACAAGCCAAGGTGAACCAATGGTGTAAATCAAAACCGCTGCAAAGCCACTGCATAGTTGCCAGACAAGAAATATTTTCCATTTCAAGACTCAATTCTTCTGGTTCAGACACTTGCCACAGAACTGACTGGACCAAGCTGTTAAAAGCACCACACAGTTATATAAAAAAGTGTTTTCCTGACTTAAGCCTATACATGCAAAACAGTCAGAATTTAAAAACAATTTACCTAAACATGTTCTCCTATGTCAAATGGGATTTTTTTACTTGCTCTATCTGTTATAAGCCATTACCTTGGTACTCACTTCCCTTGACTTAATCCAAAGAGCCATGAAAATAAGCCTGATCCAATTCAGTGGGCCTGCTTACTCCAATTTTTAGTGATGAAAACGTTTTTTTCTGTCACACTGTATCCCCCATACAATTCCTCTGCTTGGATTACCAAGTGTTTTATCAAGGTATGCAGACCTGTTCTTTAATTCTGCAGGCAAGGGTGCCCTCTAAACCAGAGACATGTCAAACCTTTGCACAATTGAAAGTGAACATATGTTCACTTTTCCAATTAAATTAAAATGTATGTTTGAAAACATCATAAGAAACACTTCCTGGAAGGAAAAAAAAGAATTTATGTAAAAAATTGATGACTTTAATTTCTTATTTTCAAGATTTTTCATATCTCTAATATTTGCAGTTTTGAAGATTGATGCTAGTATTATTGCCTTTTCTTACCTAACTTGTCGTTATTGCCACTATCAGGCAGACAAAAACTCACACAGTCGCCATTTACCTCTGCCTTCCCATTAGAACTGAGAGGAGGAGAGTTAAATGTCTGATGTGTTTTGTACTGTTAATCATCCAAGTATGAATAATTTCATTTCTTATTAAATTATCATGAAAGTGTTTTCTTTTTGCACTGGGATAATAATTAGTGAATTATGTTTTATATAACTTTACATATACTTCATTCATATTCATTCCTCCTATTTTTTCCTTTTTTTTTTCTTTTTTTTAAAGTTCTATGTGTCAACCAGAAAGAAATGTAATTCTTTTCATTCTGTTCCAGCATTTTTCTTCATTATTTTTGACAAACATAAGTTGATCTTCTTAGGCTTTTGAAATTCAACCATTTCTACCAGACCTGTGGATAATAACAAAGATTGATAGTGCTTCATGTAATAGGCCAGAGCATCACTGAAGGGCAATAAAAAACATTGGACGAAACAGTCATTTAAAGATATATTGAGGAAATGTCAACATTATTATGCAGGCCACATCACAATCACATTCAGTTTCATGTGTTAATATATAGAAAACATACCTTTTGAAACATACATTTTATTGTTTTTGAATTCTGACAGTTTGTTTGCAATTATTCAAAATTACTCATTTGTGAGAGTGAAAATGTTCTAGTGCTGTAATTATTGAGAAATGAAAATAGAAAGAGAGTAGTGTTTTGATATGTAAAAATATAACTTACCTTCTCTGCTGATTGGGCCGTACCAAAAAAGATTGGAATAAAAGCTAACCAAATTATGCAGGTTGTGTACATAGTAAATCCAATGGGTTTTGCTTCATTGAAGGTCTCTGGAACCCCTCTTGTTTTAATAGCATAAACAGTGCATGTGACCATCAAGAGAATACTATATCCAAGGGAACAAATGAGAGAAAGATCTGAAATGTCACATTTGAGGACCCCCCTGGCATTTTCTGGGTCAAGTGTCCTCTGCTCTCCGTAGTCTACGATGGTATGAGGTGGATCGATACCAAACCAGATGAAGACTCCAATAAGCTGCACAGATATGAGGCTGAAAGTGATTACCAGCTGGGAAGCTGGACTAATAAATTTGGGAGCTGTGACAGATTTTTTGCCTTGTTCAAATATTCTGTGAATCCTGTTTGTTTTGGTAAGCAAGGCAGCATAGCTGAAACACATGCCAAGTCCTAAAAAGATCCTTCGAAATGAGCAGACCACTGTATCTGGAGCTGCAATCATTAAAAAAGTGATGGAGTAACAGAGAAAAATCCCAGTCAGGAGCACATAGCTGAGCTCCCGGCCAGAGGCCCTGACGATCGGTGTGTCGTTGTACCGGACAAATGTCACAATCACAAAGGTGGTAGCAATTATACCAAGAATAGCTATGAAGACAGGCACAATGGCCCAAGGAGAATGCCACTCCAGTTTGATTATAGGGATAAGCTGGCAATCTGTACGGTTGGCATTTGGTCTCTTATTAATGGGGCACAGTTCACAGTTGAATTCATCCACCTGGTAATGGTAGCCCTCACAGCGTTCGCAGTGCCAGCAGCAGGGCACTCCCTTCACAGTTTTCTTTCTTTCCCCAGCTTTACAGGGCAGGCTGCAGACAGATGCTGGATGAGTACGTTCTCTGTTAGCCCACTGCATGTCTTCTACCTGTGGGTATAAAAAATTAATGAGACTTCTATTTTCCTTCATTTATAATATCCTAATCCTGGCCACAGGTTTGTCATAAATCACTTCATGCTGACAGCACAAATACAGTTTACCATAATAAGAAACCTGTTTCTTTCCCTTGCATTGACTTTATAAAAGTGTTAAATGATTGTGTCCAATAAATCATTCATGCCACAAGCTTGATGAGTGTCATTAGTTTCTATTTACCCCTTTACTGCTGACCAAATTGACATCTGTAAAGATATTTATTGACTCCAGGCTAGTTTAAAAGCAGAAAGCTCTGTACGCAGTGCTTTAAAAGTTAATCACATGCAAATATAAATATCAGTAGTTCTCAAACACTTAATTACAAAATAAGGCTATATGAGCTTCAGAGAAATTTCTAGTATGGTAAAGAAATAGATTAAAATCTCCTTGTATCAGCTGCAGCAGAACGAAGAGTGCCAGAAAAAAAAAAATCTGTGATGCCACCCCTTCCACAAATGTGGAGATTTCATACTTTTCCACCTTCCAAGTCTTGAAATGCTTGTGTTTTGTGTACATTTCTAGAAGACTAAAATGAGTACATACTGCTTTCTGAATAATAATGGGAAAAAAGATGTGAGTACTACTTTAGTTCTCCTGATATAAAAAGTCCGGGGATCCTTTTGTAGCACAGAACAATGCAATCTTGTTTTATAAATCCCAGCTTTCTCCACAGCAGCACATAAAGTAAGTATACTTTTTTTTCATCCACTTATCTATTCTTCCTGCATGCTCTACAAACAAAATCTGAATATGAAACTCGTGGATTCAAAGCATTTTCTGCTTAAAATTATTCCAGCTGTCCTTAGCCTACCCTTAGTAAAAACATGTTACGCAGAGGTCAAACTGAGAGAACCAGAGCAGTGTATAGAGCATAGAGCCGTTTTTAGGCACCAGAATCACTCTGTGCTGCTCCCAGGCCCCACCTTTCATTCCTTTGTTAGGTGGTGAGCTCTCAAGGACAAAGGACTTTCCTTGTTCTTGCCTATTAAGTACTTAGCACTTTTGTTTCATTTGGAGGTTTTATTTATAAGTGAAACAGCAGTAACAAAACTTCAGACAGGAATGTTTTTAGTTTCTTCTGGAGGAGGACAGAATGAGGACAGCTTATCAAAAGGGATAATTTTAGCCCTGAAAGTTTATTTTTCCAGAAATTTTTAACAGATTCGAGAGGAAATCACAATGTAGCATTGCCGGCCTTACTTGCCTTCCTCAGAGAGCCAGAGCACCAGTTACAGCACTGGGCAGAGTGAATGATGCTGCAACAAGCAGCCAGGCTCTTCTCCTCTTTTGTGCTCCTTCAGGGTAGGACCTCGTTGTTATTCTCCACTCAAAGGGGCAAAAAAGGGACCACACAGTAACAAGGAGACAAGAAGTACTCCTACAACCAGCTCGGTGAACCCTCGGGTTTTCAGAGGCTTCAGTGGGAGTGGATTTGTCCTGAAGCCACAGAAGTTAAAAGATTTTATATCAAGGACTGTGATGACTACACAAAATACATTGTCTAGTGACTATGGAAAAGGAAGTCATCCCAGTGCTGCACAAAACAGGTTTTGATAGAGCTGCAGCAGAGCATTTGACATGCTGAGAAACCGTCCACTTCTGTTACAATCTCCAGGTTTTAATCACTGAAATTCTCAAAGCCCATATAACTTCTACTGTTTCATCTACTAGATGTGAGAGAAAACAGGTTGTGATGAAATCAGTGAGATAGCAAAGAGATTCTCCTTCACATTGTTGCTAGAATAAATATAAAGCTTGTGATTCAGTCACATATTTAGATAAGGGGGGCAACAGTAGGCAATGTTCATTAACCCAGATGTCTGGATAAGTTTGGGATAACTCAGAAAAGAACAGTATTATGTATTTGCCAGATTATAACACACAATACAGAATCACCAGGAGAGCAGGCAACACCTTATGCAGCATTAACTTAGAATGGCATGGACAGGCAATATCTCATCTGGCAGAAAGCCTGACAGGATAAAGCTAAGGTGTCCAATTTTTAAACACATTTGAACGAGTAAAGTGAGTTTATACCAGATCAGCATTTAATACCATGAGGCTACAGTACTTCTTAACTGACATTAAGCATACTAAAGTCACATTTACTGTATTGTAAATCTATGGCTTAGATAAGTTCAAAGAATTCCTTTTTGTCTTTTGGAGTTCCTACCTTAATAACATTAAAAAAAAAAAAAAAAGAGAGAGAAAAGAAAGAAAATTCTTTTATTTCACAGCTATTTATGATTTTGAACACTTCTGTCTTGACAGCATTTTGATTGTCTAAAAACATGCTTAAAAGCTCTTCCTGGTTGGTAAAACTTTAGAATGCCTCAGGTTGTCCATCTCACTGGCAAAAAGTAATAATAAATTCCTATTTCTGAAGCTCACTGCTAAGGACTCATATTATGTTTTTCATTCTTGTACATCTGACACATAAACTAAAAAACAGAATTTCCAGCATGGAAATATAAAGTTATGAATGTAGGAAAATTCGCTGGATAAAGAAACTTTTTTTCCTAATAAATTAATTATTAATATAAGCACTATTAGCTGGTTACTGATAGACTAATTCAAACAAGAGTGGACTCTTAAAGTATAAAAGATTCTAAATGTAGAGAATAACCAGAATGAATGGCTAAGGCAGGTGGATTGTACAAGGTATAAAAACTATGTTGTACAATCTGTATTGTCTGGATTACTTTTCTAAGCAAAACAACATATTTAGGGTGACCTACGTTTCTCAAAAAGCTCTTAAGAAAAATGTTATGAGTTCTTGCGCATGAGCTTTTTATTTCATTTTCCTTTTCAGAAGAAAAAATAGAGTCCCAAGAATTGGCCAATGTTTGAAATTGGAAATTCCTTTAAGATACCTGCATATCTGAGAAAATTCTGGTATTTTAGGATTTTAACTCTGGAAGTGGGTGGAAAGATGGGATTCTCCCATGAGCACAACTGTCTGGCAGCTCAGTTTATAGCTCGATTAACAAGTAAGAACCAATATGCAGAGCAAAGGTGTTAACTGTGAGGGCTTGATGTTAACATTGGTCTGTATTTGAAATTAGTTTGCAGAAGGAGGTTGTTTTGACCTAATTTTGATGTAGTTCAGTGAACTGAACACTGGCAATGATTAACAAAGGATAAATGTCCTTCTGGAAAACATATCCTGTTTTCATTTAAGCCAAAAGCAATCCAGTTCACAAGGTCCAAGACCCATACCACTATAAGCAAGTGTGCTAAGTGGGAATAATTAGTAGATTCATTTCAAAAGCAGACTCTTGTTTGAAACTAAAATGCTAATGTGTAACCCTCAGACTGCTATTTTGACAATACTGTAGTAGAGGCAGAGCATAGGACAGAGGAAGTTATACCTCAGAGTGAGCACTGTGTGCTTGTATTGCTCTTGAACAGGTCTGTCAGGGGTTTCTGCATATGTGGTTGTTAAAAACTGAAAAGTCATTCTACTTCTGGTTGCCTGGTTCACTCCCAGCTGTCCACAGACTGCAGCAGTCTTTGCTTGTAACGTATTTTTGAGCTATCATTTTGCATAATATAAAAGTAACATCTACATAAATGCAGTACAAGGCACAACTACAGTGATCTTAAAGTTCTACCAGTTTCTTCGGATATTGAATGTATATATCAAGGGTCCCAGGCTTCTAGAACCCATGCAGAAGATGCACCCATGCCACTCTTTTTCTCTCTTTATGTGGTAGTACTATTGATCCCACTTCTTCTCTGAAATTAACTTCAGACAATAAATGACAGTAGAAACTGCTAAGAAACAAGAAAGAGAAGGAGGCTCATTTGGGGACATAGAAACAGAGACACTGTATAATTTCCAGAACTACTGAAAGCTTGTAATATCCAGACTTTAAAGGGAGTTGCTGGATGCTCAGCCTTTCAGAAAATCATAATTTTTTATATAGACATAAGCAGTTAGCAATGGAAATTTCAAAAGTGCCAAGGGGAACTTACTCAATAGAGCTAATTAATTTAAATGAGACTTAAGTGCCTTCCTTATCTGTTCAAGTGCTTTGGAAAATCCCACTATACAATTTTCATAATCTAAATACTTTGGAAAACCTGCCCCAGCATGATCTGAAAGTTCAAATGTTACAAATCTAACTTCAGCGGAACTTAACTTCAGGCACACATTTCTAAAGATTCTCATAGGAGAAAGAAACTGACAAAGAGGCCAAAGCCAGACAGAATAAAGGGGCTTTTTGCCACTGAAAAAGAATTAAGAAGTTCTGTGTTTCTTCATCTTTTAATGATTGGATCTGCAGCACTCTTTATACTTCTCAGACCCTGCCAAGCCTAAGCAAGTCTCAAATTGTTAAGTAGCCTTGGGTAAACACAGTTCCTAGAAGACTTATTTTGTCACCTTCATTTTCATGTGTCATCTAGCTCCTGTTCACTGCAGTATGATACACGATGAGGCAAAGTTTGTTACTAAATGTATCTGAACTCATCTAAGTCAGCTGGATTGGGATAGTCTAGCTCTGTATCTATTATTCATAATAGTTTAAACATTATTATTAATTTTGGGTAGCTTCTCTGAATTTGAAAAGTGTCTGATAGACTGATGTGCTATCATGAAGTACCTCACATTTCTCTAAGATGTGGTTCCATTTTCTACTATTCCAATGCTTATCAGAGTGAAATCATCAGAAATAGTATAACAACATGTCTCTAGGACACGTATTCATTTTCTATGAAATGCATCATCAGACAAAAAGAAAATGGCTTCATTGCCATTTCAATGGACATAAAAATCATCTCTACATGAGATATTTGCCTGATGGAGCTGCAGTTTTCTTTAATGTGCAGCACTGAGATTCACAGTTCACTAAAGCCTTCAAATACAGACAAAATGTCATTTCATATCAAAACCAAGTAAACACCTCTGTACTTCATGAACATGACAAACACAGTTCCCTCTAATATCTAATAATAATGCTAAAAATTAGTGATGTGAGAACTGGGCTAAAAAAATATGAGATTTACATGACACATGTAAATATACATATATACAATGAACAGCACATTCACATTTTTGGCACCTATGTTCTTCCAACAACAAGCAATTCATTCATTTAGCAATGCCGTCAGCAACTGGAGGAGACTGACCAAAAATGCTATTAATAGGTCAAATATAATTTCTGAATCGTGTGTCCAATTTATGCGTACAAAACTATTCTGTTTTCCATTCTTAATTACCATGGAAAAACTTACTTAATTCAGCAACTGATGAACAATACAAAGACACCTGGACAGCCTTCAGAGAGTTTATTTTAGAGGACATTGGGTGGGTAATATTTAAATGTTTCTGATTATGCTATATTATCACTTGCAGGAATTTTCATTTTTCAAATCTTATCTCAGAGCAGACATTTATTAAAAATAATGAAAAATTACTTCTGGACAGAGGAACGGAAATGGTATTTGCAAGAGTTGTGGGAGCAGACAAGCATCCTATTTTAGAGTCAGCCAAGACTTTTGAAACATCAAGACTCTCACATATAAATTTGCATGAATTTTAATAAATATTCAGATTCTTAGTTATAAAAACAACAAAGAGCTGAAATTTCACCTCTAGGAGTTTTTCTTATATCTGTCTCAAGTTCCTGGAAGTATTTACCTTCTGATAAAAATGTTCATCAAATGAGCATAGCAAGTGAGTGAATTAAGGCAATTTCATCTAATATTTAGCTTTTTTAATTGTCTCGCATGTCTATTCTCACAGTAAAAGTTGAAGTTTTTAATGTACTTTGTCCAATCAAGTCATCTGAACCATCAAAAAAAATTAAATTGAAACTGGTTCAACTAAAATGAATTCATTATGCATCTAAACATAATAATCATTGCATTCAGTCTGCCAGACAGATTTATCCCTCTAGAGAAAAGCTGAGTATTTAAGTGGGCATGTGCAAAAGGAAATAAGTCAATGACAAAAAATGTATTTTAAATTAAAATAAAACAAAAAAACCCCCAACAACAACTTAGAATGACTCCAAATTGTTGTGGCAGTATAAAATCATTATCATTACCAAATTTGCCTTAATTGCTGTAATTTATTTACATCATTCACCCCATACAGATGTTTTTCCTAGCAGCTGAGATGTCATTTTCTGGAATTTCAGGCACAGACGTCACAAGACTTTTGCAAAGAACATGGGATTATAACTTTGGTTTTAGCACATACTGGTTAAAAATTACTGCAGTCTAATATCAGTTTGAAAAGGAGTCTGAGAAGCTTGATCAGGTGCAATGACTATTAAAGGATCTGTCTGAAATACTACAAGACAAATAATTCTCATTTTCTTTGCACAGGTTGTTGTTAGAACCCAAATGGAAGCTGGACTTCTTCTAACTGTGAATGCACCTGCCAAAAGTTCCTTCTAGCAAACCATTTATTATCTCTATCTCGCAGCTTCCTTAAAGTTTTCCTTAAAGGAAAACAGTTAAATTTAATATTATTTTCATTTGAATATTTATTTACATGTATGTATGCATTATTATTTATATGCAAATATGATATAAAATGTCCTGGACTACAGGAAGGAAGGAAGATGGTATTAGTGGTGCAGCTTTAGTCTCTAAGCTCAGACTTAACCAATGTAACTCTGATACAGTCTGACCCTCTCAGTGAACTTAGGCAAGTTATTTGACCTGCGTGAATCTCAGCTTTTCAGTTGACTGTAAAGAAGTTGTCATGCAGACAGGAGGAGTGGAGATGCTTAAGTTTAAATGGGACTAAAATGTTCAAATAGAAATATAGCTGATGTCCATCTCTCAGGTCTAGAAGGGTTTTTTTCCCAACAAGGACTTAAATTTTAGAAAATTTTACTGAAACGACTTTTACTTTTAAAGTTAAACAATATTTTTTCAAATAATTAATACCAGAACTATAATAATTCTGTGCTTCCTCAGCATGTCAAAATCTTTCCTGTCATCTGCAGTTTCCAGAACTGCAATATCACCAATCTCTGTAATTATTTTTAATATTCTGGACATACCAACAAGTCATTTTCAGCTAGGGCAAAATAATTAAAGGGAAGGATACTCTGAGGTAATACATAAAAATAAAAAAGAACAGTATAAAAAAAATAAAAAGTTTCTTATTCTCATAAACAGAAAATGTTAAATACTAGCCTTATTTTATTAATGCAGATATGTTATTTAGTGGGCTGATATTGATGGTGTAATTTTACTTCAAAGAAACCAACCCCACTAATTAAGTCATATAATTCATGACTGTTGAATAGTTACAGAGAGGAACACACTGTGGTAATCTAAACCAGAGCGTGTTTATTAGCGCTATACAGACTTTAAACCCCAATCTTGATGCACTTTGGAATAAATTTGAGTGGTTTTTGTTTTTTTTTTTACTTTTCTCCTCCAGTGGTTTGGTTTGTACCTATAGGCTACAGAAGTACTGACCGTAGCAGACTCTTGATACAAGACAAGGAGGAGCTGCAGTGTATTTTCTTCTTCAATTTGCCAAAAAACAAACATTAATGCAAATGGAATACCAGAGAAACATCATTTTATTCTCATATGGCTTAGGGAGTAGGCTAGCACGAAGTGCACAGTTACTGTTACTACACTGTGTAACTAATTCCACTGTATGGAATTTTACAGCAATCTACTAGGCATTTCTGTCCAATATGTACAACATTTTTTTGCTTTATTGAAAGCATGAATCACAGTAAATTTTCAAGCACCTGTTTCTGGAGATATCTTCTCTATTTACAAATGAGACAAAAAAGCCCTACAGTTAAATCAAAGAATCCACCACAGGAATATCCTATTCAATATGACATCAGCAGACTTCAGATTTTTTGAAAGCACTTTCAATGGTTTACTTTCTGTATTTTGAAAACACGTCATTACTACCAATGGATCAGACTGCAAATCAGGTTCCTAAAGTTAATCTTTATGCAGACCACTTTCACATAGACAATCTCCGTGATGTATCCTTATCTAGAGGACATCACTGCCCTTACATGTCCCTGACATGCACCTAGAGAGAATTTAATGAGCACTTATAAATAAAATTCATCATGTACACACAGGGATTGAAGTCATTATATGCTACCAAAAGCAGACTGTACTTTGCCAATATAATTAAATATGTTCAAAACCACTCAAATTAAAAACAAACAACCCCCCCAAAAAAAACTTGTCAGATTTAGATTTTTTTAAAAAATGGGGTTTTTAAGATGAAACCTTCCACCATCACCCTTTTTTGTCGGCTGATTTGTTTTGACTGGCTCTAATACTAAGGACATTTGAACCATAATGCTTGGAAGCACTTTTTATTTCCTGCAGTTGATGATGCAGAAATAGCCTGCAAGCATACCTTAAAAAATTTAGTGCTTTGAGAAAAGAAAAGAAGCCTAGTTCTGGCAAAAAGTTCTTTACATCACTTTCTTTGTGCCTGGAGAATCTCCTCAGTTCTGCCCAAGGGCCATCCCTAGTTTAATAGCTTACTTGCATTTCTTGATGATACTCCCTCCCAAACCCACTATTTTAAGCTACAGTTACCTAAGTTTGAGTTGGCTTTTCCCAAGCCCTGTGCTCAACAGCTACAATATTTCCCTCCAGTCTGTGTCAGATGCTTTTCAATCCCAGTGGTGCTCAAATTCTCCCCTACTTCACAACTCAGAGTAAACAGGAGGAACACAAGGGATCAAGCACAGTTTCCATTTGACTTTAAAGAAATTTAAAATAGATTTTTTTCTTTACTTTTAAGATCAAGTCACTTAGTAAATCCCATTGTTTAATGGAAAAAAAAATTCACCATGGCATGCTTTAATTATTGTATTGGTTAAACGATGAGTTTGTCAAAACAAGAAGCTGTTGTCCCCAAACTCCTTCATAATGGCCTGTAAAAAAATGTACCAGGCTAGACCTTCAGGAGATTTAGACCAGTTCAGTAACTTCAGTACTGTTATGCTAACAAGTTCATAGCCTATACTTATTATTTCTTAAGGAGATTACTTGTTACTCTTTTTATTGTCTTTAATATTCAATTACTTTAAAACTAGAATTTAGTCAATCATAAAAAGCCACAGTTCAGTATGAAAAAAGATGTTGACGGGTTTTAATTTTAATCCTACCCCATTATTTTTAAATGGTTTAATTTATTTCCTGTATCTTGATCTGAGCAAAAGGTGCTGTGCATATGAAACTCTAAAATGAACGCTTCTAAATTCCAACCTGCTCAACCTTTCCTACAAAGTAATACCAAAACACAGATAATATATTCTTTTTATTCCCACACTGCTCACAGACCAAGACCTGAGTTGCACTAAGGACTACTCAAATCTGGAAGAAAAAATTCTGGTCTCAATCCTAAACAATTCACAGTCAAACCATAAGGTAAAGGACAGCAGTGTATTGGCAGAACACATAACAGAACATTCTAAAACCAATAAGGTAACTCTGATCAGCATGATAGTCAGCAGCCATAGCACACCTCCAAACTGTGGCTTTTTGAGGAAATATTACCAAAAAATATTTTTAATAAGGGAACTGAAAGAAAAGACTGAGGCAATTTTGCGTGTATTTCCTGAGCTTTCCGTTCAAGCATTAGCAGCAGCAAGATGGACAGCACAAAGGCACTAGCTTCATCAATGGCCTCTCAAAGAATAATATAAAACAGAGCTGGAATATCCTGTGCTTCTCAGCTTCTAAACAGTGTTTCTGCAAAGTGAAACACTTGAAATTTTGAGAAAAGCTGCCCTCACCTTAGCAACCTTCATTAAGTGTGACAGAGATACAGACAAGCTCAGATGAAATGTAGGAATCGAGTTTATTTCTGTGTCTCAAGAAAAGAGTCACTATACCTAAACTGTTCCTGACATATTTGTCTAACCTGTTTCTAAGACAAAAGATCTGTTAATGTGTAGTACATTCTACCCTGAAGCACTTCAAAATCCTAAACACCAAGACATATGTTTAGACACTACTTTAAGATGGTTTTCCACTATAACAGCATGTATCAGATCTTTTCATGATAATAATTTTGAATTTTCAACACTAGATAAACAAAATAAAGTCACACTGGCCATTTAAACATAGTTCCAGCTGGGTAACAAAACCACATTAAAAAAAGTGTGAAAGTCCAAACTAGTTCAGAACAGACAGAAAACAGACTGTGTTTTATACTGAGATTTATAGCAGCAGGGGAAGAGCTCTCACTGCCAAGTCTATGCTGCTGCTTAGAATGAAGAGTCAACTGAATTGAAGTATCTGTGGAGAGACTTAGTGATCTGGAAGGTACAAAAACAACCACGAGGAAGAAGTTAGAGAAAGTGCCACACGGCACATTTAGCTGGGGGGCAGGGGAGGGGAGAGGGCGGCTGTGGATTAAAAAACAGAAGCAAAACCAAAAATCCTTCTTACTAAGGAAAGCGGTGAACATGTTGAAAATGAGAGGAAGTCATGGGCTTTCATATGGACTGAATATACTGAGATTTATTCTATAATTTATACAGAGCTGAGATAGAAAGCTCTTGACACTTTATGGGGAAGTATGCAGAATTTGCAAATAGGAAGCCTAGTGCCTACACTCAGAAAAGGAGGGAAAGAAGAATCCAGGGAATTGTCAGTCATTCAGTTTAACTTGAATTCACAGAAAAATACAGAAGGAAATAAGCAAACACACTTCAAAAACCCAGAGAAAACAAACAAGCCAAAAGGATCTGTCAACAATGAGCTGTCACTTTTTCTTCAGTGAGACAGTAACAGGAAGCATGGCTGAGAGACAAGCGGCCAGATGTCATTTATCTTAACATTAGAAAGATTTTTGACACCATCTTAAATTACACTCTCAGTCATAAGCAACCTATTGAAACAGATCTAGCCCCTAAGGGCTAAGTGCAAATTATATTAGAAAGCTGTGGAAAGATAAAATTTGTAGTTGATTTACTGACAGAAGGTAAGGGATGACACAGGGTGTGGCCTGGAAAGGTCTGTTCTTAGTCTGCTGCTATTTAATACCAGTAATAACCACTTATTCAGTTTGGATGATAAAATAGAGTTTAGGGTGATCAAATTTGGCCAGTTACACTGGAAAAGGTTCAAGCTATGCTGAAGGTCAGGACGCTTATTCCAAATGATACTGCAGAGTCTGAAAAAATGAAGCATCCAGTTTAACAGGGACAACTAACAGTACATTACGGGTCAGGAAGGACAGGGAGATAGCAGCTCTTCAGTAGAAAAAGAGATCTCAGGGCTCTAGTAGATTATGATATACTGAACCAATGTCACACTCTTGTAAAAGGGGCAAATGCCATCCAGAGAAATGTGGATACATACAATAATCTTTCCCCTCGGCTCTGAGCTCATGAATACATGAAATGATGTTTCTCCTGTACTCTGCATTAGCAAGACTTCAGCCAAAACACTTTCTGAAGGTTAGATCGTTGTGTTTCACTTTGAAGGAGAATCAAATGGGAAGTCCAAAGGAAATCAACAAAGATCAGAAGCGTGTCTAGAAAACATGCTCTATGTGACTAAATTGAACAAATTTCTGTTTTATAGCCTGAAGAGGAGGGGATTATTAACAGACCCAACCCATCAAATAAATGAAAGCCAGAAAATTTAAGAAGTGATGGCTGAAGGAGATGTCCCTGCCTCTGAATTACTTGTGCAAATTCAGTCTGTACAGCTCACCTGCTCCAAACAGTTCATAGTGCTGCAGATTGCCCAGCCTCCCAAGGCAGCCCAATGCTCAGTTAGAATCTTCCAGCACGTCTCCATTAGATCTCTCTCACTGTAATTCAAATCCACTACTTCTCTTAACAGCCAAATTAACTATGCCTAACAGTTTGTTCTTTTCCTGAATAATCTTTTCTGTATTGAAAGAGATTAACATAACCCCTCTCAGTGCAGTCTTCTTCAGACTAAGCAACGTTAGTTTGCCTAAACATTCCCTACAAGCCTACTTTTAGATGACTGATCTTTATGATTGCTTGCAACTGGACTCTCTCCACTCTTCCAAGTGAAGTCACGGTTCTGCTAATGAGCTCATAGCACTGGGGGAAAGAACAGCTGATGTAATCATCATAAGTCTAGGAGTTCCTTGCTGCAATGGCCTCTGGCAAAGCAGACTAGTTAACCATTTCAAAGCCATTGCCTAGTTTTATGCCTAAGCTTTCCATAAAGTGGGGGTTTGCTTGAATTCCTCTAGATTCCAAAAACAGCACTGCAATCCTCCCTATTTGATCCAGTTATTTCTAGCATCTCCTACTGACATATTCAACACTAAATCTGTTTCCTGTGAGCTGAAGTTACAGTGAGATTAGCTATGCTAATCATTCCCTGTCTTAAAATGTATTAACACAGTATCACCACTAAAACCAGTGGAAATGCAGAAAATAATTCACTCCCTGTCTTTAAATAATTTTTAAAAAAAATTATTTGGAAATTTACCAAGATGAAAAGTCCTCAGTAAATATTAGATGACTATCCTAAAGAAATTAAAATAATACTATTGGAAGATGAAGAGAAATTACAGCAAAGCGAACAGAAAAAATAATTGTACAGTAATGTTCTGCTAACTGCCAGTTACTCTCTTTCATCATATCATAACCACAGAATGCCCCTCATTTTCTATTTAATGATTTTTAATAGTAGACTTTCATTATGTAACACATATGAATAATAATTACTGTAATTTAATCTACCATTTTTGCTTTTAAGCATGAATACTTTGCTTCAAGATTTAAAGGGCAGCTCAATTTTCAAATTACAATACATACATAAATTTCTGTGGGGAGAAAGGAGAAAGATGGAAAAGACTGGGGAAGAAACATGCTCATACTCCACATTTTACACTGGTACCTCACGAAACAATTCCCTGCTGCCAGCTATGCATAACCCAAACTACCTGCTATGCCCAGTCTGTCTATGCTAAAACTCATAACATTAGCTTGTACCAGGGGAGCAGCTAACCCTGCTCTGAAGTCCCATATATGAATGCAGAATTCTCCAGGAATGCATAAAAAAGCTCCTGATTTTTTATTGTTCTATCAATGCACACTTGTTTTTACTGCAGAATAGAAAAGAATATTTTAAAACACAAGTGATTTATTTTATTTGTCATGCATGACTAGGCCTCCTTTCCGGTTTATTGAAAAAAATAAGAATACTCCATGGTCCTGTTGGCTATGGCTGTTCAACGGACAATTCATTCTAATCATGCCACTTCTTACCAAGGATGATCATGAAAAGCTATAAAATATCTACCATCCACTCAAGAATTCTGTGACAAATTCACAGCCAAGCATGCAACTGCAACTCTATGCTTCATTTGAGAAACCTGACTTTCACTCACCGTGACAAGGTACAAAAAAATCCGTATTCATCCCAACTCTCAAGCAGAGACTGTTTCACTGGCAATTTGGTATCATTATAATGAATTAAAAAATGGTTATCAAATTTCAGGATATTTTCCTAGCAGCTACGTTTTATCCATTTTCCTCTCTTTTTCTTTTTTTTTTTTTTACCCCAGAGAATCAGTGAAGTTGGTTGTCTGAGGGAAAACAACCCTATTAGGACCAATAAAGTAAAAAACTTCGGAAGGAAGACAAATTGTCATTTTTGGTTCTTCTAAGTTCATTTGTTTCTAAATCCAAGTTCTGTTTTTAGTCATGTCTGAAATAGCATCTGTTCTACTATGGGCACTTCCGAAAATCCTTTAATGCTTTATCAGCCTATTTCCTCTCCCTTACAAAGATTTTTATATGAACACAGTCTGCAACCTTTCAAAATCATAAAATCCCAGTTTTACTCCACATTTCTTGTACTTTTTGGTCTTGTCTGCATTTTTCAACTACTGCAACCTACTGTTGACTTATCCCTTCAGTCTAGCATTGGTTCTTGGTGACTACATGTTTCATATTGACCTAAGACACTGACAGTAAAATGGAACAAATTCTGAATCATACTTATTGACCAGTGCTAAGAGCAGGACTAGTTTTGTAAAACCTAAGTAGTCTAAAAACCATAAGAGCTTCTTCTACTTTCAGCCCTCTGTAGATTAAAGGAAGACCTCAGTATAATTTTGAGAAGAACTGAAAACATTTTTGCTTGTCTCATTGAGTTATATTTTTAGCCCAGCATCAAAAATTTTCAGACAGATAACATGGATAGAGTGTAAGTTTGAACTCTACTGCCCTATTACATATGGGTAGAAGAACACCCTGCAGGCCGTATGATTGTCATATTTTGTTTCTAGATATAATCATATACAGCACTAAGTGCTCCTGTTATGTATTTCACTGTACTATGTTCTTTTGTTAAAAAGGGCTTAGGTTCAGCTATTTGAAAACATCTATCAATTATATAATAGTTACCACAGGAAAAAAAGAGGCTCTCTGGCTTCTTTAATGAAATGTAGTGGCCTACAGCAAAACTTGAAATTTATTTGGTGCAGTTACAGAAAACATCCGAAGCTTTTTGAGTCATTTTCTTTACCATGTCACAAGATAGGAAACTAATGCATTTTGAATCTGTAACTTCCAAAAAGAACTGACTAATTTCAGTGTTGATGGTTTCCTTCAGGATTAGATACAAGATAAGAGTCCTAGAAAAAAAGAGAAATCAAATACTGATTCAAATATCTTTGTTATCTGGTTGCCTGAAGGGAAGCTTTCTGTCAACATGGGGTTCCCAATTTTTACTAGTTCACCTAACACTCTGCTTAAGGCTGATGATGATTATGGCTGTCTCTCTGATATACTTCATCACAGAAGTGTAATTTTAATTTATGGTTCACTTAGTCAGAAATCAAGACCATTAAAGAAAAATGGATGCCCCTGAGTTATTTATATCCTCTATGTATACACTACCTAACTCTGGAACCTTATGTATCTTATTATGTCTAAGAGAATGTTAAAAATCTGTTGTAAAATTTCTTCTGTCTTTCAACAGAACTGTGTTCTGGTGGAAAAACAAAACAAAACAAAATAAAACAGACAACAAAACAAACACAAATGAATTCTGCCTTTAAAATGTCACTGTTTTCACCTGAAACACAGCATTATAGATTGGCCTTGGTTGGAAAGAACCTTGAAGATCATTTAGTCCCAATCCCCCTGCCAGGTGCAGGGACACCTTTCACTAGACCAGGTTGCTCATCCCCCTATCTAATCTGGTCTTGAACATTTCTAGGGAAAAATACAGTTTATTTGATATGCTTCAGTTTTTTCATTAAGGAGTAATATCACACAAATGGGTATCCACTCAAGCATTTTAACTGCATCAGCTAAATGCATGATTTTGAAAGCACCAATAATTGTGTCTGCCTGAAGATCCATGAATCAGAATTGCTAACTTGGAAGAATATGGACTTGGATCTACCTATTTTTCATACTGGGATATTTAAACACAGACTTTAGTAGACTAAAACAATGTATAAGCTTGAAAAGCAACCTGAAAATGTAACAAATTGTATTTAAAAAGGTGTTGGATTTCTTTAAAAAAAAAAAGTCAAAATATAAAATTTTAAAATCCTTTAGCATTTCAACTTTTCTTTTTCCAACTGGCATTCAGGTTTAAAAATAGAAAGTTTTTCAGAGGAGAAAAAAAGTCACTCAGAAATGAACCAGAACAAACTGAATGCGTTTCTAAGGAAAGGAACTGAGAAACTTGTTACTAAAACTTTAGGACTGGGACTATTTCCATCTACTATCACTGACAAAAGCCATCAGTCAACATCTCAATCCAGCCCTTATTACAACACGTGCAATACAGAACACAGTTTCTAAGAGAGAATTCATTATTAATCATAAAAAGAACTTGATTTCAAACCGCAAGTGCCAGGAAAAGCGAGCTTGTTTCTAACAACTTTCCTTGTACAGAGATTACATGGTTGAGAGCTCAGATTTGCTAAGCCCACATATTTGTAGGGAACTTTTACGTGTGACCTGGTATGCAAAATACTGTTGCAATATGAATAAAACATAACTTTTGCAGAAGCAGTTATCTTTGCCTGGATTTTTATTCATTCTGAAAACCAGAATATTAAAAAAAAAAAAAAAAAGATTTTAACTATCAGAGTTTCTTCAAAAATAAGTTCTCTTTTTCTGTTGAAAAATAGAAGAAAATTAAGAAAGCAAACAACAGAAAACCCTGACAATTAATGTGTAGTCCATGATCAGAAGTTCTAATTACGTTTTCCTTCAAAATGATACTAAAAGTTTTTGAGGTCTGGTTATTTCCAGTACACATTAAGATCATTTAAAGACAGGAAGCCTTAGAGAATAAAAGGACTTTACACCTGTTTACTAAAAGAGGTGTAAATTTACATGGTCAGAATCATCAGGTACTTGGAGATTACAGTTTGATATCTCCAAACATCTGCTTTCAGAGTTTCTTTGTGTCTCTCAAAGACTGAGATTCAAATCTTATTCAAACTCAATAATCACACCAAAAATTTAAATTTTTAAGTTAATTATTCTTTCTTAACTTATTTTCTCTACTGTATGTCTCAGCATTGTCATGCATGTGTTTGTTTTGTAAGAATTGCAAGAGTACTACTGATCAGTACCATGAAGTTCCTATATCTGGAAGCTATAGCTGCTTCAGATGAAATCTAAAAGGCCAGTTGGCCTAAAGGAGAGCACTAATGTTACTGAAGTCTACAGGAAAAAGACAGCATCAAAGATACAAGGGTCTCTGCAGTGGTGAAGTCTGCTGAGAAAGATCCCCCTAGCGAGCATGATACAGAGTCTTTATCTAGCCAGAGTCAGCACTTTCTGCCCAAAGGGAAAACCAGCACTGTACCTGGCAAGGAACAAGTCTGAAGCTTGACCACAGGGACCCTGAAGGGTCAGTGAAAACTTTGAGGAACCAGAGATACCAGCAGGGTATCTCAGGTATACCTGAGGGTTGGGGTTAGAGACAGGACCAAGGCTGGCCACCAGGTGAGTAGCCCACACAACAGACCTGTCACCAAAACCAGATATAAAATATCAAGGAGCATCCTAAGGAAAAGGAAAAGGAAAAAGAAGGGGAATTAGAAGATCAGAAATACAAAGAGGAACCTTTTATATTCAGTTCTTTAGATGCAAGATTTATTCTAATCTCAGCTACATTAATTGTTCCAATGGTTGAATTGTACTACAAACCTGATAGTTTCATGATTTATTCTTCTGTCACAGAAAATAAACAGATGAATAAAAATGATTAATTTTCTGAAGCACAATACCAGCTGTATAGATGAACACAATCATAAACACATCATAGCTACAACATGCTACCTCACAATTTGAGGAAGGAATATCTGTAAAAACCAGAGTAGAAATATCTATAAAGGATATCTAACTGACAAATATTCACTAAAAATCAAAATTGCATGTGTCTTCATTAAGAGGAAACTGCAGGAAAGAAAAGGATAACGTGGGAAAAACATTATATTTTAAAAGCATCTCCTTTGTAGACCAGCAAGGTAAAAATTGCCCTGCCATCTTAATACTGTTTTGCTTTCAATAAATATGGATGTTTTCACAGAAACTTACGAAAATATCCTCTGTGTTCCCTCTGATTCACTAGCAATCAAAAGCACTCTCTAATTTGCAGTATGATGATTTGGAGTATTGACAGTCATCCACAAAGACTATTTGGCTTTAATATATTTTGTCTAGTGAGACTAGGAAACAGCTTTGCCACAGCAGATCATCATCTGTCAGAACTACCATCAACATGTGCTAAGTAAGTTTAGTGAGTGTAGAAACGGATGGAAATGTACTGTACCACAACTTTTAAAACTTCCTTCTTCATTGTTACTGCACCAGCACCTGCACACACTGATGAAGACCAGCATGCAGCATCCCAAGCCCTAACAAACTTTAAGAAATGAAGCCCTGTCAGTCCCCAGGGAACTGAGCCCTGTGTGCCCGCTTGCCCTGGTCCCTGTGAGGAGGGGCTGTGCAGCAGGGTGGAGGGCGGTGGGACAAGAGCAGGACTCTGGCACAAGGCTGGGAGCAGAAGCACATGCTGTGGAGCAGTTTGCCAGCCCATTCGCATCTCCACAACTCCATACACTAGCATAGCTTGCCTGCGACTTTGATCAACCGGTTGCATCCAGCATATGGGATCATGTAGGTGAAAAAACAGGGAAAAAATATCTTAACACACCCATTTCTAATAAAAGTTAATGAGATGCATTCTAAGACAAATCCTTTCCCATTAGATTTGTGGTCAATGTGGTTAGCATGGTGCAGTTTCAATAGTATGAGTAGCCATCAATTTAATAATATTTCAGAGAACTCCCCCGAGTAAATATACATGAGACAGAAATAACGAGATTGAAAAGCTACAGGCTTAATGAAAAATTTATCAGTCTAAGGGGAGATAGAAAAAGGCAGACTGTAATGGAACTAAAATTGAAACAAATTCTTAGGTAGCTTTTAGCTGATACTACTACATGACTGCAATGTTAGTGCTAACATTTGTGTAAAATGTGTGTATCAGTTTTTGAGTTCATTTAATAAAACTAACTTTACAAAAAAATGTAGCAATTATGAAGATCTGGAGTGTATTTCGTAGTAGTTATGACAAGCATCTAACTATAGGTTTTTCCAGAAATCAATGTTCAATGTTAACCTTAAACTTGTGTAACCAATTTTTATTTTCTTTCGCACCTTTCAAGAGACAGATATCAGGTTAGTGAAGGGAAATAGCTGCCACATAATCTGCTACACACAGTTTCTGTTGGTAAGTTTTCTTCTATTTGGGCAAAATAATTCAATAAATGAGTTCCTGCCAAGTAGTTACAGATACTAAACAGCAGTTATGGTAAAGTGTTTTAACAGCTGTGGCTGAAAATAGGGAGTTATCATATGTCAGCACTCAGATAATTATTGCAAAATAGTTTTAAAAGAAGAATCATTTGTAAATATTTGCTACACTGTCTTTGTTATTCTTCATCAGGAATCTCTAACACAGAAAACCAGAGATGCCTGAAACCTGCTTTTTGCGGTATGATTGAAGTCACTGCATAAAATCCCTTTCTTGGATCTAGTCAGCAATTCACACTGTTGCCCTTCTCGTCAGCAAAACAACACTTGGTATTGCACATCTGCAGAGCTACCCAAATAGCTAACATAACTCAAGTAAGACCTGTAAATATTGCACAGCTAACAAGGAAACAAATTAATTTAATTTTGCTTTTCTCATTACTCTAACTCTCTTCACATGAAGAACATCTTCTGACAGAGAAAACTGTCTTGGACCCAAAAACTTCTTAAATTAAAGCTTGATGGTTGTCTGTCATACAAATACTGCATATTATATTTTCTGAATTCTACTGGGATGGTGATTTTCAAAGCGAATATATTTCCATGTGCAGGTGGGACTTAATATTCCCAAAACTTGCAGAACACATTAAGACAGCAATTTGAAACATCATCTAAGATTGGATATGTTATGTCTTTTATTTCTTTTTTTATGAAGTAATAAGGGACAACATAAATCCTAGTTATTTATATAGAAAACCACAAAATTCTCCCTTTATATTCAAGAAATATTTTTATTGCAGTAGTTCATCATCTCAGTGTTTTCAGAAGTGGTTAGAATTCAAACTTCTCTTTTACTAAATACTTATCCATTTCTTATAGTATTTGAAATACCTGGGCAATATACATGTCCCCATCATTTTGCCTGATACCTTTTTTTGAAGGATGAGTTCTTATTTCCCTGTCTAACTTATTAATAAGTCTGAAGAATAACAGATATATTAAGATTCTAAAATATCATTTGAAGGAGCAGATAACTACACATCCATCCAACTTTAATATATAAAGAATTTGCTTTGGGTTATTGTGCTATCTTTTACTGTCTTCTAAGAGCTTTCTTCTGCCAACCAACAGAGAATAAATCAAGAATATTTTTAACTGTGTTAAAATAATGTAATATTCAAATGAGTATTCTTCACTGTCAGTATCATAATCAAACCAGTAGAATCATAGAATCCTTTAGTTTGGAAAAGACCTTTAAAATCATCAAGTCCAGCCATTAACCCAGCACTGAAAACTCCATCTCTAAACTGTGCCTAGGTGTCACATGTACACATCTTAAATACCTCCAGGTATGGTAACTCAACCACTTCCCTGGAAAGCCTGTTGCCATGCTTAACTACCCTTTTGGGGAATACATTTTTCCTAATATCAAACTTAAACCTCCCCTGGCCCAGTTTGAGGTCTTTTCCACTCATCCTGTCACTTGCTTCTTTCAGACAGTTGTAGAGAGTGATAAGGTCACCCCTGACCCTCATTTTCTCTAGACTAATTAACCCAGCTCCCTCATCCCGTCTTCTTCATACTTGAGCTTGGAACCTTTCACCAGCTCCTTCTCTGGACATGCCCTTCTCTGGACATGCTCCAGCACCTAAATATGTTTCCTGGAGTATTTAAAAGTAGAGAGTTGTAGAGACTGATAACTACCTGAAGAGAGGTTGTAGATAGGTTGGGGTCAGTCTTTTCTCACAAGTAAGAAGTGACAGGACAAGAGGAAATTGTCTCAGGCTGCATCAGGGCAGGTTTAGATTGGATATTAGGAAAAAATTCTTCCACTGAAAGGGTGGTCAAGAATTGGATCAGGCTGCCCAGGGAAGTGTTGGAGTCAACATCCCTGAAGGTATTTAAAAGACTTCTAGACATGGCATATAGGGACATGGTTTAGCAGTGGACCTGGAAGTGTTAGATTAATGGTGAGACTCAGTGACATGAGAGGTTTATTCCAACTTTAGTGATTCTATGATCTGCAATCTTACTAGTGCCACATACCAGAAGACAATCACTGCCTTGGACCTGCTGGCTATACTATTTCTGATACAGGTCAGGACGCCACTGGCCTTCTTGGCCAACTGGGCACACTGCTGGCTCATGTTCAGCTGGGTGTTGACCAGCACAGCCAGATCCTTTTCCTCTTGGCCACTTTCCAACCACTCTGACCCAAGCCTGTAGCTCTGCATGGTGTTGTTGAGACCCAAGTGCAGAATCAGTGCTTCACCTTGTTTATCAGTCACAACTGGCATTGACCCACCGATCCAGCCTTTCCAGACCCCTCTGTAGAGCCTTCCTACCCTCCAGCAGATCAACACTCCTGCTCAGCTTGGGCTTCATCTGCAAACTGACTGAGGGTGCCCTCAATCCCCTCATCCAGATCATTGGTAAAGGTATTAAACAGAACTGGCCCCAGTACTGAGCCCTGGGGAACACCTCGAATGACTGGCCACCAGCTGGATGTAACTCCATTCACACCACTCCCTTGGGCCTGGCCATTCAGCCAGTTTTTTTACCAAGTGAACAACGCACCCATCCAAGCCTTGAGTAGCCAGTTTCTGCAGAATACTGTGGGAAATGGTGTACTTACATTTAGATGAAGTTGGTTACTCCACTGACCAATTACTTTGTATTCTGTACTCTTGTTGGTGATTTGATACTGAAAAATATCATAGCGCCCAGGAGCATCTCCATTTTCATTGAAGACAACAGGTGTTCCAGCACTCCCTGAAAAAATTAAAAAGCAATTAAAACAAACACCTTTAAAGCAATTTTTAAAAATATGTTAAAGGAAAAATAATAGTTAGAGATTGACCAGGTTCTTCATAGTGCAAATCTGGTATGATAATAAATGAAAAAAACTCACAAAGAGAAAAATGTGTATTATTATCATTATCAAAAATCTACCCTATCTATTATTCCATGAAAATAATTTTAAAATATGATCTTTTGCAGTATTTTTTTCTGGTTGGCTGGTTGGGTTTTATTTTGAGTGTGTATTACAGAACATTAGGAAATTCTGGAATAAAACAGAAGCACAGAAATTCCTTTTGATATGCAGAAAGGCATATTTGCACTTTAGGATGTGTATACAGTGCAGTAGGCACAAAACAGCAATCTTGTAATGAACTACACTACAAATTTCCCCGTTAAGTATGAAAATAAAATTAATATCATCAATTTAGGAGGCAACACTCACAAAAGACCTTGAGATGCAGGTGTTTAAACTGAGTCACAGTAACATGGCAAATTTCTAGCACTGACCAACCACCTGAGTAAAAGTGTTTTATCAAAATAAATTAAGGACAGCAACTGTGCTTTTTGCTCCTTCCTCTATACATGACACTGCCTGACAGGAAGGGCCATTGCTGAGGCTGTCAAAAGTTATAAAACAACACTCTGTTCTTACTACGATCAATGAAACATTCAAAGACTGCAAACAACATATCTACTTTGGCAACCAGGCCAGCCAAATTAGAACATATTTGGATGAATTCCCTCAAGGTGACATCAAGGATCCGCACTCCTACAGAGACTTTTCGAAAGCTACAGAATGTCATTTTCACCCATTCCCCAAATTCATAAATACAGGTGAATCATATTTATCGTTTAGGTCCATTAAAGCAAAACTCAAGTATGTTAAAGTTCTATTTCAGTGACCGAGGTTGAAATCCTTACTGAGGGAAAAAATGAAACCACCAAAAAATGCACCCCACAATGTTTTCGTGTTTCCCCATGGAAACAGCCATGAAAAGATTATCCAGTTAATAGTAAATTGCTACAGTATAACACATGCTAACGTATCACCTAGAGGCACTAAGTCACTGTGAGTGGTTTCCAGACTGTGCAAAAAAAACCCAAAAAACTCGGAATTCTAGATACATATCAAGTAGAAGCTAGCTACCAGAAGTGGAAAGCATTCTACACATGCCAGAATTTCAACAGAAATACTTCTTGTATGTCTGTCTCTCTCCCATAAAGAATTTTGTTCCCTTGTTTTGTATAGCAGCTTTCATATAAAACCAATATCCAGTGAAATAAACAGTGTTTTGAGAGTGACAAGTGGTGCATTAAATGTGGTGCCAATTTCAAAGTTCTGCCAGAAAAAGTCTGAATGCAAAAATTTGACGTGAGAATCCATGGAAGAGGAGTATCAAAAAATTATGTGTGATAAAGACTTAAGACCCTACGAAGAGAGAAGAGACGTAACAGAAAATTTTGGGAAGCTCTTCATGCTTTGCTCCCAATTCTTTTGACATATCGAAGGGCAAGAAAAATGCCAGTCTACAGTCTTCCAAGCAATGAAATTATTGTAGTCATGGAGGTAACCTTCAAAATATTACTCTCAAGTAATGATGGAATTCATCTTTTCACTCAGCAGCATTTAGGGAGCTCATGGAAAGAACTGTTAATTTTACAAACAGATAGGAAATGTCCTTTGTATGACTTAAGATCAGTGGGAACTTAAAACATTATTATGCTCAGCAATAACAGTGTGATCTATTTTTTGAAATATCATCTTTTTGGGGGTTTAGTATCGGCTGGATTGTGTTTTTTTAATATAAAAACATAGTTACTAACTTATTTTGAGATCTGTTTCTGAAGTCTCTCTTTGCTGAGTAAAGGACATATTTACTTATTGTAGATATAAATAATCTGGTACTGAAAGAAATTCACCCTCCTCCTTCCCAGTTTACAGCCAGCAGCATTAAACAACTCTGGCTGTTAAATTAGCTAAACATTTCTGAAACAATGTGTCTGTGACCTCAGCTGTTTATAAGCCTTTCAAAATGCAGGTTAAACTAACCAGAAATGTTATTTAGCAAAGAAAAAAAAGTAAAGTGCATAAGGTTTTTTATTCAGAATCAAGAATGCAATGGATCCTTTTGCATTTTCAATGCCTTACACAGATATCAAGGGGGAACCTTCACGATAAACAACTGTTTTATGACAGGTCCTTTGGCACTGGACTTGAAAATTCACATTCTTCTGAAGAAATCTTTGTACATTGATGTTCTTGAGATGCTGCTCAGCAACTACCTTATACTACTCTCGCCTATTTCATCAGGTTATATTTCGCATGATTCTAAAACATCTTTGCTCCTACTGGAAACTGCAATATTTGTTCCCTGTGAGGTTACAGCATGCATTTGCCCAATGCCTTCTAGTGAAGTTGTTGCCTTTACATTTCAGGAAGTCGAAAAGAAGTGGATTGACTTGAAAAACACAAGTTCATGTGCAGTAGTGGCCAATTCCATATAAAAGTGATTAATCTATAAAGGTTCTTAAATTAAGAAGAGTGGTGAGCCCTATTTAAAAAAACATTCTATTAAATTAAATAAACATCCTTGAATTTTTCTTCTATGAAAATGTCTAAAAAAATTTATTCATTGTGGAGCACTGCTACTTCTGTGCCTTGACAAAAAAGTTTAGAAAAGTGCAGAAAAGTGCTTCTGCTCACAATTGAAAAGTCTCACAAGTGCCATTTACAGAATATTTCAACTCTAGTGGAGCTGATTTAATTATTAAGCTTGATACAAATCCTGCATTTCACCAGGTTTGGATGGATATTAATTTTTATTTTTTTTAACTGAAATTAAAATTACTTTAGCTGATTCTTCATCCTTTGAGCTGCCCCACATAGGCTACCTTATCTGTTATGAATCTAATGAAATAAGCATGGATTCAAGGGTATGTTTAGGTGAATGGAAGTCAAGTAGTTTATAGTACACTATAATACGGTTAATACTGTGTATCAAAAACTTCAAAACACACCATCTGTTAGAATCTGGCTTTACTGAAAGACTCCTCAGATTTATAGGACTAACCCTTATTTCATTATTTCATACAACTAGTTTCAAATACTAGAATTAGGGGTTCAGATTTATTTATTTTTAATGATAATTTCATTTTAATTAGTTGTTAAAAGGAAAAAGTACTAAGGAGTTGTACATGAATTAAGTTGTTCTCAGGAAGCAGAAAGAGGGAGAATAATGATTTGAACTTTCTATACCAACAGTTCCCTGAGAAAAAGAATGTATTTGTAAAATTAAACAAGAAATTTATCACTGGTAAATATTTCAATGAGACAAATTAGGGGGAAGGTTGAAATGGAATAAATGAGAAGAGTAAATACAAGCTGTTATAACATTTAGTGTTTGAAAAAAAACACAGAAAACTATAAACAACTAATCAGAACTAACAAAAGTTAATTTGTCATTGTCAGGCTGTCAGACAGAAGAAGAATACACACTGTATCATGCTATGTAATGTTTGTGATAAATGAAGCCATTATCTTCTCAGTCTCCGCACAGAACACATTTTCAAACAATGAGCAATGTGGTTAGTAAAATAACAAACAGTGATTGTCTTACACTTATTCAAAATCTGAAAATACTGTTCTTCATGCTTACCCTACACATCTTAGTTCAAGATTAGGACCACAAAACAGGATTTCATCCAGCTGCTGTAGATGAAGGCCTTTACTGACATTTTAAATATCATAAGATATTGGAGACCTCCACGCAGATATGCAGAATATGCATATGACAGAGAATCTGTGCCTTTCGGAGGCAGCAGCTGGAGGCCAGATGGATACCCTGGAGTATCTTAAATGGCATTCTATGCCCACATTTAGGCAATTTATCTTACCACGGGGCAGATTCTGGCTGTTCATGTATGAATGCATAAAATAGAATGAAAGAGAAACTAAGAGTGCTACAAGAAATGAATTATACACAGTTTTGGGGCATATGTAATATAAATTATGGTGGTACTCCCTACAAGGCTTATAGAGAAAGTAAAAAATTTGGTATTAAAAAAACCTCATAAGAGTCGATTCCAGGTCAGGCAGTAAAACTCTGTATTTTTGAAGGTGATGGACAAGAACTTTAGCTGTGAATCTGCAGAGAAGGGTATAATTTATTTGATCTCTTGGTCTTCAGTACAGTGAATAATTGAAATTGTGTATTTCTGTGAAAGGAACAGTTCATTCCACCTCTGTTTGGGAACATCAGTCAGGGCAGGTACCATGAGCACATGGTATTTAAAATAATAAATAACAAGTAGTGCTTATTCCTTACAGAATGTATTAGAACTTCTTGCCCCAGCAAGCATAGATACACAATGTCTCATAGAACTTACTCTAAAATGAATAAAATTCAGAGATGAGACTCAGTGGATATTAAAAGCAGTGATCTGGATGCAAACTCTGGTTCATGCAGTCCTTCAGCAAAAATAAACTGGAGAACATTTTCCTTGCTCCCTACATTCTCTCCCCCTGCATCTACTATTGGGCCTTCTCATCAAATGTACTAGAGTTGTGATTTTTTTTTCTTATCCTCTAGCAAATAATACTTGCCCCAGAATATAAAGTAACAGAACTCTAGCTCCTCTCCCTACAGCACCTTGAGTCTACTATCAGACAATATGTATACCTGCAATACCACTGCAGTACAATTGGTAGACACCAGTCCTGCTGTGGTATCACAGTATTGGGAACAGTTTTATATCTCTCAGTCTGTGTTCATCCCCGCTCTTCTCTGTTCAGCAGGGCTATGCTTCTACCTTCGCCTCTCCTCCCAGAGGTAGGGCAATGCTATGTGAATGACTTTCCCTACTCCACTGCCAACAGCAAGGGTAGGAGATGTAGATGAGCTGCTTCACAGGTAGGTGCTACAGCAAGGCAGAGTTAGAACTGAAGCCTTGCCAGAAACATCCACCAGTCCTAGGAAAAGAATGTGATGAAGGAGATTCTGATGGGGAATGAATTATTAAGGAACAGAAAATGAGCCCCTTTGCACCTCCCTTGCCATCTTACCTTTGTTTCATTCGCCTCTGGAAAATGGACAGCCTTGTCCACGTGTGACATCATAGTAGATAGAGAACGGGTTTTGAGGAGTAGAGAGGAGGCAGAGCTTGAAAAAAAAATTGCTGTTCCTTACATGTAGCCAAGAAAGCTCAAGGCCACTATCATATTGGAAAGAATTCAGATTTTTTTTATTCTGTAGTCAGAAAATCCATAGAAACAGGTTTCATCCTAAAATTTATGGCACACATTCCATTCCAGAGAAGACTGATCCAGTTCTGCAGCTGAAGAACCCAGCAAGGCAAAAAAAGCTCAGGGAATGGACATTGTATACAATGGGGACAGATAACTCAATGCCCTAAAATTCAACACATGGTATAAAATTCAACTGAAAGATAAATACTACTCTAGAAACATACTAGAATAGTAGCAAGGTGATATGACTTTATCTAGTACCATCCAACAGCTTGTACTGGAAGTACGAGCTGTATAAGACTGTAAGTCTATAATGCTATAATAATATAAGTGGGTAGTTATGTTTTGGGGGTAATAACTATAAAAATTTTGTTTGCATGGTATTACAGACTAGATAGTGTCAAATGTTTTTGGTGGAGAATGTTCATTTTAATGTTATCAAGTATATGTTCTTTTTTTTTAATTGTTGGGCATTCCTTCATTTTAATTATATTTTTCAGCACTAGTAATAGCAAGCACATCTCTT
This sequence comes from Pseudotriccus pelzelni, assembly GCA_035584735.1. Classification (NCBI taxonomy): domain Eukaryota; kingdom Metazoa; phylum Chordata; class Aves; order Passeriformes; family Tyrannidae; genus Pseudotriccus; species Pseudotriccus pelzelni. The sequence continues at coordinate 19,816,283 of JAWMRA010000041.1, read as the reverse complement.
GTAATCTTTCAGAGAAGAGTTCATGGTTATGATCCTTATGATTTAAAAAAAAAAAAAAAAAAGCTTACACATATGCTGGGAAGTAAGTGGGAGTGAAAGCACAAAGAAGCTTTTATTTTCCACAAATATAACTGGAAGTAATTTGTTTTAGTACTGCCAAAATGAATACACTTTAAGTAGACACAGATTTCTCTATTGAATCATAGTCACCTGCAGATCCCAGAAACACAGACATACAATATACACCCAGATTAAAAGGGTCTTCATATCATTTATTCCTGTTCTCATGATTCTTCAGGCAAAAAACCTCTTCCAAGAAGCTGTAGCTATATAGTGCCATTCAAAGAGATCAGAAAACATTGGGAGCATGCAAGATCTTCTGCAGCTTTTAGTTACCTAAAGCTCTAATCAGTATTAGCTTAAGAAGCACAGAACAATTCTAACCATAAATATGGCCATCAGTTTATCTGAGGGCATATACGGACACATCAAGACATTTGAGAACTACATGGCATGAAGAGCTTGGATGAGCCCTGCCTGCATCTGCCTTCAGCAGTAGCCAGTCTTCAATGCCTCATGAGATACTGAGGATCATAGTTATTCCACTTTTTCCATTTTTCCTCCTTTCTGGCACCATTTTGGAAGGGTGTTGTGGTGCTTCTCCCCATTCTGTTTTTCTTTTTTTTTGGGGGGGGGGAGTGTGCAAGAGGAGCTGGGGAGGAACTTTGTTTTACTAGACCGAGAAAGATGTACTTAATTCAGCACTGCTGACTTCTGTAACATTTTGTTGTCACATTTTGGGTATGAGCCCATCAAGCCGACAATTGGCAGTGTCTTTCAGATGATAGTAGATGATACCACACCTTTCTCACCAGCTTTTTCTCGTTTCAAGGAAGAGATGGGTTATAGCTGTCCCACTTCAGACCCCAGTCTGAGCATTTACTTCAGGCCAGGATGAAAACATGCCAAGCAGACACATATACACCTCTGAGAACTTCAGAAGTCAAAAGTGCTTCAGACAAACAACTTTAGTGAATATTAGTAACTTACAAGTGCCTCTACAGTGTCAGACTGAAAGACTTCTTCCCTTTCTACTCCAGAACAACACAAGTACTGAACCATATGAGAGCAGGATGTGGACCTCAGGGAAAGCCCTGCCCAAAAGGTTCTGGGGCTCATACGAGGAAGACAAAGACTACAGGAATCAATACAGACTCTGATGTGCAGGCACTAGTTAAACTGCAAGGGATGTCTGCAGAAAAAGTGTGTCAGAAAAAGAGCCATCTATACTTCCAGGTGCCGTTGGACAGAAGTTTTTAAGAGTTTGTTTAGCTTGTCAAGCAACTCTTGTGTACTAATAGAGTCCTGAGGCCAACTGAAGGCAATTAAAAGTGCGTTGGCTCAGGTGATAATGGCCTGGGGAGCAAGACAGCATCCTAGTGAGTAATGTAACAACCATCTTCAGAGTAATTGTTAAAATGGCATCAAAATGAGAAAGGGGGTAAATGGTCCTGCTAATAGGTATCATCCCCCGTACAAGGATTGCTGTCCCAACTCTAGCAGAGCTTTTATTTGTCATTCTGCTCCTCTGTCTCCAGGCTGTTCTCTTGGAAATCCTAGACCATGGTCACAGTTCTCAGATACCAAAATGTGATCCATCATGCTAATACTGATATGTAATGACTGTGGTATTTCTTGTCTGAGCTTTCATTATTGTTCCAGAAATTATATATTGCTAGAATAAAAATTAACAGAAAACAAACAATCAAACAAAACCATTGTTGCATAATCATAGTTGAAATAATGGATTGCAGACAGAATGAAGGAATTAGAAAATTTCCTATATAAGGCTTATATGAAGTGTAGTTAGTTTACAAAAAACCACCAAAAACACAAAAAAACCAAACCCACACCAAAACCCCAATACCCAACATACAAACTCACAGCCAAAAGCAATTAGCTATGAGAATGTTCTGAAAGCACATACATAATTTAAGGTTTCTCGAACAAGACACATCTGCGTCCTTAACGCTGTCTCATTGGGATTGTCATTCTGTAACAGACATTAGTCCATTAACATTTAGTTAACAGACACCTGAAACATAAATGCCATTTTTTCTCTGTCTATCTAACCAAGCTCCACTTAGTATTTTCCTTCATATGCAGTTTATTATGACCAATGTATTCTCAGTTACCTATAAGGCTAGTTCACCTTACTGAACAATGTCCTATTAGACATTTAGCTTTTGTTGTTTTTCCCTGAATGCCATAAGCTGTTTGATAAGTGTATCAGTGCATTTCCTAATATTTATTTCTATCAATTGGCAGGGATCAAAAACAACCTTCCTTCCAGTACTTCAGCTGAGGCTTACACTCTGATGTTTAGAGAGGACTAAGCTCCAAAGTGGAACTGTTAAATATCCATAACACATTTTGTAACTAGATTTCTTTTGTACAGTCTACACTGAAAATAAACTAACTCACACAACTGTGCACACATATACACAGACAGAGTTTCAGGTCATGCTTCAATTGCCACAAAAAATTTGGAGAGAGGTACGGAGCAGAAACATCACTGCCTGAATCACTGCTTTTTCAAAGTATCCAAGGTAAGGTTATTTCAGCCTCATGACTTTCTCATGTTTTATTCTGTAATGTTTCTAGAATGCAAAACCGTCTAATAAAATTCACAACAAATACTACGTTACTCATTAGCGCACTACGTTGTGCCAGAAAGAGGGGCAAGACTACAAAAGGGTTACTGAGAAGTCTGATGTGCTAAAGCAAGAAAAAAATGCTTCAAATTCCTGAGTACTTCAATCCTGCATGGCAATAATTAATATATTGAAGTCAAAGGATAAATAATTTATAGGTTTTTACTAGCTTGTTTCTTTGTAATTACAACAACCATTAGCAAGCAACTGATGTCCAGTGAAAATTTACTCTGTTGCTACGGTTATTTTAAGATAATTGTAGAGCTATTAGTCTCCCAACACATAAAACTATATTAATGCTATAAAACATTTAAGAAGTAATTTTAGCTTACAGTGTTTTACAAGCAGGTCACAGTCTTACTGAATAACTTACTTAAATTTGGAAGTAATTTAAGACACCTGTAGCCTATATACTCCCAGTCTTCCCACTTTTAAAGACCCTACTTTAGGTATCATACTTTCAGGAGGTCAATCCATGGAATCTTTCACTATACACTTTTCAGAAGTTATATTATATGCCGCTGTCTATACTAATTTTATGCCTTTATGGTTGTTGTGAAGGAATATAACTGGTTTTTTTCTTTTCACTGACTCTTGCCTAGGATACAAGTTTATTCACCTGTTTATATGGATCATGTTAGAAGCTGTCAGTATCTGGGGCAGTAATTTACTCTTATCGCAGAAAAACAAATCCGTATGAGAAGAACAACATGTCTTCTGAATAGCTAATGTCTCCATCCTAGGAGACTGGTGATGAGTACATTTCATTAACACATTTTTACAGGTACAGTTCTGTACCAATGTTAGTGAACACAGCCCACATTGCTAATGCAGTAAAGAGTGAGGTTGTACATCTAAATCTTGTCTACTGCTATGAGAAATCCACATTCCAAAAAGCAGAAATACTAACCACTAACATTTTTAGTATTACTGAAATTTCATGGCTAATCTCAAAAAAACTTCATTTTGGATCCCAGATACTGGGTTTGTGTAATGTGAGAGAATCTCTTTGGCTTGCTTTAAAAAGTTCTGAATTCTCAGGGCCATGGAGAAAAGCTTTCATATGCAACCAAACTTCTAGTCAAAAAGCAGACGGTGCAAAAGAAATGCTCCAAGAATATATTTAATTTTAGAATTTAAAGGCTTTTTGGGGGGCTTTATTCAAGACATTTGAATTTATGGTATTGGAACACTTAGTTATAGTAAGTGATATAATGAAAAATTATGACATTAGACATCCCTCAAATCTTGGCATTATCTTCCTATATAACACAGGTATGTAATGATTGAAAAGCATATACCAGTTACTAAAATTGGGTTCGCAACTAATTTGCATTGTGAAAAAAAAATACAAGTTTTTTAAAAAATCAAAACCACAAATGTTTTATAGATATGTTTGGCTCAAAATTTCTAAAATAAATCTTTCTAGTTTATCACTGTACACTGAGAATCACATAAAAACAAACATTCACCTTTTCTTTCTTTAGTCAAAGTTATCAAGGCTTTTAAGATTGAATATGCTGGTTTGAAGTCCTAAAGAAGATACCATTTGAACAGTTGGCCAAACAAAACGGACACCGTTCTTCTCTCAGCTTGTACTCAACAGTATTAATAGTAATGATACTGTCCTGCCTGTCACAAAGGGGTTGTTTTATCTGTTTTAAATGTCAGTAGTCCTATCAAAAGCTCATGGAGTGCAGGTACCTTCTGAATTGCCAAGAGATGAAGTCACACACTTTGAGCTGGCAAAAGGCGTGCCTGACAAGAGGGCTGAACCCAGCAATGCTAGGTTGAAAAAGAGATTAACACATCAACAGAAGGAAAAAAGAAAGCAAACAAACAAACAAAATAACCAACCAAATGAAAAATAAAGAAAAAAGAGCATCTTGCTCCTGGTGCTATTCAGAATATCTAAAAATAAGTTTTTAGGACTGACTTGAAAAAAGTGTTAATTGGGTTGTCAAATTCATCAGGTTATGCCCAGGTGTCTGTAATCTAAGATCATGGAATTTAAAAAGTAATTCATAATTTAAAGTTTAGTACCTGGATTCAGTGTAGTTATTGGAGCTCATATTGCCAGAGTTTATCTCAGGTATTTAATGTAAGCAGAGTCTTCCCAGCTGTTCAAAGCCTTGTGAAGTCTCCAATACAAGCCACAGAAAAAGGCATTGTGTGCTGTTTTGCACAGTTTGATTTATTTAAATGTCAATAAATCTCGTGTTTTCACTGATAACTATGATGCAATATGAAGATTTAACTACTACTATTAAGTATTTCAAAAATCACATAAAGACCCTAATTTCCCAACTGTAGCTCTACCTGCTCAAAATAAACTAATCATTCTTGCAAGTGGTTGGAGGAAATATTCTCAGTTGTTATTGCAGTAGGTATGTGCAAGATACCTGGCAGACATAAACTGGAAAAGGTCTTGTATAGATTCTCATTTCCTTTCGCTATGTCCCTGTAAGAAAGTTGGACTTCTGTACCCTGTAAGAGTAAAAATCAATATTTGCCCCTGCAGCCTTCTGCGTAGAACAAATCACTTACCAAAAAAAAGAATAACCCCAAAAAAACCCCCAACCTACACCAAAAAAAAAAAACAAACCAAAAACCAAACCAAACCAAAAGAGTAATTTTTTTCATCCAGATTTTAGTGGTATTTAAAAGATAATACAAGCAAGGTATGATTATGGGCATCTCTGCTTACTGTGACCTGAGCAAGTGCAATGGGACACAGCCTATGCTAACTATTACAGCTTGCACAACCTTCAGTCACAGTTACATCTATGTATGTATAGGTAATGTTAAGTCTAAAGAGATAAAGATTTCAGATTTGATGATCTCATTTTGTAAACTGCATCTAAGACTATACGTGAGATTTTTAATCCCATTGAATGGTTTCATAAAAAGATGGTTTACCTACTAGATCCTTCCCAAATCCTTACAAAGACGAGATTCTGGATGCTGATCTTATAGAAACTGCCAAAGAGTTACAAAAATTGCTTCAAGGAAATATCCTACCCTAGAGAAACAATATGTGGTATGTTATTACCACAGCCTGTCAGATTTCAGCTGTTTTCTCTTACAGTAAAAACTGCATTAATTCAGCCCACAGAAATATTGCTGCTTTCCATGCCCACATCACAGCCCCTTGGACCAATGGCTTTATCACTCATCAAAATTCCAATAAAATAAGGAAACCAAATCCATGGGTTTTTATTCATAAAAATATTAAAAGCCTTTTCAGACTCTTAAACTATTCTATCTGCTGTTATCTGAAGCCCTTTGTTTTAAGGATAAGTTGACATATGAAGTATGTAGGTGCAATCTTAGTAAGTTAAATAAAAAAGTAATGCACATAAAAACCTTTTTTTCTAGAAACTCATCAGGTTTTTTTGCTGTTTCTGCAGTCTGAGAAAGTCTTAGGTCATATTTGTAGCTGATTGTCCCAACGCATCTAGGCAGCAAAGACTACAGATGAGGCAAAACACCCATATACTATAGTGCATTGTACCTTAGCAGCACAATCTCCACAAACCAGCACAGCTTTGTTAGCACCATGTTGGGTTGGGTTCAGCCAACCCCATGTCCAACACTGTATTCTCATCTGAATTCTGACACCTGCAAGCATCATATGCAGTTCTGCAGGGTTTAGAGGTTTTTCTTGTAATCAGTACGAATTCTTCAGGTGTCCAGGTGCCAGACTGAGAATTTTCACCTCTCTTCTTGCAGTCAGAGTACATGCATTCACACACCTAGGTTCAGACAGAGTGGTCTCACCTGATGATTATGCAAGATCATCCCTCATACCTGTCAGATGATATTTCACATTTTGCCTTCTATTGCTCTTTTTTCCACTCTCTTTCTCACTGTGACATTTTTTGTTTTAATATAAAATCCTGTTCTGATCATTGCACTCCTATCTTGCTCTGCTTTAATTTCTTGTCGCTTTTTTCTTTAGGATGGCTCTCTATCAGAAGAACAAAATCAAGTAATGGAGGAGAGTTTGGCTTCATAAAGAATTCTTAAATAAATACAGGTAATAACCAAAATCATGAGTTGGTTTCTTGAGAAACATTCTCCGGAAATCCATCCATCTAAACCGATTTCCACCAGCTGATAGTCTGATGGGCTCATTTAAATGATACGAATGGTGTTTCATTGAGCAAAGAAAAGATAATAATTTGTGATAGATCATTCATGACCCAAAAAATCTTTCCAGAGAGAAGTTTATTCACAGTATCATATTTATAACCTGTGTCCAGATGTTAAAATACTAAAGCAAAGTTAAAAAGAAAAAAACCCAAACCAACCTACCAACTAAACAAACAAACAAACAAATAAACGAAAATCAAACACCTCTCTTATTTTGCAAAAAGGCACTTACAAATGCCTAGTCATGGAGAACATTTTCTTTACAGATATAATCCAACATATTTAAAAAGGCTTCAGACTTTTTATACAGGCTCCCTACAGCTTCAATAAGCTCTATAAAAGAAAAGCCTATTTTGCTTCAGTCAAGCTATGCGTGGAAGCTAAAATCCACCTGTACACCATCTGTTCCAGGACTGAGAATGTGAAGTAATGAAGAACATTTATATGAGCAGGATAATGATTCAAAACACCAGAAAGAGAGCATCACAGTATCCATCTAGGGCTATAATGATCATTTCCTAATACAGAGACCTAAATCTAGTCAGTGATGCATGGTAATATATGAAAACACAGCATTTAACACCTTCAGCAATACAACTCACCTGTGATATGGTGCAGGTATTAGACTCCCAAGTCCTATAAAATTAATCACATTCTTCTTATTTAAATATTCCCCCAGTGTTCATATAAAGTATTTCTTCTGGGTCAAAAATTTTACTTAAGTAAGGAATTTTTGTCATTTTACTTAAGTAAGGAATTTTTTGCCATTTGCAATGAACAAATTTCACTGTTTGTCTGTAAATTGTCATGTAATGTACATGTTAAGGAACAAGATAAAATGATCTTTTTCAGAATTGTTTTATATCATAGTGAGAAAAATATTCTTTAGCAATGTATTTTAACTTTAAAGCTCTTTGTGTCTAATAGCACAATAAAAATAATGTAATCAAATTTGAACTTAGAACATTGTTATTACTAAATTCATATTTTCTAGTATTTCTTGTATTTAAAAAAAAAAAAGAATCCTGTATTAAATATTTTTAAAGAAATAACTACCAAATGACTCTTCATAACAGAATGTAAAAAACCAGATCTAAACAAATGTATTTTTCTTCAGAAAAAATCAACCAAAAATCTTTTTCAATGAAGTGTCATTTTCACTGGAAATTTTCAATTTTTTCTTTCCAGTAAAATTCTGAGACGATTTGGAATTAAAGAAGAAAAATGTTTTTTAAGATAACATCAATTAACATAAAACTATGTATATATAAAGAAAAAGAAATCAAGTGAAGGCTGGATGCACTGCATTTAAAAAAAAAACAAAAACAAACAAACCACAAAACCAAAAGCAAAACAAAAGAAAAAAAACCAACAAAAAACAACCAAACAAAAAATCCCACAAAGGATGCTAACTGTTCCATTCTACGACAGTAGCATACTTCATTGTAAGGATTTGTTCACAATAAAGCAGAATTGATGAATACCTCAGGAAAAAAGCAAAGAAACCACATCGTTACATGCCTGAGATTTCTGGACAAATCACAGTGCAAAAGGTTGAACTAACCTTGGAATAAGCAGAATAAACTTTGTAAGCTTTTTTGAACTACACACATCATCTAAACCTTCAGCAATTTATTTATTACCAATTTTAGCATTTCTTGTTACCAATTTTTACTAATATTTGCAAATTAGGCAATTTGTATAAAATTTTATCAGAAATTAGTACACATTGGCCTTCAGAGACACAAAACTCCATTTATCTGTCCTCCGAATTGCACCCAAGGAATGTATAATTGAACTGCAAAAGCTGTTTTTACGACCTATTACATTAACCCACTTCATATTAATAAGTATGTCACATGTACCATATCTCTGCAAGAAGCAAAAAAGAAATGAAGGAATTTTAACTCTCCTCGTGTTATGCAGTATAACAGAACTGACTCAAACAAGTCCTTTTTCATCTTCATACAATATAAAAGGGACATGGAGCTGTTGGAGTGAGTCAAGAGGAGCTCCATGGGGATGATCAGATGGATGGAGCACCTCTCCTATGAAGACAGTCTGAGGGAGTTACTCAGCCTGGAGAAATCTCCAGGGAGGCCTAATTGGTGTCTTCAAGGACCTAAATGAGCCTTCAAGAGAGCTGGAAAGGGACTTTTTACAAGGGTGTGTAGTGACAGGGCAAGTGGGAATGGCTTTAAACTGAAAGCGGATAGGTTTAGACATTAGGAAGAAATGCTGGTGAGACACTGAAACAGGTTGTCCAGAGAAGCTGTGGTTGCCCCATCCCTGAAGTGTTCAAGGCCAGCTTGGATGGGGCTCTGAGCAACCTGTTCTAGTGGCAGATGTCCCTGCCCACAGCACGGGGTTGAAATCAGCTGATCTTTAAGGTCCTTTCCAGCACAGATCATTCTATGATTCTATGATAAATTCATAATTTTATTCTTAATTGAGAAATCCAGGGGTCTGGTTTTCATAGTGTTTTAGTGTTTGGTTTATATGTGCTGAATTATCAAATGGAGAAAATATATAATCAAAATAAGAAAATAAAAAATCTTTATCATTTTCAGATATAATTTTTCAAGTACAAATAAAAAAAACCCTTTCCCACGTACTATCTTTTGATAGTACATATTTAATAGTAAATTGCAGAAATAGGCACATAAAAATCTGTGTAATACTCACAGAAAGGCCAGTAAAGTAAATCCTAGTTAGACAGGCTTCAAAATTCAAAATGATGGTTTGTTAAAATTTACCGTATATTTTCTTTTTACAAAGGCATATTGCTGGCATAGCAGTACAAAGACATTCTTTGGTCACTAAGCACAGTTTCAAAGACATGCTGTGGCCTTTATTATTATAGGGGACACAGTGACTCTCTTTAGACTGGGCTTTCCAGGGCTTGCCAAATAAGCTAATGATTTTTTTTCTAGTAATGTCAATAGCAGGCAAAAGAACAAACATGCTTGCCTGGAGCTTTAAAAGACAAAGAGCTTTATACTGAGACTACAATGCACATTGGGTTCGATGCAGAGAAGAAGTGAATCCATGTAGATATATACATGGAAATTTTTATATGCAGTCTATGCCATGCTGACTAACATCCCTGTTCATTGACCTGTACATATTTTGACAAATGAAAGATGTCTTTAGACCATAGCTGGCTGAACCAGATACATTGTAAACAATAACACAAGGACTAGATAAACTATTAAAAAATTTACTCTGATATAACATATGCAGTAGATTTTGGAACAGTTGTATTTTCCCAAAAACTGTTCTAATGGATAAATAAAAATGATAAAGCCATTCCATTCCATCAGAAGTTTGTCTGAATACAGAAATTGGGATAAAACAGTTTCTAATAAGGAGCTGTTTCTCCTTTGGCAGTGTAGACTCTATCACATAATAGCAAAATCTGATTGTTGTAACCAATTCCAATCTGCGGACAGTGCCAAGTTCACTGACATGGAAAAGTCAGATACAGCTATTTTTTTGTATCTAGCTCTCCACATCAAATCTGTTATTAGAAGAAGAAGTTTATGTAGATAAAAGGTTTCTTCATTTTTTTACCAGCATTTCTTTTCTAGGAACAGTCGTGTCTGGTATTTAAAAATGAAAGCCATGCTTTTTGGTGAGCATTTTTTGTGTGCTTTCAAGGGAAGGCAAAGTAAAAAATATTCGCCACAGACGGAGAAAGAAGTAAAGGAACATTTCCTGTTTTACAGTAAAATTTGAAGTAACTATAAAAGCAGAAGGGTAGAAGAATTCACAATACACTTAGAGTAATATTAATTGCTGGAAAAAATGCTTAAAGACAAATACTTCAGATTGTACTGGGTGTCTCCATATTTTTGTAGTCATTTTGGATTCACAGTGACTTTTATCTCAGACAAACAAATTGTCTCAATTCTTAAATAGAAAGTTGTAGAAATGAGAAGAGAACTGTACAACATTTTTTCCATCCTTAATGACTTCTGTACAAAAATTTATGTTGTAAATGACAAATCATGAGACTAAAGCCCAAAGTCTTTGAATGGAAGGGAAGAGAGAAGGCTGCAGTAAAGAATATTGCCAATAAGCTTATCCTCTGAGTTTTTTAAACACTTTCATTATTTTATTTTCTCTGTCATCTTATATTTTAGCCTAACATCCAGAGGTTTACACATCTACAGTATCAAAATTCTTAGTTCAGTGTAGTTAACTCCTGATTTTTTTTTTCCCCTTCATTGCAGAATAGGAAAGTTGCTGTTTCACTACCACAGGAAAATATGCAGAATTTATAATTTCTAACAAGTAATTTTAAGAACTAAATTAAAACTTACAATGGAAAATTGAGGAGCGTTATTTAATAATTCTCTCATATACATAATATTAGCTAAAACTGTGTAAAGTTTAGGTAATACACCAAAATTATTCTCCTACATATTGAACAGACAGAAGATGCAGTTCATTAAAGTTCATGAAAGACTCCTGCTCAGTATCAGGCAGCTCAGGACAAGAAGTGTCATGATTTTATTTCATTTATAAAACCTAAAACTCAACATTTTAAAGTAAGGAATTTTTTTAAGTTCCCAGTTTCTCACCTGTATCCACCATTTATATTCATCATAAGAAACCTTTTAGTTACCTAAAGGGCTTTTCATAATCTTGAAGTCAATGAAAGCTAATTTTCTTTTTATTTATCCTGACTATATTTTAGACACAGTCAGACATTTCAGCCATAAATAAATTTTACATTTAGAACAAAGTGTAATCTGCTGTACAAGACTGTTGTTGACATAATTCAAAGTACAGGTCAGATACTAACCCTACAAATCATTAACATACAAAACCTTAGCTAATAAAGTTATTTCAAGCTGTCCTCCTGTTAGTCCCCCAAAAGAAATATCCATTGTTTTGGGGTTTTCTTACTCATGCTTATCCCCTACTTACTTTTCTGTTCACATGATAAATACTCAAATTTCAGAAGTACAAGACATTTAACTGCAATGCTTTAATATATTATTGAAAATAAAATTTCCCCTAGAAAGTACCTATAAATCAGGCAGAGAGAAAGTAGCAGGAGAGATATTGGCCTATACTTTCCCTTGTTCTTGCTGAACATGGTAGGGTACTTTGCTTTATGTCTTATATTAAAACAGGTGGCCCACAAGTTTTACCATGAAAACGGCTAAGTTTTTAACACGCCTAGACTTCTGCTAGAGGAAGTTAGGTAATCACCAACTTCCCACATTTCTGTCATCTCTCTGGCCATTCTGCAAGGTACAGAACCTATGTCATGAAAAGGAACATTAAGGGATTACACCTATCAGCTCAGGCTGAATATTTTTGAGTCTGAAATACCATTTTCAGAGAATGTTCAGGTGACAAAAGATAAGCCCACTGAAAGGAGAGATTCAGTTTGTCTAATTTATTTAAAGCACGAAAGACCTAAAGTTACCCTTTGGTAATCTCAAGGCAAGATGAAGGAAGACAGTTCATTGTGCTCACATTTTTGCTACATGGAAGTAACTCCCAAGCTTAAACTTTGATTTGTCTTTGTTTGCCTTAAAAGTAAAAAATAAAAAATAATTTAAAAAAACAATTGAAGAACAAATAAGTAAAATGGTCATTAATTTATCTTATACACAGCAAACTTCCTGTGGATTTAAGTCTACTGCTGATGAATGGAAATGAACAAATGGATGCCTAAGCCATTCTTAATCTGCTCATAATTGAATTAATCTAGTTAAGTTAATTCACTTTTAATTTATAGCAATGGAAGCCTATTTCCTAGCTGGAATACAGTTATTGAAATGATTTACCGAGCTTGAGATGTAATGTCATAGGGTGCACTCCATTCTTCTCTTTTAGCTAAAGATATTGTGCTGAAAACATGTCTAAAAACAAAAGCAATGAAATCCTACCAATTTAAAATATAATTGTCTCCCACTAGAGCAACTTTCCACTGAAAGTATGTGACACAAGGGAACATTCTGTAAGCATCTGTAACAAAAATTACTTAAGAATTACACACCACAGAACGCAGGAAGAGTTACGAACATCCATTCAGCATATGAACACAGGACACTAAACTCAAATATTCTGACAAATATTCTCAGTGACTCTGAGAATACCAAGTACCAAAAGAAGGTTGACAGCCTGCCTGACAAATACCAGAATACTGAACATGTGACTCCTGCCTCAAATCAATAACTATGGATTGGAGCACCTCCCTTAGGCAGAAGCCTGATTTTGGTTAAGGAATTTAAGTGGCTGGGAAATGCTCCTTTTCTCCCAGCCCTGTCCAACCAAGCAGGGCAAGATGCACCTTCTCTCCCATTAAACAGACAGGTCCTTTGCAGTCTACCCCTCCTGTCTCCATGTGTTTTATCTTCCAGTTTCTGGCAAACTGCTGACATCTCCCCAAGATCAGCTCCTCTCCACACTTTCAAACCTGTGGAGACATTCCCTTTTGTTTTTCTGTTCTTTCAGCCTTGATAATCAGTGAGACACTGCAACAGGTTACCCAGTTAGGCTATGGACACATCATTTTCAGCTCTTATCTAGTTGCTTCCCAGGTTAACTTGCCACTAGGGACATATAAGTTCTAAAAATATAACAGTATTTCTAGTTTCAGTTTGTCTAGCTTCAAACCGTGCCATGCTTGCAAAATTACAATAACATTGATTTGTCAGATCATATTTCTTCATAAGACAAGGAAGAATACAAAAGATCTCTTTAATTGCATACAGACTCTCAAGTTTTTCATTATAAAAAAAATGCTTGCTAAAATCTTGTAACACCTTTTATAATCTCTGCAATATGCAAATATGCATTTAAATGGTGAATCCTAGAAATGGATAATGATAATACCACAAATGACAAAGACAGTAATTTTAACTATACTTTTCATTCTGCTATTTATATGCTCAAAATCACATTTGTTTCCTTTTCAAAATTCTCACAATGAACTGATGTTCAGATGATTATCTATCCCGAGTATTAAATTATTTTCTGGTTCCTCACTCATTAGGAAAAAATTCAGTGTTCATCAGTTGTATGGGGTTTTTTTGTTTATTAAAAAAAAATCCAGAATATAAATTCACAGAAAAGAACATTAGTTTAATTGGGGTAATTTGTTTATTTTTTGCATATTTTTTCTTAAGCCTACAAGAGTTGATGCATCACTAAGCAATGTCAGCAGTGAAGCAAAATTACTAATTGATTAGTAAAGTAAACCTGTAAAGTTTACCCTGGTAAAGTGAGATCAAAAGATGTATAAGAAGCATATTGTAAAAATTACGACATCAGTAGTTTGTTTTCTTGAAAGGCACTACTATTGACACAAACATGCAGTGTAATAATTTCACTGATGCATAATATGAGCAAAAACTGAAAGGCAGCAAATACGCCTGTACAATGCCAAAAGTGACTGCTTATATACTTTTGATTCTATTAGAGCATAACCAAAAATTCCCTCAAGCATGAGTAGATTTGTCATCATTTTTGCATTTTCCTATGAAATATAAACTAACTTTGCTTTACCTGTTTTGTTTGCATTAGGGGAGTGTCTAATAACACATTTTCTTTAACCAGATAGTATCAAGCATAAATAAAATTAAATTAGTAGGAAACATAAAATACAATCTACTGATTCATTTGAAAGCTGTCCAGGAACAGTGAACCGGATCAACGATGATCAGTCAAAGACAGTCACACACATTACCGCCTAGGTTAGAAATATCAAAGGAAAGCCCAGTTTGAAGAAACCTGCCTCATATGTGTCTGCTGGGGTCTAGAAGAGGCATTTTTAATTATATGTCATGTGATAAATAAGTTAAGGGAACATGGATGCAGTCAGCATGGGTAGGATTTATCACACTTAGCTATTCTTAGTTATTATATAACCAGGAAAGAGATAGCCAATGTGATTCATGTTATTCTAAAGTTAGTTTTAATACAAGTGGGCAAATCACCCCTTTGAAATTTCCTAAAGTTTTGATAAAATGTTGAAAATGTCTAAACGGCTGAAATAACCTAAATGCCTGGTTTTGCAGTTAAATTTAGGTGAAAAAACCATGATGACTTAAATGTTTAGGATACATTATGAAAAGTAAAAAGGAAAAAAAAAAAGCTCCTTAGACCTACATCATGGCTCATGTTCTCTAAACAAAAAAATAGCCAAACCAAAACCCTAATAGAAAATGGTAAAATTTAATCTTAATTCTACTTTTGAAATAAACAGCTAATTTTAACTATTCCAATTAATTTACTTTTCTGCAGATAAAAAAAGATCTTGCATTTGGGAAGGTAAGTTTCAGGCATATTATATCTTCTGATTTCTTTTTATAGGATTTAATTTCAAGAGTGTATTTTGAATTGAACAAATCCTTATCAGTTAAAGACTTTCCTTCATTATATATAGCAGTAGCTATTACAATGAGACAAATTCAAGTCTTGGTAATCATTAATGGCAAATCACAATTTCATGCTTGCTATCCATTTTTCTTTTTCAACTTAGTGGATTCCACCAAGATATTTATTTTTCTTCTGAAAACCAAAGCTATTTTTTGATGCTAGAAGAGACATTTGGCCTAAGAACATTTTTTTGTATCAAAGGGCAAATTTTCTTAATGACAAAGCTAATAGTAGCTGAAGCCAATTGGTGCTGCATATGCAAAGGCTGTGGATTCTAAAAGGAAGAGGAGCAGGCTCCTTGAATGTAGTGCTGCATGTCCAGCTTTCTTATGCAATATAATTTTTATAGGAAATGTATTATCTCTGCAATGCAAGCCTGCCAGCAAATCACCAGCTAGTTGTTATTGCCAAGATAATTAACAGTTCAAGTTATGTCCAACAGCAGCTGCTTGACTCAAGTACCCTAGTTTTGTTTCATTCAACTGGACCAGTGGTCACAAGTCTATTTGTCAGTACCCATGTATTTCACTGTACACATCTGTAGAATAAAATCAGGTTCCATTTTGAGGTTGTATAAAACCATGCAAGATCTGGTTTAGTCCATCGTTAATTAAAAAAGCAAGTAGCTCCTTGCCCTTTTTTTTTTTCTTTTTCCTACTGTATTTCCTACTGCTTTAAGAATTATGGCTTTCCCGGAAAAAAACCAGTATTAAATATAAAAGTCAGACACACTGAACATGAAAGTCAAGACTGGGGTATTGCTCTAATAGATCTCACTTTATCTCTTTTCTCCAGATGTACTGAAAATGTCTTCCCTAAGAAGGCAATAACTTAAACATTTGTAATAACTTATTAAGAAGGCACAGCATCCTAATTCCTTTAGAATCCAAGCAGAGGTTATTTCCCAGGCTACTTTTAAAAAGAAAGCTTACATTACAGTATTTCAGGGAAGTATGCTTTCTGATCTGTTTTAATAGCAAATAACTATCCCAAACCTAGTCATTCTGCCAGTCAGCAGAATAATAAGATAATTTTCCTTGTGTGTTTAAGAAAAAAGTTTTGGGTAATATTCTCACAGCATTTCCAAACTTTAAAAAATAAACTAAAGGCAAAAGTTTCAAGGCCAGTTAATGGAATCCAGGTTCCTAATCTGTGCGAGAAATTTAAAAAAATTGTTTGATAAAGGTCTGAAGTTACAGACTGGTGAAGTACTATGTTTTATGTATACATACTTATATATATGTGTGTACATGTAAGTATAATAAATTCTTATAAATGTATTTGTTTATAAAATACGGTGAGACAGACACAAAGAAATCAGTATGAAACAGACTAAGCACAAGTGAGTAAATAAGTATGCTTCATTAGTTGCTGTAAGAAACATTACACCAACCAGGCACTATTGACATCGATTTAGCTGGAAAGTGTGATTGCCAAAGAGTTTTATGAGACTTTTCCACACTGGAAGTCATTTTTACAGAAAAGAATTATGAAATCGAGCACTTCATTGAACTGTGATTGTAGAAGTATAACTATATAATTAGGTCTTAAATCATTACAGCATCTTAGATGAACAAATATTTTACATATCAGTCATTTAGCAGACCTGGAAAAAATACAAGCATAACATAATAACATATATTTCTTAAACAAGATCTGGTATCAAATTTAATTCTATTAAAAAACCCATGTTTAAGCAAGCAATGAAATAATGTCAACAGAACTCTATGCTGTTGCTCCCTCTGTTTCCCTGGAGGCCTCTCTCACTGTTTTCTGCATCACCCAATTCTGTAAATGCATGTGAGGACTCTGGCTAAAGCAGGAGAGAGACCAAGAGCCTCAGCACAGAAGGCTCTTGGGACAGAATTCCATTAACTTTGACATGAGCTTCCCAGAAGGGAGCCAGTGCAGCTTTAAGAAAGAGCAATGCTGTAGTTTTGATATCTCCTCAATCAATCTATCAGAACATATATTCTGTTTGTCTGTATGTTCTCCAGAATGCTTTGTTGTTGTTAATTTTGTAAAACTAGTGGCACGTAAGAGAATTGTTTTCATACTTATACCTGAATTTTTAACTGAATCGCTAGTATAACCTCAATCCAAAAAAGAAGTAGCTCACTTAACTAGAGAAATTTGTATCAAGGTTAAATTTCAGTCTAAAATAAAAATTTCAGTTCATTTAAATGGCATGTTGCACTGAGATATACAAGAAAATAAACCTAGATCTACCAAAGTTAAAAATTTATTTCTGTTGTCAGTTCTTGATTCTTTTTTAAACTTCTATCTTCCCCTCTTGGCTTATTCTTGTTAGTATATTTATATTTAAACATATCTCATAATTTTTCTACTAGCAAACTAATTCTGGCTCAAGCCAAATTTGCCATGCAAAACAAATTTTCAAGGTTCTGCCTCAAGCTTGCCTCTAACATGCTTCTCCTGGCTGGTAGTGAGGAAAAATTTGACATCCAAATGACATTAATGGTGCAGTAGGCTGTAAAACAAGGTCAAAGAGTTAATTATTCAAAAGTAGAATATTTCTGTAATTTTCAGGGGAAGCAATTTAAATATATTTATTTAAAAAATCTAAAACATAGCCTAAGTTTTGCCAGAGTAATACCTGGTTTCAGATATTAGTTCTGACTTGAGTAGTGAAAGACTGTCAAGCCAGGCTGAAAGAAAAGAGATGTGTAGTTTATAAATATGTTGGGACATTTGTTAAATAAAAAAAATAACTCTTAGGGTAAGGTTGTGGGATTGCCAAACTTTTAAACACATTTTCCTTGCACAGTAAGAGAAGAATGGAGAGAACAACCTCTTGAGGATTCACCTCACCCTATTTAGAACATGATAAAGAAATAAGTCAATGATAGTACCATAAATATTATCCGTAAAATTTACTGCTTCAATTTTATTTCACATTTAGATCACAGAGGCAAACAGCTACTGCTTAGATATATTATCCACATACTGATTTCTTTTCATAACACTCAAAATTTCACTCTGTATTTGATACTGCCTTAAGCAACAGTAGATGAATGAACCAAAGCAGAATAGCAACCCATAAAGAAACTATACCACAATTGCTAGTGTAAATACCATCTGTATTGACCTGCATTCTTTCAAATTTCCCAGGATGTCTAATTTTCAGCATTTAGGAAAGCAGAATAGCCCAGAATACACATTAGTTTGTTACGGGGAGATAAAGTTCACTTAAAGAGATCACTACATTAGAAGACAGAAAGAAAAAATAATTGCAAGTATTGATCTGGATTTTGATGTTGTTTTAGGTATTATTTGGTGAGGGAAGCAACTTTCAGAAAACAGAAGGATTCTTCTTAAGAGTCAGGAAGAAACAGGAGAACTGAAATAAAAGGGTTCTGTCCTCATATTGCCGTAGTTTTAAACTCACTGTGATGCCCAGAGAAGTATGTCAAACCTCACATCTTCAGTGGAAGTGTCATAACTTCAGAAAAACTAAGTATGAATTGTAAGCAATTTTCCACATTTTCAGTGAGTCTAAAACAGTGAAAGAAATTAACCGCATGGCAACAACTTTGTCCGAAGGACTGCAGAAATTTAAACCACATAAATTCCTTGAGTTGGTGTCCAAAAGAGTATCTTAGGTCATTAAAATGGTTATCACTATGAGCAAAAAAATGTACCTGTCAAAACCGTCTTTAATTTGCATATCAGAGATGATAGCAAATTTACATTGATGGCATAACAACTGGGGCATTTCTGTATCCAAGCTGTTCATTCCCATGAGAAAAACAATTAACTATCTCTTTTGTGTGCTTTGCTGACATTGTATAGACGAGGAAAGTAAATTAATTATCATATCTTCTCATACCTTTCTCCATAGAACTCTGTATCTTGGAGACCTTGGCAGTCTTTAATAAAGTGTAGCCATATAAACAGTATATAAATAGACCATACAGAAAGCAAGTAAATTTGGTTTGTGCAGGCATTGTTCTCACTGAAATAATAGACAGAAATAAGACAAGGTCAAGCCTTACAATCCTTTAACAAGCAACACTGACAGTATGTTGCTATAACCATATTGATTTCAATAACTGTATTTTTGTTTTATGCTGGTGTCAGCTCAGAACGAAGTCTACACACATTTTCATGTCCACCTCAGTTTAAACAAAGCCCACTGATGGAATCGTCAGCACCAGCAGCTATTTCACACCTCTGCTGTGGACTGCTCACGGCAAGGGTGAACTCACTAAACCACCAGCAAGACTTTGTACTAACATACTATCATACCAACATATGCTAGTAAAAAGTGGGTGTAGCTTTTCAGCAAGCAGCTGTTGAGGTAAGACAATCTCATGCCTGAAAAACATTCAAGTAAAATGTACGATGACAGAGTTTTCTTCAGAGATTTCTAATTTGGAGAATTTAAACCTCAGACCCAGATGGTGAATCATTCATAAAATTATCTTCATTGACATCCTTAACATTAGTTTATAATATCTGTTTCTTCATTACTTATGCTATCTATACAATCAGTGACTATTACAAATTTCAGATTGGTTTTTAAAATACTTATTAATGACATTAGTGACATCCCTTTTCCTATCGGTGACACCAGGCTTTTACTTACTGTGTGCTGAATTAATGACAGTAATTAGCTTTATGCCTTGACAATGCACAATTTCTGCCCAAGGGCTTCTTCAAACATAAAGGAGAATAAGATTGATTAAAACAAATGCAATGAATTTAATTTCTCTTGAAGATAAATGGTCAGATGTAATACATATGGCATTCTGAAGATCTAGATCCCCTTCTTGACTTTAGTAATATCACTTCAAGTTTAGAGTTGCATGATCAGAATTAGGTCAAGAGTATGCTTTTAGGCTCAGGACAAAATGTAGGAGAAATTGCATATTTAGTTTGGAAGCAGATCTTTTAAATGAATAATCAAAAGTTCATTTCTTCACTACCAAATCTACTAATGCTCATAATCCATAATGATTATGGGGGAAATCTCTGGATTTCCCACTTTGGAAGTGCAGTTACCCATCTGTTGCTAAATGCCTCTAAAGAAAATGGATGCTCAAAAATCAGTCTCTATGTTTAGAAGCACAGATCTTGTGGGACACATATATACAAACATTAAAGTGTTTACAAGCACCTGCAAACTTGAGTGTGTGTCATTCCCCCTGAGCAACACACATCAATTTCGAGTGTGAATTCTGCAAACACAAAAAAAGCCAGACAGGCATTTCTAAGCGAAAAGAGGCAGCTTCAGAAAAACAAAGTGAAGAGACAGCCCATGAAAATCAAGCCCAAATGACTACACAATTCAAGAAATAATTGTATAAATTATTACTAAAACTGTGTTCTGTTAGATCTGCAAATACCATCTGCAGCCTGAGAAGCCAATTGTGTCTTCCAGGTATTACTGTCATTGCACAAATGGAGATTTCCAGTATGCAAATCATGCACAATGCACAACCCGGTGCAGATGGAGAAGAATTTGGATTTAAACGTTCAATCAGAAAACAGAAAAAATTGTATGTTACAAAAAGTACGTAATTGTGATAACATTACATTAATTACATATAAGCATTAAAATGTTAATGGAGTGCTTGGGCAATCCACATATCTCACACAAAATCAGAAAAGCTGCTTTTTAAACTGGAGTAAAATAATTGATTCCCCCCACCCCAAAATTATTTTAGACACTTTCTGTCATGTTGAATTTCTGAACCAAAGGGAATGATGATATCCAGTTATATCATTGTTGTTCTTTTATGCAGTGTGACATAAATGATATGAGGCATCTCAGCAAGATACAGTAGACCAGAAAACTGTACCAGGGGCTTCACATGAACTCAACCTCAGGTCCTTGGCAAAAAATATATTTTGTGTTTTCTTTCAAAACTTTTATATAATGAAGAAGAAATAAATTATTGTTTCTTTTCCACAAACACAATTAAGTGTTAGACATCTTCAGCTATTAATATTTCATTAGAGCTTGATTTTCTATAAAGCTCAGAAAGTAAACAACTGCTTTCTGTATTTACTAATTTAGATTGGATGGAGTGTCTGGGGGGAGGGACAGAGATTTACCCCACCAATGTGACCATTAGTATTGTTCAAACTGCATACACAGAGAGCTCTGATCACCTTCAAAATTGTACTAGGACTTCTAATATAGCATTAATGCATGTCACAGTATTTTGAGGAGTCAAAAGGGTTGTTCTTACAGAGAACACCCTTCTGTCAAATACTGGTAAATGGCTACTTAAATCGAGGTTGTTCTGATTCTATGCTGACTTGAGCATGGTCTTTACTGTAGCATTGAGAAGCCTGGCTATAACTTTATTTATTATTATTTTATGGACTTATTTTAGATTCCAGCATACGTATCTATCAGAAAAGTGGAAACAATTTTAAGGGGTTGTGGATTCTTCAGAAAAGCAAAAAAGATAGAATCATAGACGGTTGGAAAGGACCTGTGAGATCATCAAGTCCAATCCTTGATCCACTACCACCACAGTTACTAGACCATGGCATTAAGTGCCACATCCAGTCTCTTCTTAAACACCTCCAGGGCCAGAGAATCCACCACCTCCCTGTGCAGCCCATTCCAATGCCTGAAACAGGCTAAGTCTTATGGAATCACAACTCATCACCAGTTCAAGTCCTTTTTCTGAACCAGGGTCTCTCACATTCCAAAGAGTTACTGTTTACCTGTTCATCATGATTTTTCCCACTTCATCCCCTTCCATTACTCTAATCCATCTCCATTGACTGGGAAGTGTTAGCATGAAGGTTTGATGAAGTGTTGTCAAAACTGCTGCATTTCTGCTGCAAGAATTTAACTTTCCAGAAATTAACATTTTGAAGTTGAAAGGGGTTTTGTCAGTGTTCTCTCAGCCTCTCCTATATATACCACTTGCGAATCAAAACTATCCCAAAAGATCCTGGGGAAATGGAACTTATATTTTCATAGTAAGGTTAGGCAAGGGCTGATATTGCAGCGCTAAAAACTGAAAAGTCTCATAAAGGGAAGAAAAACACTGTTCTAAGACAGTAGCCTAAGGGTTCTTATTCATCTCGGTCTATTTGAGACTCTGTATTGAACCAGTCACGTCTAATTAATGAGTTATTTTTAAAAGATGTAAGCTACCATGATAGCTTAATACCCTAACAGCTTTGGCTTCTCTAAGCCCACTATCTCTCCTTTTTCTCAGAACAATAGTAAAGCAGCATACACTGAAAGGTTTTAGGTTGTTTATTCTTCTGCTAAAACACCACCAAAGAGCCAAAGAACAGAGATCACTGGAAACATTGTGGTGTCAATATAGCCTTATTTATGTGGTACATAATTGGTGTATTAGGGTTTGTGGGTTTTTTTCCTCTCAAAAGATACAGCTGTATCAGATAGCCTCTAAATGATTCAAAGGAGAAGCCTATTTTGACTACCGAGAAAGAAAGAAAGAAAAAAGAAAAAACCATTATGGTGAAGCATAAGAAGACCAGAAATTTATTGAGAAGTAATTTTCATGGCAATGAAAGAACAGGATGTATTAATGCGAGCAGACTGAAGTCAACTTTTAAAAACAGGTCTCATGCTAACTTAGTGTTGAGAGTGCTCTTTTTCTCTGTTTATATTACAAGAGCCTGCCATTTAATAAGAACTAGGTAGGAAAAAATACTTCAGTCCTTGCCTCTCTAGGGTGAGTCTGACAGGGGCTGCACTAGAATTAGGAACCTCCTGCAATGCTAAAATGCAAATTGATGCTAAGTCTTCCTCATCTCCAGCAGGCTGGCAGGTCTTCATATTAGTATGCAAGGCCATTTATTATTGGAAAAAATAGGGTTATTCCTCCTCTTGATATATTCCCTCTTGTTTATTTGTTAGCTTTAGCAGAAAGTGGATTTGGCTTTTAACACTGTTCTTTAAGCCTTTAGGGAAATTAAGCCTGGCATACATACTGACCACGAGCTCCTAATCCCTCCTTGATTTTGGCACCACTCTTATATGTGCTATATAGGAATGAAACAAACAAAAGTTAAACCATTAGAGTAAAGGGTTGGTTTTTATTACCTTAACACATGTAAAAATCCAGCAGGCACACCTCACATTTGTGATTTTGGTGATGAGTACAAGTATATCCAAATACTTAATTTTTGCTTGAGACAAAAGCCCTAAAAATCCAATCTATGTACATTTTCAGCAAACTGACATTTTTAGGAGTACAAATGCAGTAAATCTTGTGAAAATGCACAGAAAAAGGTAGTTAAGAAAATTATTAATGGTGATAGAAGCCCAATAGTAAATGTGCACCTATTCTAAAGTACTTCCTACAGAAATCCAATATGTTACTTTATTTTAATAAGTTCTGCCAAAAAGTCTGACAGTATACAAGCAAACTCTCTTAAAACATCCACCTAAGAATAATTTACAGCTCCAAAAACTATCCAAAGCAATTTTCAGCCCTGAAATTAAACCAGGTTTCATTTCCTTTTTGTTTTCCTTCTTAATCCTTCCTTTACAGAGATAGAAGGTTTATAACTTTTAGAGAAAACTGGCAGGATGAAAATGAGATACAGAAATAAAGAGTATTTAAAGACAACATATTGTACATTCCAATGGTCCTTAATTTTAGTTGCTAGTGCATCAGTAATATCAGGGTGACAGCTTAGCAAACATTTCACATGGATGGTTTCACAAAGAACTCAATCGTACTAATTCACATCACAAGCTCTCCAAAAGCTCAGATGTTGTATGCTTACATGAAATTCTAGTCAAACATGATCTAGATAGATAGAAATCTTCAGCTACCTTGAATTTTGTTAATAAAATGGATTAATGCTACTTCATTTCCCCCCACACTCCCTCACTCTCCTTCCCTTTCTCACACATGTTCATGCACAATTAGGGGCTGATCTTCTACATTAAAATTCCCATGTCAGAAAGGTTCTGAATGTGTAATGCAAAGTGGTTCTGAAAAAGGTATTATTTTAATTATTTTAATATCACAAACTGATTATATCAATGAATATTATTTTTTTTCTCTTCTCATTTAATTCTCTCTTTTCCAACCATAAAAAAACTAAAAAGAAGTTATCAACACAGGATTTACCACAGTGAAGAGGAATCAATAAGGAAATCTAGAATAAAGTGAGATTTAGAATAAATAGATCTTAACTTTGTAGGTCTGAGGTTTTGGGGTTTTCTTTAAAAAACTAGACAGTTTTATAATGGAATGCAGTCATAAAATCATTTAGCATTATCAGTTTGCTTCCAAGAATCATTGAACATCACAGCTGAAAAGGAGTTACATTCTACAGCAAAGAAAGAAAATGGTGGTTGAAATACCATTTCTCATTTCTAGTAACTTCCCCTTGAAAGATTGTAGTGAATATGTTTTCAAAAGTTACCTGGCAGGTTGCAGAGATGCAGTAAGATAGCACTGGGAAGGTGTCAATCATTTCGCTCATTTGCTAACTCAGTGTACTCTCAGAATATCAGTTAAAAACCTTGCTTTTTTTTCTGTTTTAATTACTGATGAATAAATTTACTATTTTCATTTTGTTCTCTTATGTTATTTAAAAACTGAATTTTAGACTAACCCCTACATAAAAGATTATAATTTCTTCAACAAATATTAATTTTATTCACTAGATGCCATAACAAAATAGGGACCAGCTGGCCACTGCTGGGCCTATGATTATTCTGCATTATCCCCTTACCAGCTCTAAATATGAATAATCTGGAAGTTCTCAGTAGGGAAGCTGAAAAGAAAATCAGCACTGACATTTTCTAGGAAGGATCAAGAAAAAAAGGTTTTCTCATGAAACAGTTCCAAAACTGTCAGTAAGAAGGAGCAAAGTGGTGTCAGTTTTAGGAGAACGGTGTTTCAGATGTTTCTGCCCTTTTAAAAATCACACTCGAAATGTCACTCTTAATACTGCAAGTTTTGAGCACTTCTGTATTTATTTTCCATGATTCTTAAACTTCTCCTAAATATTATATTGTTCTAAAACAGTTTAAAGATTTTCAAAATTATTTATCATATATAGCAATGTGTTATATAGAATAGGGGCACTAGTTCATACCTCGAAGTTTTACCCACATTTCTAAAGGGCACATATATTTCTTCATACAAAGGAATGAATATGAATTCTAATATAATTAATATCTGCTCTTACAGATTTTAATTATCTTAACAGACATCAACAAATGACACTTTTCCTTATTAAAAAAGAGTCTTCTTAATAAGGACTGAAGGAAGATAAAATTCAAGGAAAGTGGAGTTAAATAAAAATGATTCTTGTCTTAAACTAGGAGAAGTAGGGAAAAGTCCGTTACAATTGGCTCAATTTCAGTTCCTAAAAAGTGGTAATCAAACTGTCTGAGCACTTATAAATAAGAAAGATGTGAAGATGAGTAACAGTAACAGTGGATCATCTAGAAAAAGTCATGTGAATATAATATTTTTTCTCCCATGATAGTATAATAGGCCTTTTGGGTAGAGGAAAACAGTCACATTATCATCCTGCTTCCCTTTAGAAAACCACCCGATGCTCTCTCTCATGACCTTTTGATAAGCAAACTGGGAAAACACTCCCTAAGCGGAATTAGTAAGTGTTGTTATTAATAGTTTACTGTCAGGACAAAGGTTTGCAGTACTGTTACACAGGGATCTGAGTTACTTTCTTTAACAGTTTAAATAAAGAAATAAAAAATGTGTTTATTGCATCTGGAAGTTAACACCATGCTGAGAGAACTGAAATGCATTGTATCAACATGATTGCAACAGGTTGAAGTCTGAAGAAAATTCAGTTCAAATAAGGGCGGGATAGAAAAGTTTATTGCAGAATGGAAACAACTGGTGGAGAGCAACAGAATCTGTTAATACCAGTGGCTTTGTCAGAAGCTGAATGTGACAATATTTTATGCAAAAATGGCATTTTGAGATGTATAAAGATTATTTTTAAACACTCTTCCATCCCATCCAATGCCAGCAAGACTGTTGTTGGAATATTATATCCAATTTTGAGAACAGCATTCTAGGAAATGATTATGGAACAACAGGATAAGACCCAGAAGAGAGATTAAGGAAACAAAACCTTCAGTAAGTGGTTAAAGCAAGCAGGTTGGCTAGGTCCAAAGAAGAATAGACCGAGGGGCAACATGATCACATCTAAAATGTTAAAAGATAGGAATAATAAGAAAGCAAAAGTTCTTATGTAAATTACCCTGTGGATTAGAGTTTAAAATAAACTAAAAAAAAATAAAGATCACTATTCCAAGACATGGAATACCAACTTGTGTTTGCAAGCATGAAGACTGAAGATAACCCTAAAAAAAACTCTAGCCGAAGGCAGCGAAGCAATGGATTGCCTGCAAGGCTTGTGAAGTCTCCCTAGCAGACATTTTTCATGAACAAGATGGACAAGCATCTGTTAGCAGTGAAAGTCATACAGTTAATTCTGATTTTGGTAGTAGGATAGAACCAATAATTCTTCAAAATCACTTCAAGATTTATTTTATTCTATTGTTACGATCCTACAGTGAATGCTAAGTATGCCACTGCGCAAGTAGAAGCTTATGGACTAAGTCGCAGTGTGATCTAGTAACACATAAGTAACTTTTAAGAACTACCTGTAAAACTACTTGACCAGAGCATTTACTCAAGGTATTAAGCTGTGAAAATCATGAAATGAGGGTCTGAATTTTAAATATAGATATGAAGAGTAACAACGTGAATTTAAAACCACATATATAATAGGCATCTAGTAAAGCAGTTAAAAAATGTCCTTCTTTAGACTGACATTCACACATTACCTCTTTATGTAGTGTAATTCTGATTCCATTACAAATAGACAAACAAAAAAAAATCAAAGAAAACGTATCCCTAAAACAACCAACCAAACAACCAAACAAAAAGCAAAAAACCTCAACCAACCACAACCCAAAA
Source organism: Pseudotriccus pelzelni (assembly GCA_035584735.1). Lineage (NCBI taxonomy): Eukaryota > Metazoa > Chordata > Aves > Passeriformes > Tyrannidae > Pseudotriccus > Pseudotriccus pelzelni. Next base: position 19,789,066 of record JAWMRA010000041.1, on the reverse strand, counting down.
CCTCTTTTTTCTTTCATTTTTAAATACTTTGAGCCTCAAAATATTATGTGTTTGGAATGGAAACAGAAATGTTCCAATTTTCACATCATAACCACATCATAACCTGCAGAAACCCACCTGACAAGTTTTAAAAGTTATTCTGAATCAGATTTCAGTCATAACCAGACTGATAACTCAAACATCTCTATGTCTGAGATGAGCCCAGGGTAAATATGTAAGTCTGCGTACGAAGTGATTTAGTTTTGCATTAGGCTAAAAAACATACATCTGAGATCAATAGGAATTTTAAATTTAATTACGTCACATTTTTTGTCATCTTTCTATTTTTTAAAGGATTTAAGTGACTTTCTCCTTTATCATTGTTATTCAGTATTTATATAACTACAGCAAATATTGAGCATTATGGAGAAGATACCAGTTTGATGTTCTCCCTTTCAACAACACAGCCCATGTACTCTTTCAGAAGATGAACTCCTCAAGCCTGCAGATAATAGTGACTGACAAAACATCCAAGAACATCTGAAAGTGCCACATCTTCACTGCATTGCTAGTGCTTGATTTGCAGTGAGTAAGGAGCCATAAGCCAGGCTGTTCAAAGCAGCAAAAGGGATTTACAGCTGCTTCTATCCCTCCTTCCTTCTTTCTTTGGGGTGTCTACTCATGCTTCATCCTTTCAGTGGTTCTGACTACAGAAACCTAATGGTCCTTTGTTCAGTAATCAGCATCTGTCATTTCAGAACCTCAAGCAAGTTTAATAAAAGGTCATACCTTTAACTCTGAATAAAGTCCTTTAGTTGTACATATGGAGAAGATAACACATTTTAAAAAGAAGCTTATGTGTTTCTCAACTGAAATTGTATAATGATTTCTAGCACTTATATGTCATCTCTATTGTTTATGCATACGCCTTTTGTTACTTAAAACTTCCTGAAAGAAAAGATAGTCAGATCATTGTCACTAGGAATCTTCGTATATCCTCAAATTTATTTTTATTTGTTGTCAGGAGTAGTTATTAACATGCTTAAAATGTATCTTTATCACATTTCCGCCATCTGAGTGCTACTTACAATTCCATTAAAGGTGACCACTAACAAAACAGTTAGGCACATGCATAACTTTACACAGAAAGTTAACTGCAATTTTCTGCCTTATGAAGATTCTTAAGTGCTTGCCTAAAGGAAAGGTTATAACCTGGATTTTTAAATCTTTTAAATCTTTTTATATTATTTGATATTCCATAAGGAAAGATTGAAATTAATTTTTCCCAAGACCACTAAAATGTTCAGAAGGTGAAATAAATTGTAATGACATCACTGTAACACTCAAGGTCTGCACAACAAAAATACTGCAGACCAGCACCATTGTGCCTCAGCATTTCATCAGAAACCTGTAATACATAAAAATCTGAATATCTTTCTGTATATTATCTGGTCGTTCCTGCAGAGCAAGACCACTATCCTTGTCAATAAAGGTACTACCAATCAGGAAGAGAAATGAGCTAGTTTGGTTCCATGTAAGTAAAAGTTCATTTAACAATGTTCTGCAATTTCTAGAGGTAATAGTTAACAGGTCCTCTTCATATACATACAAAACTCAAATACTTCAGTAACACAGAAGAACCTTAAACCAGATAAAAAGAGGGGTATCTTTTTTTCCTTTCATCTATTTTCAGAGTAAAAAAAAAGAGCCAAGGGAACAGGAATGACAGGGAAATGGTCTAGCAACCAAGGTTGTAGCGGATCAAGGGTTAGACTTGATGATCTTAGAGGTCCTTTCCAACCCAGATGATTCTATGATTCTATGAAAACAGAGCTAACAGAGGCAGGCATAAGAAACAATAGGTTATTCAGCATTTTTAGGGCTCCACTTGTAGATAGTCTGTAAACATCTTCTGGGATGGCTCCTGGGAACTCCTGGAGGAATGTCAGGGTGCCTGCTGCACTAGGAAAAGGCAGCCACAGGGTTTGTGACTTTCAGCAGCTTGTAATGAAACTGTTCTTGATCAATGTGTTCTTTGAGCTTCAAGCAAGAAGAGCCAACTAACTGTTCAGCAGGTGCTGGGGGAGGTGTGGCCAACCCAGCCAGGAGGAGCAGTTTCTGCAGAGGGTGTGCAAAAGCCGGCTGGAAACCCTGCTGCTGAGGGAAGCCTTTGTGTGCCCAGTAGTGCTGGGTATGTGTGACAAAGCGTGTCCCCAACACACGCTTAGCAGCTATCCCAGCATATCAGAGGCTCAGAAGGGAGGGTGATGCATCTCCGTAAGCCCATTACTGAGGCAGGGGCCAGGGGATGATGGGCTTCCTGCCAGCCCGAGATTTGTGCTGGGGAGTATCCACATCACCAAGAAGAGGGCAGCTATGATGAAGGAGGGACAGGAGAGGTTTGTGCTTATCGGGTGCTGAAATGGAGACTTCCAGGATGTCAAAGCCTGAGACAGGCAATGGCAGGAGAAAAGTTCCTTGTTTGTTGTGAAATCACAGAACAGGGTGAGTGTGCTGATAGCAGATCACATGCTGAGTCTAAGCAGGAGGTTGAGGAGGTGATCCTTCCCATATCCCGAGCACTGGTGGTATCACAGCTGTGTCCAGTTCTGGGCTCACCAGTAAAAGAGATATGAACATACTGGAGTGAGTACTACAAATGGCCACAATGATGGTAAAAGGCTTGGAGCATCTGTCATGGAAAAAGAAGCTAAGAGAGATGAAACTTTTCATCTTGGAGAAGAGAATGCATCAGAGGAGAATCTTATATCAGTGCGTATAAATATCTTATGGCATGGAGACAGACTTGTCTCATTTACATCCAGAGACAGGATAAGAGGCAGTGGGCACATACTAAACCAGAGAAAATTATGTTTATGCATAAGAAAAATTTAAAGCTTTTTCAGTGTGCAAGCAGTCAAACAGTGGAACAGATTGCCCTGAGAGGTTGAGGAGTCTCCATTCCTGAAGATACTCCACATTCTACTCGATGCAGACCTGAGCAGCCTGCTGCTGTAGCTCAGTCTACTCTGAGCAGAGAGGGCTGGACTAAACATCTCCAGAGGACCACACTGGTTTTCTAAGCAGTAACTCTCTGATGTCTAATGATCCCAGACTTTCAGAAAGCTGACAATGATCAATGACAATAACATGAATATTTGCAACCATTTGGCTGCATCAGCAAGCCAGAAGAGGTGTAAAACAGCCACAGGGATCAACCTTTGCTGTTTCATTTCCCACTATTAAATACCAAATGAGGAGTATGTGAAAAATTAAGCTAATGTGTTTCATGAGCCTCATCTTGAAAAGCAAAGGGATATTATAATTCTATGCATGCATTCTCATGTGAATCTATGCAATGCAGACTATACAATAGTGAATGAGAAAGGAAGATGGCCCATGAAACACCCACATTATTAATTGTCAGCTTGGTGTAAAAGTTTCAGGAGCTCAGACCTCAACAGCTTTGTGTTGGAGGAGGTAACAAATGCTCAGGCATTTAAGAAATTGCAATTGTAGTCAAGGCATTGTTGTGACATGTAGGATTCTTATACTTGTTCTGGCACGTACTTTTCTTTAGAAGTAAGAAAGACTGAATAATAAACTATAAACTGCAGATATGCGTAAATGGAAACAAATCTTCTCTCTGTAAAAATGCAACTCTAGATTATGATTAGAAACTAGTAAGTAATTTTCTTCTAATTTTGAAAGCATACAAAAAAGTAGACATTATCACAGTCAAATGAAGTTTACAATGTTTCTTACAATTTCAGCTGAGGCAACAGAGAAAGATGCAGACAATACAACACATGTACCAGATCCAATGAAATTATGAAAAAAAAGCATTATCACATAGAGATAATGAAAACCTTTGTTGCACCTCCACAGATCTTGTATGTTAGAGATGGATGTCTTTTACAGCTTTAAGGATTCTATGATAATGCACTAAATATTACTAGAAATTAACATGAGTACAAATTTTTTTTTAAGTGCCACTTTTTAGAAGACCTGCTTCCAGGAATGAAGGTGGACAGGTAAGTGTAGAAAATTGCACACAAAATTTTATAACCTTATATACACAATGGAATGGGCTGTAAAAATCTTCTGTTACAGTCATTTTTCTCATTCCTGTGAAATGCTCTTTTAGGATCCATTTAGCAATTAATTGCAGTTCTTACTAGATGCTAATGTTGCAACAAAAATCTACAGAATAAATTGTGCCAGTGCAAACGAGGCAGTGATTGGCAGGTCTTTCTTAATTATGGCATTAGGTTTAGCACTTGTGTTAATCTGAAATTCATTAGCATGTCTCCAGATACCACTAGTTAAATCCAGTTTGCCAACAGGCAGAGTCAGCTCTGAAATTAGTGCTTCAGAAAACCTTGTTTATTGCCCGCTGTCCTCTGAAAAAATTCACTGAGGTCAGGTTTCCTGACATATTGTTTGTCTGGATTCCCAAAACCATTCCATGATATTCTCAAGGGGCAATTCTGAACACACAAAAGCTATAATGAGGTTTGTGCAAGGATCACTTATCTAGAAAATAAATCTCTTATTTCTTCAAACGGATTCTTAATTCCTCTTTTTCATACTTTATTGATGTAGTCTTTCAGGCTGCATTTTCAGGATCAATAGTTATTCTACCCATATAGAAATCTCTGTAGATGGTACAGACAGAAATGCAAATGAGGATAAAGGCTACATAAATTTTGCAGAAATGGATCATGCCAATGATCCTGGTATGTTTCTTTGATAGAAAAGTTATTTACTTATTTACAAGGAAAGCACAACAGATACAATCTCTCTGGATTTCACAGTTTTATTCCATGGGAGATGACTGATTAAAATTGGTAAGTTGGGCATCAGAAGCTGGGCTGTAAAGTGGATCAAAAAGGAGATCAAACCAGCTGTGCTGAAAGTGTCTTGGTATTGGTAGGTTCCCTAGTGCATTTCTTCAGAGTCTACTTCAAAAAATTTTGTCTATGCCCTCAAAGGGAAAAAAAAATTGCTCTTTGGGGACATCGATGTCTAATGAAATGTAACAATAGCATGAAGATGGATGGGATACACTGGTAACATGGAATAAGATTCAACAACACACGGCAGAGTTTGGGTGATCTTTGGGACTGAGGCAATAAAAATAAGAGCGTATGTGTATTCTGATGCATTTATAGGCTAACAACAGGAACTTTGTTAAGAGCACAGAGTATCTGTGTTTCTAGACACAAGAGAAGAGAAAATGTATAGCAGTTCAGACAAATTTCACACTAGAGTCCTGTCTTTCTCTTCAACCTCTTTCTTCAGGCACATTAAGGATTTATATCTATCTACTTCTGTAATGTTGTAAAATTATTTTAATTTCATATTTTTATCTCTAATACAATTACATTGGTATTCATTATATTATCCAGACTTCTTCCCAATCTTATTTTGCAGACCTTCCTTATTATAATCTCAGAGCAGTAAATCTTGCAATTATTTTATATAGATCTTCTCAGATCCCTAAATAGGCCATCACATAATTAATGAAAGACAACCTGTTATTAAACTTTGGAATTCATGTCTTCTAAATCTAGCTTCCAGCTTTCTGTATAAGCTTTCATTCTTGTTTCTTTTTCACTCACATATCAAATGATTTTGCATATATTTCTTAGAATATGCTGCAGTCTTTCTTGGAAATGCTTGGTCATTTTGCACTGGATGGGCAGATGCCATAAGGATGGATAGGGTGAACACTACAGTACAATAAATTATATAACTCTTTTCTTAACCTCATTTCTGTAACCACGATTGTCAAAGTTGCTTCCTTTTTTCACAGTGTTGACAAATGACAACTGAAAAATAGCACTATCTCATTTGGCTCCCCAGAGTCTCCAGAATTAAACAGAAGACTCTTCTACCACACTTAATTCTTCTCCCTGGGTAACTTCTCCAGTTTGCTTGAGTTCAAATAATAAATAACTTTGTATGTACTGTTGCTTGCTCCCATGCACAATTATTTTTGTTTAATGTTCAGTTCCCCAGCTTTGTCAACCCCTGTCACTTATTGTCAGAATTACTTGTCTAAATGTTGCACAAACACACAATATGTTATCATCTGCATTTACATGTTTTTATCCACCAATTTTTCCTACAGGTTTTGGTAGGCTTTTGTGACCAATTTTAGTTTTATTTTTCCTCAGCTGCTTTCTCCTTTTCCCTTTGTCAGCTTTGTAACCTGCAGATTTATTTTCAGTTTTAAAGGTTTTTTCATACTGGTATAGTTTAAAATCTTGTTTGACAAGATGCATTTTAACTATATTCTTCAATGTTAAAACTTTTGTCTGTAATGAGATTTTATCATTTGGATGTGTCTAATTGTCTGTGCATACAAGGAAGAATTCCATGAGGATTGATTCTCCTTTCGCTGCTTTTAAAGTTGACACAAAATAGTAGCCTAATTTTATTAATAAATCATTTATGGTTATTATTACTGGGTTTTTTTACTGATAATTAGATTAATATCTCTCTGCAAAGTAGTGTTATCATACCGCTTTTGCACCTCCTCTATACTTGTCCCCTCTTCCACTTATTCTAGTTGCATGACACACACAAAACAAGGCAAACCCAATATATCATATTAGTTTTGCTACTACCTTTCACAATGCTAGGAAAAACTGCATCTTTTATCACCTACATCATCATGTGTCTGTACTGTTTGTTGTTATTTCTCATGGGGGAAAAATGAAAAAAAAAACCCAGTACCATTATAAATAGTCCTTGTCTCTAATCTATCTACTGTTCACTATTTGTAGCGTGTCAATCTGCTGAAGTTAAAGCCCTTCTGTCTTTCTGTGCCAAACCTTATTACTTTCCATTTCCCGGCAACAAATTATATGGTTCAGGCAGGGGCCTGTGTTCCTGTTCTATAGGAGTCATGTTCATTTGTTCTCACCCTCAGTGCTTTTTCCACAGCCTTCTATTATTGTCAGGTTTCATCATCCTTAAGATTTCCCTCCTCAGAATCGCTCTTGTTATTTATCTGTTCGGGAATTCATATAAAGATCTGTGCTCATTCCTATTTAATGCTGCATTAGAAATCATTAACAAGTCAGGACCATGAAGATGAAAACTTACATTTTCTGAAATATTTTTTCATTGATCTGGTTGTTATTGATTCTGACAGAAGGACTTCTGAAGAAGTAGCAAGGAAGAAAAGCTAAGAATATTTTTAGTCATCCTTACAACATCAGGAGGGGCAGACGCACATACAAAATCAAGAAAATAAAGGTGAAAGTTTATAACAATAGATCTGTATTATTTTTTTATATATAAACCTCAATAATAGATCTATATGTAGTCTCTTAAGACATTGAACCTCATGAGAATTATTCCCTTTTATGACCACATCCAATTTAATCACTGTACATCTACATTTACAAGGTCTATGTTATCACAGACTCCAAGGACTTCACAATCTCAAAATTACCCATATGAAACAGGACAACCTTTTTATAGGAAAAGGAACAACAGGAAGGGTCAGATTTCAGATGCCTGTTTTAGGGACCAAGACCTGTGTTGAATTTAATTTTCTAAGAACTGTCCAAGTGGCACTGATTCGCACTTCTAAATTACTGTAGGATCTGAGCTGCGTAGCCCAATCCGTGAGGCACACAGCTTTTTCATCACTGCCTTCGCAGCTCAGATCCAAAAGGGAGAGACAGACCTCTTTTTTATCTACTTCTCTGATCTGAGTTGTCCCCTCTGGACAGAAATCAAGAGAATTGCAACTACTAGATCACAGGGATGCTGGATGCTGAGAGAGGCAATTCTTATCTCTGCTGACATGGCACTACCTTGGCACAAGGGAACCCTGCCCAAACTTTGCTACAGAGATTCACAGACATCTATTCACATGACATGGCATGCACTCAGATAGGTGATTAGACCCTGGCCACAGAGCTCACATGGTATGTGTGTGTTAGGTCTTAGCGAGCCACTTCTTTAAAAACAAACTGCCACCTCTTTTCCACAAGCGGAAAAAATAGTATGTGCTTCTCAACTGACATTGGTATTATTCACTATTTGGCATATACAGTCAATGTTTATTAGCAGCTTATCTTCATAGGAAATCTTTAATCTGACTATATATAAATACAGAAGAGACAAAACTCTCTTTCTGTGTATTTGGACTCCTCAACTGCCATTTGCTACCTTCTTTGTCTTCCACTCTTCACCTTATTTGTTTTCAGCAGCTACAGCCTCTCATGTCCATAGGAGGGGCAAGTTCCTGCTATTCAAAACAAAACAATTTAGCTTAAATTACCTCTGAATATGAGTTCAGAGTCTTTATTTAGAGAGAATGGTTCATGTCTTTATTTCTAAAATTTTGTGGACTGAGATAACAGCCAGTTGTGTCTATGTACCGTGCAGTAATTAATTAAAACACTATATTTAAACCACATGTACAGTTATGCCTTCACATTTGCTGTGCAAATTGATGTAAGCACTAAGAATTTGCAAGAGCAACTTAGGTTCGGGAACACCTGTTTGAACATTACTTTCTTTTTACTTTACGCACTCCTCAGAATTTTCTGTTTCACTATACAAGGCTTAGGAGAACTCACGTATTACAGTAAGAACAAAACCATGTGTATTTTAAGCTCAGGTAAGAAAGAAACCTGCCTAAGCCCATTCTGCATGAACAATATGCCTTGCTGGTAAGAAATGGTGAAAGTGAAAAACAGAGAAAAAATTATCAGTGTTTGAGCTGCAGTTAGTCCATGTACAAAGGAGGATCAATACAACAATTTGTAACTATCAAGAGTAGGAGCCTTCAAATGCCAGCTGGCTTGGCAGAAACCTTCCCACAGTGGCTGTATGTCAATATACAGATTATTTCCAAGCACCTTTAGTTGTTTTTCTCTAACATGATAAGCAGTGGACTCTAATGTCCTGAGGCTTTCTCTTCAGATCTCTGGGTAGGGACTTGGAAGAACCACAGCAGAGACTGCACTAACTAAGCCTTTCAAGTTTGCACAATCTGGCATGTTTTGAGGAGTCTAGCTGCCTGTAGCTGCATATCCTGCATGCAGATGATGACTTGAGGTTCATAAAAATATATCACTTTTATTTTCTTTTAAAATGCACAATAATCACCTCTAAAAAGTGGGACACAACTACCATAACTGGCCTTATTATGAGATGTGACTTAACGCTACCTAGGGACATATTTATAAAATGTGATTATGTGTGACACAGGAACAGTGCCAATACATTTTTGTCTCTCGACTCAGGATCAAGCTATATTGGAGCAAGGCCAGGGTAGCCCTAGGGTAGCTGCAGAGTCAAACATGAAAACCAAACATTGATCCAGCTGGAGCTCAGAGTGAGCAATAATGTCTCTTCTGTGATAGTATGTGTTTGCTTAGCCTTACAGTCAAAGGGTACTGAGGTCTCTATAAGATGCAACATACAGAATTTTTCAGTTCTTCTTATTTTAAAGAGATTCATAAGTATATGTAAGAAAAGAAATTCTGAGGAGGGAGTGGAACACAGTGTATGGGTGATACATAAGTACTTTCTTGCCACCAAGTCTGTATAAACTCTATCCTCTTCCTACCACAAGCAAACACAAACTCCCTCGCCTTTCCACTGAAAAACATACAGCTCCCAGGAAAATATTCATTTAGTAAATGTCAAGGACTGTCTCTAACCATACTGCTCTCCTACTCCTTCAAATAAACATGGGTTAGCGAGCATGTCTGTAATCTCAGGATGTTTTGTAATCCTCAGACAGCTCAGGTAACCACTATGTTCCTAAGCTTTTCAAGTTCTTAGGAACTATCTTTCAGTATAGAGCAAGTGCAACACCCAAACTTGAAGCCACATCTAAGTGACTATATGACACTCATAACAAAAATAAGTAGTTGTAAATGCAATTTTTTTCCTATATGTTTATTTGCCAACTGACCTGGATTTTGCTTTCTCTTATCTTTTTACTACTTCTTTAAAACTGTTAGGGTGACTACTTTTTTTACAGCTGGTTTCCGGTACAGTTGATGAACATCAGTATTCCAGACGTATTAAAATAAACAATATATTTTCTATTGAAACTTTATAAACCCCGTGTTGATAAACATACTACTCCTGAGAGTTCCTGACTGGCTGATGGATTTTTCCTTTTTCAGCTAAATAATGAACAGGTAAATTTAATATCTACCTTTCAAGAAAAATTTGTGTGAAGTAAATGAAATTGTTCCTTTTCAGAACGTGAAATGAAAAGGGGAAGCTAAATTAATTAAGACAGTACTAATTAATCCCAAGGCATTCAGGTTGACTCAGCAGTTTTTAATGCTTCCAAGCATTGGAAACATCTGGACTGTAGTAAACAGGATCAATTTCTATCTCCTGTGATATTTGCATGTTATTGTGTTTCCATAGACTTAAGATGAAAAATTTATTGCAATAATTTTTTGCTCAATTAATTAAGCATGAATAGAACTAAATTTCTACTCCTTTATAATTGGTTATATTTTTAAATTCTAATTACAAATGTCTTTAGCAACTCCGAATCCTTATTTGCTTTAAGTTAAAATGTGGCAAAATGTTACAGGGAGACATGTAGATAGCACAGACGTAGAACTGAAAATGCAAAAAAGTACTGCAGGAACAGAGAGACAGCAAAACTGTTGCTTAAAAAACTGCACAAATTTTTGGGCTCTTGCAAGAATGAACTTAAGTAACTTAACTCCCATTTCTGTGAAAATTCTTTTAATGAGGGTGCTATGTAATCAGGCTACACTGCAAGGATGTTAGAAGAAACTTGAAAGACACTTATTTCATGATAGCCTAACATCTAACTTTTCACTGTTCATTGAAAGAAAATAAAAGTGATTGGTGGAATACTCAAACATCATTATTACAAGGAAGTCTGTTTGGGTTTTTTTCCCTAAAGCTAAATTTTCTTTATATTAAAAATAAATATTCTTTATATTAAAACTATGGTAATATCTTGATAGTTTCTTTCTTTATCCAAAGTTTTTGCTTTAGATTTGGCTTCTTTTGTTTTTTTATAGGACTATAAGACAAAAAAGGTTATTAGCAAAAAATGATATTTAAAAACTATGCCAACTTTTTTAACCCTTTGGAGATAATACAGATATAGTGCTTTAATATCAGAGGGTATCTTTTATAGAACAGATAATTTTCGTCTGAATGAAAATGAAAATGAAAAATTACCCAGATGCTGATGACAGGTCTTCTTTGTGTATGGTGCTCAATAAATAAAAATTCCAACAACTGCATAAGATTTCTTGTTTCATTTCTGGCTCAGCAGAAATAAGGAGTCATATTTTTATAGCTGTTTCAATTCTATTTTCACTAGAATAAAAGTACAATAAAAATTATCACTTTATATAAACTAAGAACCACTTAGTTCTACTGAATTAGAATATTGAGAGTCCCTTTGGACAGGACTTCTAGGAAGTCTTGCAGAATGTTCTCCCAGTCATGTCCTGTGCTTGTTTAAGGCTAACTCCTGAGAAATAGCTTCAGACTCCTCTGGATTAAAGACTTAGAAGTCAATTACTTTATTTGTCTAGTGAACATTTGAATCCCAAACTAATATAAATAGTCTTGGGAAAGAACAAAGCTCCAGTGTTTCTACCATCTTCATCCAAAGCAGAATTAACAATGCTGCACTAAATATTTCTGATTCCCTTCTAGAACTGTTCAGAGGCATAAACCTCTTTATCCTGACAATGTTGAGGGTTGTACCCCATCCTTTCACTGTCCAGCTAAACTCCTAAAATTTAGGCAAGTCAGAATCAAAGTTGATCACACCAGATAATGAAACCTCACCCCACTGTAACTGGTGGGTTTAAAGATGAAGCTGTGATTGGTGTGTAAATTTCGATACAGTAGTTAAAAACCCAAACTCTGAAATGTAGATGAATATCCTCTAAAAATCTTCTCTTTACTAAAATAGCTCAACTACCAGCAAATAAAACTGTATTCAAGTAGAGTACCAGTCAAGTTGACTGTTAACAGAGATGTAAGTAATAGAGAGAAGCGCTACTATCAAAGCCATGCGTCTGTGTCAAATGCTATGACTTGGCTTAAAAGAATTCAGGCTTGCAAATCCAACCAATAATAATGAGTATTCTGTATTTCTTATACTCCAAACTACTTTTTTTATTAAATGCTGATGTAATTCTAAAAGTTGATAACCTAAAGAAATTGACACGAATTGAAAAATGTTAATATGGAAGCCTCACTAATGCGTTATCACTTTGAATGCAAAGAGCCCACAGAATTGCAACTAAAATCTCTACAACAAATTATTTCCCCTTTAATTATCAAATGCTCAATACTGATGACAGAGATAACAGGAGAATTGAGAGAAAAAGTCTCTATTTAAATTAAAACACCTTGGGATTTTGTACATCAAATCTATTTTATTTCAGGCTTACAAGGGAGAGATTTGGTTAAGACTATGGGGAGCAACATTTTGGGTCCAATCTCTTCAGCATAAAACATAACCTGGTGTGTGGCTAAAATTATTGGACACCTTAATCCTCAGAAATAATAGGAAGTGCTTCCTTTGCTGAAGTGGAGAAGCTTCTAAGATAAATTGCCTTCCACATACTTAATAATTCATGCTATTAGAAACGCTTTAACCAGCCTCTGAAAAACTCTCTGACTCACGGCTGACTGCTGAAGAATGAGATACTTACATTAGACTTCACTGGATACTGAAACTGAGAGAAACCTATTGGCCTGTAAGGGATGAAATGAATCCCACCATCTTCCTCCTGAGTGTCTTCCTTAGTTCACTCGGATTCTCCCAGTATTTGCTTAAGGTCACATCTGGTAACAAGGTCTAACACGTCTTGACTTGCTCTTGAATCCAGTACTACTTTGACTACAGATCTGAACTTGGTTGATTACTGCTGAGTATATCTCCCTAGAGTCGAAAAACTAAACAATGCTGTCTGATTACGTCAGCAACATCTATTAGTTATAAATTTATTCTCTCCCTTCTATAATTCCTACCTCACAGAATTTAGCTGACCTGATTTGGCTATCATTCCGTTTAATGTAAAGAAATTGTTGTTGTCATCCTTATATTAGAATGTCAGATTTTTTAAGATAATTTCACCAAGAATGATCTCCCTGAAGAATTGCTCTACTTTTTGAGTTTGTCACATATTGGGTGCTACCAGATAGATCACTTTTTACATGAATGAATTATAAATGCAGCCTCTTTATACTATCAAATACCTTTAACAAAATCCGTCTTGCCTTTTTTACCCTGATATTCTCTCCAATGTGTTTTATTTCATTTTGTAGTAAAAGGTGTTGTAGGAAATTGAAAAAAGCTCACATTATTCAGTTACAGAGGTACTAAAAACCAACCCATTTCCTCTCATGACTGTCTTCATGGCTTGCAGAACCGTTGTCTCATCAAACGGTTCCTAAATCACCACATGAGAAAATTAAAGACTTGTACAAAAATTCTTACTTGATTTGGTAGATTTAAGGGGAGATTTTAAATTTAAGCATTCAAGTTAGGAAGCTTGTCAAGGTGTTCTTTTCCTCAAAAATTAACTAGGCCTTCTTCCTGTTAATAAAGGTAAGGATATCCAAAGGGCTTAAAACACTGTAGTACTGAAACTGTGATGTGTCTTACACTGACTAAAAGGTAAAAAAATACATGCAATATGGATCCAGTTTCTTTGCAGTCAAATACTTTTCCGCTGGGTTGGTTTGCACTACAGCTTGAGTTTTTCATTTGATCATATTAGAAAACTGTAGTCTAATATATCTGAATATACTTACCTATCAGAAGATGCAAATCAATTTTCATTGGGTAATGAGAGTACATCCTTTATCACCTTCCTTTACATATTAATTATTAAAATACCCCATGAATCAGATCTTGTTCCTCAAAACAGAATTGACCTCAGTCAAGTTCTACATCATGAATTTTGTATGTGGAGCATATATATTGCTCAATTAATCAGTACTTATCTGTACATAAGCAAGAGCACAGCTATAAATTGAACTCACTTTTAGGTTCTACCTTCTAATTTCACACCCAGCATTTTCATAATCACTGATTTTAATCACATGAAATCGTGAGGTACCTCAGAATCACAGCAGCTCCAAGCTTTGCCTGCTGTGCATGTTTATATTATGGCCATACATTACTTGAATCCATTAAGAGTGATTCAGATCACTGTGCAATTTTAGTTTCTTGTACAGCCACTTGGATTAATTCCATTGAAATAATTAGCATGCCAAAGCAGAATTTATTTGAAATCATTCTCTGCTTATCCCCAATAATAAATTAACAGTGGTAACAATTCCTTTATTCATTTAACATAAATGAATAGGGAAACCAGACATAAGGAATCTTTGTTACAAATGGTCTGCCATAGTACCCAGTGCATTCACAAGCCAAGTCACACCCCTCTGAAACCATGACAAAAGCATATGAAAACAATTTTGAAATCTGGGGTTTTATGACTGTAGGTCTATGTCAGTTTAAGCTTTAGCCATGTTTTCAAACATTCCTCTATACCATCAAGACTTAAAAAAAAAAGTTACATAGAATCATGACATGATTTAATTATGACAGAACAAACATCACAGATCTTAATAAAACTGCAGCAGACATTCCCCCTGCCACTCCCACTTCGGCAATTGAAATTAGTATCTATTTTCTCAGCATAGTACAGATTAGTGAAACTAGATTTGCTACCATAGTGAATCCTAGCTAGGTCAGCAGAGTTCAGCCCTTCCCAACTCATTGTTAATCTTATTTGCCCCTATCTGATCTACTCATCTGCTATTATCTCACCTTATACTTATATAATTTTTAACCCCATCAGAATGTGGTAGCAGTGGTATCATATGATGCTAAGTGTTTCTAAAGTACAAACCCCTAAATTATCAACTGGCTGTAAGAACTCATAAATTGCAAAAATTGCAAGGTATGCCTAACTTCAACTATTTTAAAAACGGGTGTGTTTTTTTTTCTCTGTGGGTAGCTATAGACTTGAGAGTAGCATTTTTAAAAATCCGAGAGAAAAGCATAGCACCAGTACATTTTGTGTGGGACATTTAGTTCTATTGTGCTTTATGCCTCAAAAAATGTCAAAACTTATCAGCCTGTAAGTGCATCATTTTAAAGTTTCTGTTTTAATGATAAATAATGACTTGAGAATGCAAATTTTGTACTCAGTGAAAGAATAGAGAGGTTTCAGCTTTCTTCTGGAAAACATTTAAAACAGTCTGCGCTGAATATTAAATCAGTAGATTGATGTCTTAGCAACTTCAAAGATAGCAGGAGAAGATTAATTTTGTAAACAGATGATTCCACAATAATGATTCTCTGTAGGGTTCAAAATTCTCCACGAGAAATCTCCTTATTCTTTTTTTTTTTTAAGTCCTGTATAGATACTGTTTTCTCACAAAAAAAAATAACGATGTAAAGTGATCATTAATTTTTAGTTAAGAAGTGTTGATACCTTATTTTGAGTTAACCTGATAGTTTGTGTTCTTTTATTTTCATTCTCTAGTATTATTTTGCCCTTACAGGATTAATTTTTTGGATGTTTCCTTTTTAAACAGCGTTAACTCTGCATGCATGAGTGCGTCTGTGATGCCAAAATAAATCTTTTCTCAAAGGCATTAAATTAACATATCTAAAACTAAGTAACAGCAAGGCTTACAAGTCCACTTAGACTATGAAATTAGTTCAAGAAAAATAGAGTAAAGTTTTGTAAAGTAGGGTTAAGTGACATATTTTTCTTTCTTTCAACTCTAAGTAATGTTATAGAATCACAGAATGACTGAGGTGGGCAGGGACCTCTGGAAATCACCTTGTCCAACCCCTCTGCTAGAGCAGGTTGCCCATATCCAGTCAGGTTTTTAGTGTCTCCAAGGACGGAGACACCATAACTTTTTCAGGCAACCTGTTCCAGTGTGATCCCATATTTGTCACAAAATCTCAGCAAGCAACATAGTTGCTTTACTTTGCCCAGAGAAGACCAAACAAAAGGTTGCACAGACTTAAAATGCATTTTAAGTCTTTACTTCACCAGGAGAATGAACAGCTGTTACAGTGACCTCCTGAAGAAGCACACAACATTTACCAAAGCACTGATGTCAGGGGGAGGCAGTCCTTCCACCTGTTCTCTGCTTCCTTCTCAATTATCCCTGTTTAGGTAAAAAAAGTCAAAGTAGCAAGTATGTCTGTTAATCCCCAGGATAAACAGCCCACCAAAGCAAAAAGATGTCTGTTTGCATGTATGAGAGTACAGGTCAAGTGCTGCCCTTACTTTATGATTCAGTGTAAGACTCATATTGTAATATATGTAAATATGTTGTGTTGAAATGTGGAATGTTTTCTTGACATTTATCCCTAGGAAAGACTAAAATGTGTTAATGTAAATATAAATACAAATATATGACTAAAGGTAGGCAAAAAAGTATCTACCCTATACTGCCTATAAAGAGAGGTGGGAGGGAGGAGGGGAGGGACGAGAGAGAGACACAGGGAGAGAGAGAAAGAAAGTGTGTTATTCCTGTCCAAGAAATAGCATTGTATCCATGCTGTCATTCTTTGTCTAGAGGAAAATGTAAAGATAAATCTTGTTCTTAAAACCAAAACAAAACCACCTTTGAAACACTTCTATGCACCACAAATGCAAACTCAAGTCCTGTTTCTGTTAAATGATGAAAACTTGAGTTGGATTCAGCAGAGCACTTCTCATGAAGCACTTGACACGTGCTAGGGTAAAAACTCTTATAAAACATCTGCTTGTTTCGTAGACAGAATAATGAAATTAAATAGAAAGAGAACGTTAAAGTAATGTGATAGGAGAACATATTGAATCATGTCACAATGACTATTGTGTATATCACCACTTATAAACTAATTAACAGAAAAACACTTCACTTTACATAGCTTTAAATACAAAACATCACTTTCGCATAAATATCTTACTTGACTACAAAGAGTGGTAGGAAAAAATGTTTCAAATATGGCACCTTGTTAAAATAAGAACAACATAAAGTGATAGCATTCACTTTTTGCCTGGAAAAAAGAAAGACAAGTAGGATCATGAAACATTTGAAAGGTCTAAGTATTCTTTGATCAAGGAAACATAACAGGCCGGTTACGATCTGCTAACAGTGACCATCAAGAACTCAAGGAACTAAGTATACCGTATCTCACCACACTACTTTTATATGTCCTATCATTTAAAACCTCTTTAGATGTACACAGCAGTTCCTTATCCTGTGAAATTAAATTAATTATTAAACATTGTAAATGGAAAGGAATTGGTTTTAGACACCTACTTTCCTAGCTGTCCTATGAAAAGCACAGGCAATGGTAAAACAAGAGTCTATAGTAACACACATCTTGCGTACAAGAAAATGTCTTTATTTTTATTTCAAATTAAAAAGTTCTATTCACCTTAAAATCACGATGAACTGGAGGTTTTCTATATTTAGCACACAACTAAAAGAATATCTAAGCAGAAACAAATGTCATATCAATCACATCAGTGCACTGTGCACTGGCGGTTATGATCATCCTTCAGTCATGAAGGTGTCATGGAATATTACAAAGATGAATCCTTTAGGGGAACAAATCTTCATAATTTTTAAATTAAAATAAACCAAATAAACAAAAATAAACACAGTTCAGAGTGATTTCTTGCAATCTAAAGCACAACAGTTATTCCCATAAACAGAAATATACATGTTTTCTTACCCTTGCAAACATCCTCCATAAGGCAGCATATTAATTGGACTTGCACCCACTCATTACCACATTGGTTAAGAGGGATAGACCAAATTTAGAGCGATGAGAAGTTGGTTTATTACGCATAAGGGTAAGATCATGGGGGAAAATGGATACATTGAATAAAAAGCAAAACTGCCTGTTTCAAAAATGTCAGTTACTTTTTGATATTAGAAATTACTATCACCTTGAAGAGCAGAAGCTTAATTCTAAAACACAGGGGAAATTGTTTAGTCATAAGAAATTATTTTTTTCACTGTGAACATGATCAAATATTGGAATTGATTACTCAGACAGAATTCTGGAGGATTTTCTGTCCTTGTAGATATTTAACACCTGTTGGGCATGGTCCTAAGTAACCTGATTTGGCTGATCCTGAACTAAGCAGAGGGTTGGAGTAGGTGATCTCCAGAGGTCCCTGCCAGCTTCAGCAGTGCTATGATCCTGTGATTGTTAGGGTAAAAAAATGGTACCTGGGATGTCTAAGAAAGACAGGATTTTCCCATCATGTGTCAGCTCATTTTTAATATAACACATTATTAATGATTGAGCCTAGGATGCACATGAAAATCCACACACAGCACTACTGTCAAGTCCCAGTAAGGAGGTCTGGTAACCTATGTAAATATTCACCTCTGTCAGACACTGCAGGAGTGCTGTCCAGAGGAACAGGAATTTTAGATAAATAGTAAAAGGCAAAGTGTTTAAGACCATCCTCTGCTTATTGCCTCCCAATGCATGACAGAGAAAATGAATATTTGGGCATATAACAAACCCCAAAAATTGATACACCAGTACATAATGTGGACCAGTCTAGCACAGGGAACATTTAACACATTCCTTGGTTCAGAATAATAACCTCAAATAAATGTTTCTTTTTATTTTTTCTTTTTTTTTCCTGTCCTTCAGTAAACCATTATTTCAAAAACAGATTAGTTCAAAAACTTCATTAGTGTCCAGAATGCTTTTTTCTCACCTTGTTGCAATACTTAGAGTCAGCAACAGACATCATGACAGATATTGATGAAATACAATTATCTAGGGAGAGGAAGGTTTCATATAAAAATGTCCAGCTTACATTTTTATGCTAAACTTCCAAGTTTATCAAATGAAAATAGATCACTTTGGGCTTTAACAACACCAGAAGACCCAGAAAAACATCTACTGGAAACGCAGGTAGTTATCACTGCAAATCTTACAATATGCTGCCTACCTTTGTCATCATCACATTTTCCATTTTCCAGTAACATATTATGTTCCAAGTGTTCTTTAAAATCACTAAAGAATCATTTAGGCTCCTTCCAACTTTATATTGCTGGAGACAGGGATTCCCTTTTCATGAAAATTGCATAGGAGGAAAAAACCGTGAACTACAGTCAACATTTGTATCAACCAAAAGGTCTCGTATATTACCTAAAGCAAAAAAAGCTTCCAGTCAGAAATTAAATTCAAAATGACCTTGTGCTTTTTTCAACAAGGCTGGCAGCTAAGGTCATTGGAATAAATTGTGATAGACAGTGCTTCTCTCTGAATAGTTAGAAGGCATGTGTAGTACATGAACTACCACCAAGGAAAAAACCCAAACCAAAACGTTTCTTTGTAAACAGTGGAAAATATAGTCTACAATAATTATGACTTCTAATTAAATAATTTAGGTTTTCAGCAACTTTATTTCATCATCAAGTATGTTCTACACTTTTCAAATCTACATTCATAAATAAATCCTGTTCTTTATTGGCCTCTGCTGTTAACATAAGCATCTGTAACATTTCTCCAGCAGGCTGATCCCAGATGCACAGACCATTGTGTAGTGTTGTTTAAAAATATATATTGTAGTTGTGTTAAAGCTCTCTAAATTACTGAATCAAAACCAATGAACTGCAAAGAAACTGGAACTGCTAGACAGTGTTTTAATTGAGATTTAAATATGTACATTGAAAGCAAACTTCTCACTACTCACTTCTGTAAGGAAACTGTTAACTTATTTCAGATGGAGGCAATTTTATAAAAGGGTATTTTTTCAATTAATTCTCTTGCAAACACATAACAACCACTGTCAGATGATTTTAGTCTGTCAATAGGACTGCATGAATCCTCAACTTGTTTCTATAATAGCAGCTTTTCACCGGAATATTTTGACCAACAGATTCTTATTTTTATCATCTGCCTCTTTTGGGAGTAGTTTAATGTTAGGATGAAAAATACACTCAGGGTTTCAGAGCAGGTGGAAAAAATCACAGAACTGCTTCTAATCCTGTTTTCCACTGTGCCTTAAAGTCTTCTACATAAAGAATAAAACACATCTTGTCACTTCTGAAACATTTAAAGAAGAGAGGGGCAAAATCAGAGTGCTTGTAACTTACCATTGAAGTTTACTGCCCGGATATAGCTAAGTAGCTCTTTACCATCAGTTGTGCTCATCCTTGGGCATAGACCAATATATCCAGGACAGAGATCTTTATGCATGTTGTGCAGTGCATAGGCCATGGAATACACTGCATCAATGACAAACTGAACTTTTCCTTCTTGCTCATAGGCTGAATCTCTCGCAATTCTTTCTAAGCCTAAAGAAGAAAGAGGAAGAGTTTACTTCTATTTGTGTGTGCATATCTGTATGAGTACTTGCATGCAAAAATTCACATTATGACATAAATAACTGCAGTTGGATTGACAGGTAACGTCAGGATTCACCTATCTGACATCTAAATAAGCAAAACAATGAAAAATACGGCCTTCTGGTTTTGCCTCTCATCATTTTATGCTGTGCCAGGTATACAAACAGTACGCTGAGTTTCGGGCTAGAAAAGAGGACAGAACATTTCATTACATGGGAAAGATATATAGATATGTGCATTTCTACAATCCAGTAGAAAAATTCTCTCTCCACCTTATTGACTTCCATTCAACAGTTGTTTGTTGTTATTTATAGTACAATTCTATAGCAGCCTGCTGTTCTGTTTTAGATAAATTTAAGGCTATCTTGATTTTTATCCCTGTCTATTGTTTGATAAACATTATTTAAACATCTCAGGGAAAAAAGCTGAATGCTTGCCAAGTGATGTGACCATCTGTCTCTATACTGAAAAGCGCTTATTCTATGACATTTTCCTGTATTTACTAGTGAATTATGCTTCACATTGAGAACCATGTACTGTCTGCTATTTCCTACAGGGACATTTATCCTTCAGAGGGAATACAGAGGAAAAAAAATGCATTATATAATTTTTATTCTGCAGGAATTGCCTGAATTAATCATCTATGTCTAAATCCAAATAACTTTTTACATTAATAGGTGATATTACTCAGTGGAAATTAAATAAAATACCAGGAAAATTATATTTTAAGTGGATAATCAACATGAAATCCCATGTCCTCTATAGGTATTCAGATGCTGATTTCAAAGGCTCAATATCTTAATTTTCCTGCGAAAAAGGGATCTACAAGTCTTGATATGGAATCTGCCTGCTGAAATTTACTGTCAAGTTCCTCTTGCCTTAGTGAAGACAAACATGAACAGCTAGATTATCTACCAAGTTATCAACTCATTCAGCTCGAAAAAAACCCAGTCATATTGTTTAAGATTATTTAGAAATGAGGCAAAAGTTTATGCATTTTTTTTTAAGTTTTACCAGTTTATATATTATTTATAATGTTTCTTTTTTATATCTAAACACAGGACTATATCAGTTTAAAATTTCAATTTTGTTGAATCCAAATTTTTAAAAGTATATTGTTTATGCCTGAAAATATACTGTACACAAGATCTTTCATTAGACAAATAATGCAAGCCCATCTGACGTGGAAAAAAAGCTGAGGAGTATAGTCAGAAACCTCTCTTTTGTTTGCTGCAGTTCATTGCCACCGTCTCACATTACAGTGATAACATATGAACAAATCTGTAATCTGACAAGCAGTAGTGGTTTGTGCTTGAAACACCCCTGAGCACTGGGAGCAATAGATAGCCTTGAAAAATCATGATGTGCTTTTATTTCTCCTCAGGGATTAGTTAAAAAAAATAAAATCACTGCCTCTTGAAAAGCTGCTAACCATTTAGAGAAGAAGGCAAAGAGCCCATTTTTGTGATTTGTACAAGCAACTTTGCAGACAGTTTTCAAGACTTGGTACCTAATGAATGGAAAATAATGAATAAATAGTGCTAGTCTACTACAAATAAATAAACAAACAGGAAAAACTTTTCCTTACACATGCTCAAAAATTACAAAACTAGTTGCAATGCATTGCCCAGACATAAACATGAAGGATGAAAGACAAGAAGTTTAATTAGTTTTCAAATTTATTAACATTGCATTTGAGAACTACCTTCTAACAGTAAGTGATGGGTAGAGCTCATGATCTCCACTTTAATTGTTTCTGCCTTGTTAAGGACTGTGGCACAAGTGAAGGACAGGGTTTACAGAACTGCTGGTGACACACAGCAGTCAGTAACCTGTATGTGCCTCCAGAGCTTCCACATCCTCTAAACAGGACAGTCAGGACCGCAGGAGTTTGAAGGACATCCACTTTAATTTCCAAGATAAATATAATTCACTTCATATATCAATCAAATGGATAAATGTGTATGTTGAAGGGTGGAAGGTTGGTGAAAGACAGAAAGGAATTATTTTCTGTAATAAATTCTAAGTCATAAAAGGCTAAAAATTGCAAACACTTAAGCAAGTGCATTGACTGTTACAGATTATAAAAGGGGAAAAAACCAGTATTGTTTTCCCCTATGCTATACTGCAGTTTAAACACATATAAAACATTTTTGCATAAATTTATTTCATTACATAATATTTTACCTTCACTCTTCACAGATACATGACCATAAAGTAATTTATCCTATAAATTACAGAGGGAAAAACCAATTTTTTGGGACTGAATGTGTTTCTATGCATACAAAGGGGTGAGGAACATCACAGAATTATTACTTTTAAACCTGTCAGACCCAGAAGGCAATAGACAACAGAAATCTCTGTGCTTTGCATAACCAAAAAAATTGGATTATGTGCTCTTTCTTCTTGAGGTTTCTTTTCATTTTCTCTTTCTAGATAAATAAACTAACATTTATAAAGATGACAAGAACTCATCAACTTAAATTTCACTGCACCGCCTTAAATAAATGTTAATATATAGCAATAAAATGATGTGTATTGTCTAAGCCATAAATATGATCAGCTCCTACAGATATAATATTACTCAATTGGAAGACATGATTATGATTTTTCTTCAGATTTGTATATCAAGTAATAACAGTTTCATTTATAGCTTGACGTTCAGCTCTACAAGGCATGTTTCTACACACACTGGTCACTTGAAAGAACATAATTTGTATCTTGTAAAAGAAATGTTTTAATGCTTTCTTAGTGATCACTTCAATTTCTCATCCTACAGTTAAAATTGCTTAGGCTGTGTCTTATCACAAAGAATGAGAAGATGTTCCCAGCTCCTGAACCTTCACTTGTCGGTCCTGTGGTCTGACAGTGTGTCAGGAACTGAGACAAGAATTGGTCTCACACCACTCCTTCCTATTCTGATCTCCGAACAAGAGAAATCCAGGGAAACGTGCCATGGTATTTACCAGCAGATCTTCTGATCCAGCTGTTGAGAAGTGCAGACTTGACATCAGCAAGACTTTCACTAACCAATAGAGAAAATACGTAGACATTAACTAGAGAAGATCTAGGAGAGTGGCGACTCTAGCCCAGGAAATGTGTTAGCTGTTCCTGGATACGACCATTTGAAATCTGTTTTGGAATTCTAAAGTGAGACACAGGACTGATCCTGTAAGAGCCTGTAGAAGTGAAAGAGTTGCTACAGGAACTCTTGCA
Source organism: Pseudotriccus pelzelni (assembly GCA_035584735.1). Lineage (NCBI taxonomy): Eukaryota > Metazoa > Chordata > Aves > Passeriformes > Tyrannidae > Pseudotriccus > Pseudotriccus pelzelni. The sequence continues at coordinate 19,765,456 of JAWMRA010000041.1, read as the reverse complement.
CTTCCTGAGAAAGACTGACAAGCTGGACTGTTGCTGGATATATTACCTCCATACCTATTCATCATTTCCTCTTTTCATCCTGTAGTTCCTATGCTGCAGAAATAACTGTGTATCCTCCTTAGCATGGTATAACTCAGCCATGGAAAGAGATAAGGAATATAATCGTAGGAAAGTGAGATGTGGATTAGGTGGAAAAGGTTGTGACTGGGACTATTCATCTGAGGGGGAAGAAAGTGAAGCAGGTGACACTGTCAATTCCATAAATATCAATTGAGAATCAAGAGATTACAAGGAACATAACCATGATAAATTAGGCCTTTAAAACAATAATTTAAAATGTATCTTTCTTAAAAACTTAACGGCACACAGTAAGTAAATAAAGATTAATATAAGACAGATAAGATAATGAATTCATACATGGATGATGGTATCACCTGTGAGATAGAAACAACTGTCTCAAAGAATCAAAACTTAAGTTGTTGATCTCTCCCACAGGGGACTAATCTGCTAGATGACAATGTTGCATAATTCAACTATGTTTTAGAAAGCCTGTTCTTACTGGAAGTCTAAAAGCACATGCAGAAATAACTTCTGTGCACATATAAGTCCATGACAGCAGGAAAACTTCAGAGCAAAGTTCCTAGCGATTATTCTCTTAAGAATACAAAAAAATTTAAATAAGGGAATTGGATATACCCGGTTTGTAACTTGTGACATTGTGGAAATATGGCTGGGGGTAAAAATTAGAGGAAACTGAGAAGTTATATTCACATCCTAAAAGAATTTATAGCAGTATGGAAATTATGGGGTAATATGCAGCTGCTACTCCCAGTCCGAAACATGGTTGGCAGCTCCACGATGATTCCCCATACAACAGGAAGCACTTGCTAAGGGGGTGGGAACACAGGGTGGAGCAGAATGGAGACACTGCAGCCAGGCTCTGTAGAAATCCCTGCAGGGAGGGGAAATCGATGGGTCTTTGCAGCCCTGGAAACTGCTCAGCACTTGTCTACCAAGAGAAATAGGAGGAGATGTTTTGCTGCTGGGCCAACAACTGTGGTGCAATCTCTCTCCTCAGATGAGAGAGCCTAATTGTAATACTAACACACACCCGCTTCCACAGTATGACCACCCCCCACTGGGCATGTGCTCTGTTTTTTTGACTGTAACCTTAAACACAAAGCAAGAGAATTTTACACCAATCAGCAACAAAGGTATTTATGACTAAAGTCACTGAAGCTCCACCTGAATGTAAAGAAATAGTATAAAAGTAAGTCAAGAATGTGGGAACAGTGAGGGAAGACTCCATCATAACTGCTGGCATAGTGGGAGGGCTGGATTTTGGATAACCTAGTAACACTTTTTCATTTCATGGCTAGAATGTCCATTTTTTATTCACGGTTAAATTATTTATCCCCATTACTTGGCTTGCAAAACAATTTTATTTAAGCTGCACTTGGAAGCAAATAAAATCAAAGATAAATATTGTGTTGCAATCGATCTTCTGTGTGGGCCAATCCCAGTCACAACTAAAACACAGTAATTTGTAAGTGGCCTCCCATTCTTCAGCTCAGGCATGATAGTCCTCTATTTGTTACAACTTCCCATCTTTGCAGCAACAATTTTTTCCACAGAAAGCTGGCATCTTGAACTGTAAGCCATTTCAGCATGCTCAGCAGGAACCACCAGGAGCATATGTTGCTCTGACTGAAGTCTTCCCGATTATTCAGCTGTTTTCCTCACACTTTTACTCAAACTTAAGGGCATTATATACTTTTATGGTGGGGGAGTTGAGTTTTCTGATAGCTGCATGGTAACAGTGATGCTTGCTTTTGTGCATGAGTTACAGAGAGCATCACAAAACCTGCGGTTCCTCTGTAATAGTAGTGTCAGTTTGGGAAGCAATTCAGAGGGGAAGCTAAGGATTATATCAATTTTCTCAGCCATTCCAAAAAGAAAATTGAGAATGTAGAAGCAGCAACAGTGAAATTACTGTCTACTGTTCTCAAACAACTGACGGATATGGGTTTGAAATTTAGTCAGCTGGCCCTTGACTGGGAGTTATGCCTCTTTACACCAACTCACAAAAAACCCCCATACCAAACAACAACAAAAAAACCCCACCAAAAAAAACCTCACCAAAAAACCAAAACCAAAACCCCCACAAACAAAAAACCAAACAAAACTAAAAACTGACAAAAACCAAAACCAACCAACCAACTAAAAAAAACCAAAAAAAAAATTTTTTCAAAAAATTACATGACAGCAAGACCAATTAGCAAAGCCTGAGAAAGAAATCATTTTTTAATCCCTAGAATAATACAGGGATTTTTAAAAAAATTTCCTACTCAGAACTGGGCTGAAACCTCACATCTTTTAAACAGAAAATAGCAAGAACATTTCACATTAAGTGAATATGCTTCAATAATTTTCACTTTAACACCACCATAAATGAAAAACTAATTTTTTTCTTTGCCTGGTTCTGTAATTGAAGCATCTTAAAAATTCTTGTCCTGTCCACAAACATTTTTCATTGGAAATATCAAATTTTTCCTGATCTTCACAGTAAATTGGACATATGTTTCAGCAAAACACTTCTAAAAATTCTCAATATCATATATTAAATTGGAATTAAACCACTATACTAATTATATTGGGATATTTTTTCCTATTACTATACGTTACATTTACTTAAGTGTTTTGTCTCAGAGAAGCAAACTAAGGTTGCATTGCCAACAGAAGAATTTTTTCCCCATTTCTGTACTTTGAGAACACTGTTATCAGAGTGAAAAACTTTCCTTTTTCTAATTAATGCCTTCACATTGCTTAATTATAGCTCATTGAAAGAGTGAATAGAGTTCCAGAACACAGGCAGTCAGAGCTCTCGTACATTTAAAACCCAAGTCCACCACATCTAACAGCGACAATATTATGTAAAACATCATCGTGCTGAGCCAAGATTTGCTAACATGTGTATGTTAAGTTAAACATTAATAACTGCATTAAAATAACAAGGAGACACAACGGTATGTGGTTTCGGCCAACCACACTAAGAACCACACCATGCATTTAAAAGCAAAAGTGTATCAAAAAAATACAGTGGGATAAGCAATATTTCTTTCAGGCACATGACTAGTCAATATCAATAGAATTGCCCAAGTAGGAATACCATATTTAGTATGAACAAAACTCAAAGTGGATACAGGTTTTAAAAAGTTTTTTGTTCTTGTTATAAACAGATTACAGCTTTGAAACTGCAGGCAGACCACTACTGATCTTACTGTCAGAAGATTCTTGACCCCCAAATATGGTGTTCTGGTAGAGATCTATTCACTTATACCAGTTTACTTTCTAGCTACAATATTTCTGACAACCTGAGAGCACATACATGAAGAAAAAAAGAAAGACACTGTAGAAGTCTAAATAAAAAGGAGAGAGACTATTGCATTACTAAGGAAGGATTCACAGCAATTAATAAATCTGACATCACAATAGGTTTTGTTAGATTTTTCTCCAGGTTTTACACCAAAGCACACTTAACTTTTACAAAGATTTCTATATAATAATTCCATGCATTTTGCATGTTTCTTAAATATTTACATGGTCATTTAAATATTGCTCATCCCCCTTTGCTTCTTCTGTTTTTATTTCAGAAAAAAGACACGGAATTCAGAGATTTGCATCTCATTTATACTCGAATCTTATACTTCAGCAAATTTTGTACCACATACCATTTAGAAGTATTTCACTCCTATATATTTCTAGTTTTAGTACATATTAAAGGAAGACATCTGATTCCATATTATTATGGTATTGCACTTTTTTAAATATTCTAATTATATATTTTTTCTTTACTTGTAAAAATAAAAATTGTATGCACAATGTTAACTTACATATTTGTCAGATTTAAGATTTTATTTTACATATATTAGTATATAACAACAAATGAAATTCTGTTTCAAATGTAAACACATGAGTTTTACCATTAATTAACACTCCCTAAATTCTAAAAACAATAGGGAATTTCAGCCCCAAAAGTTGTCGGTTTGATTTGTGAACAAGAAATATTGTTTTACAGATTTTTCAACAAATCAAAATGGTACAGGAAAAATGTTTTAATTATGTTCTAAAATGAGATGTGTTTGTCATAATTAAACCGTGTCAAAAGTTTTAGATGATTATTCTGAACAAAATAACATGAGGATAAAGGAGAAAAGTTGCTTACTGTTTGCTAACATGGAGATCTAAGGGCTACCTTAGCAAAAATATTTTAAATGTTGTTTAAACTTTAGGTGCTTTATTTCTCTCTGAGAATAATGTCAGTATTCAGGTGAGTGTTAGCATGAATAGACAACCAAATATTTTGCTGAATTTCTCAAGTTTAAAACAAATCATATCTCAAGGTAAGTGTGTAGACAGAACCTACATTTTCTAACACAAATTACCCATGGGAATTTCTATCTATGGGAAAAAATTGCTAGTGTACTAGTCCAGTCACATAGGTGGAAATAACTGATACCATTTTAAAACCCCACAGGCTGCAAGCAATTCTAATGCAGGCTTCAGTGTATAACTCCAAAGCCTATGGCAATGGCTGTCTGCAAGAAGAAAGATTCACTACAAGCAACTGAATTTATTCATTGTCTGTTAACATTTAAACTCAGAGAACCTTCAGTGCATAACAGCAGTATGTATAAAAATCCTTCCCTCTGATTATTGACTGTGAGAGCTTTTAAGTTTAAGCTTCAGACCAGAAACTCAAGAGACTTTTTTCCTCAGGACTATTAGTTTTAGTTATAAACTTGATTGACATCATGGTTGAGAAAGGCCTTTCTTGCAATTGAAAAGCACTTGTTGGAAGTATAAACAGACAAAGAAGTATCCAAACAAATAACTTTCTGAAGTATTCGTGGCCACTTCACCAAAAAGGGGAGGGGAGGGGCAGGGAGAGGAGGGAGAAAAAAGGAGAGTCTTTTTCTTGCCTAAAGACAAGTCTAAAGTCTTTTACATGAGTCTAAATCTTGAATTTAAGCAGAGCTAAATAACCAAAATATCGCTTTTCTCAAGCCTTGGATACTCTTACTGTGATGTTTAGCATTTCTTTGAAAAAATGGTTTCTCTTATTTAGCTTCTCTGTTCTCACATACTCCACTCATTCCCAGGCGTTGCTCTATTAATAGAAGACCTGAAATTCCCTCAGCCACCAGCCCACTCATTCCATCCCTTCTGCTCATCCTTGATGGCCTGTGTTATTTTCCTTGGCTTACCCTGTCAGCACCCCAGTGCTCTTTAATCACATTTTGCTGCTGGTCTCTATGACAATTTGGCAGTCCTCGGATAAAATCTATTGCTAGTATAAAACAATATCTCACATACTATCTACTATTTAGTCAGCTGCTATGCAGGTAGAGACTCAGATGCAGCAGAACAAAAACTGTTATATTTTTTTACAGTGGTTAAAAGGACTGACTATAGCTACACAATATATCACATCTGGATTAATTCACAGGGCTGCATGTTACTGCTAAGGAGACAGTATGTAAGAAGATTTCAAAAGAAATGCAATGAAGACCAATGTAAAATAAGTGTAACAATGAATTTTAAAATAATTTCACTCTCTGTTACTACTGGGCTTATATTCACAGTATCAAACTTCCAAGAGGAAATTTTTGGAGCTGGACAAGATAGAAGTACTCATGACAGAATTTTTCTATGGAAAGAGAATGTGGTTTTTTTCAAGAAGGAGCAGTGGGAGGATTTTTTCAACTGCAACCAAAAAGGAAGGTATATGAAAGCATTCTTTTCAAAGCAAAGAGACAAGTAAAAATTTAAGCATATAAGAGGTCTAATAGTAACATTTTACAATATTAAAAACTGAAGAAAATGTTAACTTTTCCATTTGCCCTTCCTGTTGTGCCCCACTTCAGTGATTCTATCGCACTGCAAGTAGGGCATGATGAGGAAAACAAATAATTAATTTCACTTAGTGTAACCAGCAGGAAAAATGGTCACAGAAAATTAAATACTTTTTATTTCAATTTTTTATTTTTATGTATGAGAAGAGGCAATTTTTGACAGTCAGAATGGAAAACATGGGTTCAAGAGCTTTGAATTGGTATAGGCCATAATTTTATCATGTGTTACTGTCAAAGTAAACGTATGTGATTTACTGGAGATAGTGAAACATCATTTTGTTCTACAAGCTGTGTAGACAACAGCTGAAACACATGACTTTCCACAGGTGAAAATCTGTAATTTCCTCAGTAGTCTAATTAGAGGTGTTTTTTCAGCAGCTGATAAAAATGAGAGCACCATCAATTAGAACTAAGCAGCAGGTTAACGGACTGCTTCATATCATGAACAGGACATGGACAATTGGCTTCTGGAAGGGGGTTTCAGTCTAAAACTGGAAGACAGCTTACCCACAAACACTACTCTTCGTACAGCCTAGAAGATAGCTACTTCTTTAATCACAAACTAATTAGAACCGATTTGCTTCATTGCTAAATTAGGGACATTAGAGATGTTTGCTCCTTTAGCAGGTTGGCTGTACACACTCCATTGCCAGCAGTCTTAGAGCTGCACGTATCCCTTCCTCACCGGGGCAAAACAGTGACAATCAGCAACTTGAAGAAAAGTTCCCTCATTGGCAGTGCTGTCCCTTTCAAATAGAGAGGGAATCAATTTGCTCTGCTTGCTCTCCCTTGTGTGAATCAGGACAATTATCCATAAAGAACTGAGGGGGTAGACAGAAGAGAATTGTCTGGAGAGGGTGTTTTGGAGGTGGGGGAAGTAGATATGCTGTCAGAGCTTTTGCAGCAAATTTCAGAATTACCCTGGCTGAGACGTGCTAAATTAAATGGTGCTGAACAAGATGCTTGTGACTAAGCAACAAACAACACCCAGAAAAGTAGAACAGTCCCTGCAACACACTTTAGGCACCTGATACTAAAAAGCAGTGTCATCCTTAACTGCCTAAATACCTTTAAAACTCAGTACTCTACCAAAGTCTCTGAAGTTCTGTTATTTCACACAGCTAAAACCAGACGCATCTTGAGAATCTGGGGGTCTTTCTTTTCTGCCAAGGGCCATCAAGAATTTGTGGTACAAACAAGTTTCATTCCTCACAGGGGATGAATCCAACAAACAAATCTGAGTCCAAAAAATTTACACTTAGCTTAGCACAATATATAGACACCTGATATTCATTTTTTGCTTAAACTTCTTAGTGATTAAGCACTTTCTCAGGAATCAAATATCCCCTTTAGGTATTGGTACATTAATAATAACAACATAATAAATATGCAAAGTACTGATAAAGCACAGGCTTTCTCTTGACAGGAGGTACTCACACTGCCATACTTTACATACCTAAATCAGCAAGTCCCCTAACATGAACTGCTGTTAGCGTAGTAATGCTTCAGACTTGCAATTCAGTGTGCAAAAATCTTTTAACAGTATTCTGAGCCTGCTGGCAATATGTACCCCTAAAAAGCAGATATTTAATAGTTTGTGCATATCACCATATAACACTGAGATACTGAGCACCTGCTTGGCTGTTTTCATGCAGTCTGAAATCAAATGAAAAAGACATGACTTTTTTAGGTATTCTGGTACTATGATTAAAAAAAGACCACCTGTGATAACCATTATATTATCATAAGCCTATTTTAGTAACCTAAGGCCGTTCAAAAGTAATTTTTCACCTGATCTTGAACAAAACTGAAATGCTCCTATCTACTTTCTTGCAACATATTTTACAATTATAGATACACTTTTGACAAAATCAAAACTCCTCTGCAGAATTCTACAATCTTGTGCAGTTCATGTTCCAATTTACCAAGTGCAGTTTGAACTCATTTTACCAAGGCCGTTCCATTTCTCCTTATTCCTATAACTCGTATCATGATCTCTAGTGTACAGACTGATGGGAAAATTCTCAAAATCACTTAAGTGTTTCACCAGTACATTAGATGTGTAAATGTATTTTGAGCCCTTCTATATAAGAAATATATCGACAACCTGGAGCAATTTCAGCAGATAGCCATGAAGCTGGGGGCTAGAGCGCATGCCCCATGAGGAGAGGATGAGGGATTTGGTTTTGCTCAGCCTTTGGTAGAAACGGCTTTGTGGTGAAGTCCCCCAAATAGCAAATCCAAACCGGGAGATGAGCCAATATTCTTCACAATGGTGTATGATGCCAGGACAGGACATAATGGGCATAACTTGAAACAAAAGGTTTAAAGTGCTAAAAGGCTTTTTCCAGTAAGGATGCTTAGACAACTGAACAAGCTGCCCAGAGAAGATACAGAGTCTCTCCCAATCCGTGGAGGTTTTCAAAAACTGACTGGATAAAATCCTAAGTTATCTGGATCCAACCTCAAACTGACCCTGTTTTGAACAGGAGGTTGGACTAGAGACCTCCAAAAGTTCCTTCCAACCTGAAATATTCCGTCATACACTGTTAAGATGACACTGCACCAAAGATGTCTTAGCCAATGAAGCTGCCCAGAAAAATCTCAAGTGCCTATGTACATATGCATATGTACAGGCGCATGAGCTCTTGCAGACAAGCATGTGGAAGTCCCCAACAGTCTAGACCACACTCATTTGGGAGGGAGCTCTGAGGACATCCCAGGTGAAGAATTACCCTCTCACACCTTGTCTTCAGACCTAAAAGACAGGTTGGGATAACAAGACTACTGACAGTGGGGGCTTTTGTAGGTTTCTCTCTCAGTCCTTAGGTGATCAAGAACAGAACATAAAAACCAGGTGAATTTGCATTTAAAAATATTTTTATATTTGACCTCACCATGTAAAGTATCTGCATTTTAAGGACATGGCACCTAGATCTGGATACACTAGATTTGGTCTCGTGAGTTTGGATGCTTTTTATTGTGACTGCTGTATCACTTAGTGCAAGAACTGTATAACTGACTTTTACATTCACTCCTATGAGCCTGGAATTCTATGACAGAGGAAAAAAGGTGTACTGATGGAAAGTGGTGGTGAAAATTCTGGTCTCTTTTTAAATATGTTTCAAACATTTTAATCAGTAGAGAGCTCACTTACTGTGACCTCAGTGGATAGAGAAAAGACAAAATGCACTTTGGAAGGATCTTTTTTAAGCCATCTTAATGATCTGCAAGTGACTTGTTTCATGGCTGAGAATGTGCAGAGCTCTTGGCACTGACCTCTTCTGCTGGCCTGAATCAGCTCAGTTCCAACGGAAGTCAATTGAGTAAGGGTGATTTACAGCCCCTCCAATTTTGTCTCAAGATCTGGTGTAATGTGAGAATGTCAGAGAGGTAACAAGAATACTTTTTTTTAAGACAAACTGCACTATTTTCTGTTACAGTAGTTTTATTGCTTCCTTACACAATTCTGACGTTCTGGATTTTAATTTAACTGAAGTGAGGGCACTTGAAAGGATAGAAATTCAAACACAACCTATATCACATAGCTCAGGGAAGCTGTAGTCAGCCTTTCATTTTAACATCATCAAGTCTCATGGGTACATGCACAGTTATACTAAGTTCATTAGTTAGCAATATATACTAGCTAATATATAATTCACAAGATGACCACCAGTATAAGAAATATAAACAATATTTTGAAATTTATGTTCCCCAAAAGCTATGTTGAAACCTTAAATAGATCTGATAACATTTAGAAAGAGCAAAACAAACCAATGGGAATGAAACACAGTAATACAGTGATTACCATTCAGGATGGAAAGAATTTTTTTTTCTAGCTGTAATCAGTATGTAATTATGGTCCCAAAACTAAGGCAACACATAAAGAAGCAGCTAGAAAGTAGTGTCTTGCTCTATGCTATAAATTTGTGGTCTCTTCAGGCCTTTTATCTTCATTGTCCTTATGGACAATTGCAAATCTGTATTCCTTAGGCCGCAGTTCTCTCCATCAGTAGCACCATCCAGAGGCATGTGCTAATGCTGTGGTGAAGCCAGTTTACTAAAACATGCAGTGGCAAATAAAATTATTCATTTGTGTATTTTAAATAAGGCAAGGCTTAAGGACAAAGTGATTCTATATTGTAATGAGAAATAATTCAACAGCAAAACAAAAATAAAGGGTTTTTTTCACAGAATTAAATAATAAACATACATTACAGATCCTTAACATGAAAAAGGTATCTAGTTATCTTTTGTAATGATTTCAACCTCTAAATGCCTTGACTTTGAGAAAACCTTTTCAAACAAAGAGGGACAGGAACTTTATAAACAGGTCCTTCAGAATAAAAGAACATTTTCAGAATTCTATTTTCTCCATTGATTTATACACATTATTTGACTAGGACACGGAAAAAAAACAAGTGAAGTCTTAGTGAAATCCCAGTGCAACGGGATCCACATGGATCCGTGGAAGACTTGGCCGATAATAGTTGTGGAAAGAGGTGAGAGCTGAAAGATTATTTGCTTCTTTCAAGTGAATAAACTTATTAATTTATCCTTATTAGTTATCATTGTTATTCAAAGTAAAAATACAAGCAAACAAAATTTACAGAGTATTGAAACTGGTTATTTTGGTGATTGGTTAAAAAGGATACAGTTGGCTTTATTACACATTTTTCCACCTCTGTAAAAAAATCCCATTCTTGGGATGAATGCAATGAAGCAGCTTTGCATACAGAGTAACGTATGTAAGGCAGAATCTGACCTGTATTTATTTTACATTTTTTGTCCTACAGGTTTCTGGAAATAATTATAAAGATAATATTTTCTCATAAAAAATGAATGTATAGGTAGTTCTGATAGGAACCATGAGTAAGGAAAAGTCAGTTCATACTCAAGATACATGTCTTCCAGCATGACACGGAATATGTATGTGTCAGGCTGTGCATATATTATATAATAACAATTTATAAAATTATTAAGCAGGCCTGGCATTGTACTGAAGAAGGTGGTTGCATTCAGTCAGAGCAATCTAGGAGATGAGATACCCATGACTGCATGTTCGCTACTTTTGAAGAAAAATGTTTGCATAGCTCTGGTAGGACCTGTGACATGCCAGTGTGAAAGGCTAGCTCAAGACAGCAGAGCCAACTGAAACCAAAATACTCTTGCCAACTGTGTAGGCAAAAATTAATTTTTGGTGCCCAGGATGAGCCACTTTTGATACCAAAAAGAGAAGTCATAAAGAGAAGGTTAGAAATCTTGTAGAGCTCTGAAACACTAGTCTTGTTCCTAACACCATCCCCCAAGGATGAAAAGATTGGAAATGGTATTTGCCATAACCACAAATTATTTCACCTATTTGTCAGTTGAAGCCACTTTTTTGTTGTAACTCTCAGGAGAGCTGACAGAAACCAGCTTGGCTCTCCAGGCTGCTGGGCTGGGGAGGCAAAGCAAAGTCTCTAAACAACACCTGACTTTTCCTAGGTCAAATTTGGTCCTTTCTTGCCCTGACTTCCTTTAGAAAGTTTTCAGGCAGAAACATGTAAAATGGGAAGGCTGCATAAGGAAGGCAGCTAAGTAGGCACAATGGGAGCCCTGGAGTTAAAATCCATTTATTTAAAATAAATTCCCACTATTATCTGAAATAACTGCAAGTGAACTTGTAAAATTGGTCCGGTTTAAGTGAAAAAACGAAGTTCTTATAAAGCAATACACACAATTAGTATTATGCAAAGACTTGTGTTTAGGTAAAACTCTCCCTGAGTATAATCATTGCTAATCCTTTTTCACAGTTTGATCTTCAAAATTTTTTTCTGAACAACCGGTCTGCAGAAACAACCAGTCTGTATTGCTCCTCAAGCAAAAAAAAAAAAGGCTGCATGTGAACAACATGTCAGCAAAGGAGAGCTATGGCTGGGGAGGCCTTCTTTGAAACACAGACTTGATGTATAGATGAGAACTGTGGCAAAAAGATCAATGATTCTTCTTAATAGCCCCATCAGTCCCCTCATGCTCCTATTAGGACGGTGCTGTTTTAGTGGAATCATTGGCATCATTTCTGCCTTCATGTGATTGAGATAAGGCTAATTTTTTTTGAAGTCACAGTTCTCATCTGCTAACTCAAAAATAATTACATTTATCAGTAGATCGATCCAATGATCCTGATGTCACCAGACTATTGACAGCTTTTAATTTCTACACCACTCAGAATCTCTTTTGGCATCATCACAGACAATGAATAAAATTAATTACAAGATTCACCTTTTTTTTAAAGTCTCCACTGCTGTTGCTGTTGCTGAAACAACTCAATATTTAAGAGAGGGAATTCAATGAGGTCTGTAGGTTATTTTGGAATTTTTTTTCATTTATCATCCTTATTAGTACAGTCAAAGCAACCTACTATTTTATTTCTCCTAGGTCTAGACACTTCTTAGAGGAAAACTGTAATCTTTTTTAAAAGGGGTTAGCAGTTTATTCTTTTACCAAAAAAATTATTCCAATTTAAAACAACATATTCATCCCCAGCATAAAAACACAAAAACATAAGCTACTATGGATGTAAATATTAACAATAATAATAATAATAATATTAACATAAATTGTAAATTTGTTGTGTATTGCCCCACTGATACTAGAAAAGTAGCACATTAAGCAAAGTTACCACTTCTGCTACCAGGAGACAAAAACACTTCACCTGGTAAGAGTTTCAGAGCACCCCTCTGCTCTACTGTTTAACTGCATTAAGTCCACAGGCAAGCACTGTTCTGATTTGAGCCTTTATAATTCATCAGAGCACAGACTCTCAAAGAGAAAGTCTGTTTAATCTATCTCTATCATCATAATGACAGGATAAACAGAAAATAGCCTGTGGCTCTGGGTGAGTTAATCATCTACTTTTTTTCCCCTAGGACACCGTCTTGAAGTACTAACACATTAACCTTGCAGACTGTTCACTTAGACCTTCTGCACAGCATGAGATTACTACTAGTCTCAACTGGTTAGTGTCAACTTCCCTGCTCTCCAGGGTTACCCAGGTCACTCCTCATTGCCTGGAAGATTAATTTACCTCTTAGGGACTGAGTAAGCTTAAGCATACAAACACTTGAATTAAGTGATGGAACATATTCTGGAAAGAGAAAAACTAAATGAAACTAATTATTGTTTGCTCTGATGAAACTGAAACACCGTCAGCCAATGAGGTCTTCTTTTCACTAAAATATTTACTCATACCTATTCTAGAAGTATACTGAAAGTACCTATTGTAATTAAAAGGACTAGGACTTTCCAAAAATACTCTTTATGGTTTGCTAATACCATTAAATATCATAAAGGTTCATTTATATATAGATATGATACATTTATATACAATACAAGGGGTGAATCTTCATCCACTGTAAGTCACCTGCACTTATGATTTCTTTGCAATGCATTATATAACTAACCTTCTTACAGCACTATCACCAAGCTGTATCAAATCCAAATGAAGTAGATATTTAATAGAATATTTTAAGAACAATATAAAGGTTAAAAAATTAAATATATAATTTCCCAGTTCTTACTACATCCTTTCATTTAAGCATTTATTTTTTATTTTCAGTGGACAACAGAAATGGGTTCAACTAATTTAGGTTTTGGTTCTTGATGTAAATACAGAGCAGCTATTGAGAGAGACATTGATTTATTTGACTGTGGAAATGTTGCTGTGTAGCTTCACTGAAAACAGGACATCTTTTATTTCTTTCAATTCAGAAGGATTGCATGGATTTGCCTTTTAGTAGGTATTCGCTGATACTACTCTTGTTATTCAAGTCGTAGTAACATTCTAGTTAATTGAAATGTAACTCTTGTAAGACAGATATTTTACTAATATATAAAATAAGTATATTTTCTGAGCAGGACACACAGAGCTGGCATTGAGCTTCATTTCAGAGTCCTCATCTTTTTAATCTAAGAGCCTGATTCTTGACATCAATGTGGAAGTGGAAGTCATTGATAACTGATAAGCCTGTGAATCAAAAGCTTTTCGATCCCTATGCAGTCTACAGAATACTTCATCTTTGTCAATTTGTCACAGAAAAATTTCTTCATGACATCTGACCTCAAAAGAAGAAAGTGATAAACTATGGAAAGATAAGGACAGTGGTTTACATTAAGCCCTTATAAACATGGCTTCACAAATTTTAGAAAATCTACTTCCAACCTCTCACAGCACATATCTGTCATACAGTTTGTGGGAAATACAGTAAAACTAGCATCACCTCTCAGTAAAAATTTTTTCAAGTTGCCCAGTAAAAGGTTTGGTTATGAATAGACATAAAAGGCAAAAAAAATCTCAAAAGGCTGGCTAAAAATTTGATGCCATTTTTGTCTAGTTTTGGAATGAGCATAACCTGGTCTTTACTGGGAAGAATTTGTAAAAATTGGATTATGTAAGTCTCAGTTATATCTAAGTCCTGCATGACACCTACAATGACTAAAAATAAACTCTATCAAGATCACAGCCAGGCTATCATAGTTCTGCAATGATTTAGGGAAAATATTTAGAAGTTCCACAGAAACACACAAGATACACAAAACAGTACTAGCTAACTATTTACATCCTGTAATCACTGTGTGTAATAGAATTTACTTTTAAGGAGCATTCTAATAAAATTATTTACTTCCCAGGATGCTCATATTTGTGCTTTAGGTGATTTTTTCTCACTTTTGTTAAGACAATTCACAGCTCTCAGGACCAGCAGGGGAAACAGAGGAGTCTGCTTCATTGAAAATAGCTCCATAACCCTTACACCTTGATAATGCATTCATCAAATTTGAACACATACATTTGATTGCCATTACAGTATACAGAAGGCTAAGATGCCTGAGTTGCTACAGTAAGTCTACACAAACCTGTATACAGCTGGACAGTCAGATAGATATATATGCACGCACAGACAAAATTAGAGTTTCAAAGCAGGAGATGGAATTAATTTACTTGAAATCACTTAACACCACCTCCATTTCTTTAAGTGATAGCTGAAGGCTCTCAAAAGGGTTTCTTTAATGAAATTCATATTTACCTGAGGTTTTCCTTAAATAATCCAGTGGTCAATGCTCATCAGAAGTTTCATCTGAAGGAATGAATTCAGCACTTAAGGACTATTCTGGATTTTTCTTATCTAAAAAGATATATTTTAAGGAACTTTATTTCTCTCTACAGTATTCCAGGCTCTGATACTGATTTCAACTGCACACATTTTGAATTCAAAATAACATTATTAAGGTAGATTTCTTCTGGGCTGGTTTTCTGGTCTCAGCATTAATGTGCTACTATTAGCACATTAGTACTATCCATACTATTAAAGTTTTATCCTGGGATAATAATGCTAGGTCCTGTGGGGTAGCATGTCCTGTTGGGCCGCAGCCATCTTCTTCTGGGATGGTAAGAAAATTGAGCCGTAGTGATCTAAGTCACCTCACAGAAGCATCATGACCTTCTGCCAGTCTGCTTTATCTTTTAGTAACTGATGCTGTCAGGACCTGACCAGGCTTCTCCCAAACCAGGGGCCCTGAAGTCCCATTTTGCTCAGCCCCCAACTTTACCCTTCTGTAGGGGTGTGTGGTCCCCACTATACAGGATGGACCTTGGGCAGGATATCTGTGCATGATAAACCCTGGTTGGATGAGACCTGCTGCAACAACCCTTGGCTCTGCTTGCCCTGCTCAGGGGCTGTGGAACAGCAGCAGCATCAGGGCTGTTCCTGTTCCTCCCCAGCAGCAGATACCAGATATGTCTGTAGCATTTTTCTGAAAAAAATATTGTTGTCATCTAAAGCTGAAACAGAAAGAAAAGTCACTTTGTAATACTTGTTTTACACCTTCTCAACATCTCTTCAGGAGAAATCAACTTTCAGAAATTGAGAAGTGATATGAGTTCACCTTTTCAGTCTGCCCATTCTGAAAGATTTAATTTTAACTGAAGTACATTTCAGAAAGGATGACTGCATCAGTACTAAAATTCCTGAGTTTAGCTGATTTACTAGATGTACTTTAGTTAGCCTTTGCATGACACACTTCTAACAAATTCAGTAAAATAAACAGCAAGTCTTGCCATATTGTCAATCAGCAGGTAGTTCAGCTATTATTGAATTATTGCTGAAATGTCTCCAGCTTTAATTCCTACGAATATTTTGGTGATTCGTTGGGGAGGTATTATTTCTCTAGTCCTAGACGAAAACAGATGAAAAGGAAAGATGAGTTTTTCTCTTAGAGAAATTTCTAATTGCTAAGTGCTAAGAGTAACATTATTAAAATATATTGACAGGACTCCATCATTTTACTCAGTTCTAAAGTAAAATTTTTCACTCATTAAAATCCAAGAAGCACCCTATTAGATCCTCTAAGTCAACCCACTAGTCATAAAATAAGTTGAGTTTTAAGATAATGAGCTACTGATTTAAGATTAATGCTTGATTATCTTTGTGAAGTTGATAATAGTTACTCTTACATAGACTTGAAGAATTAATGGGCCATACAGGAGTGACACAGAAAGGGCAGCCATTGCTCAATCATTTTCATTAGAACTTCTTTATTTAATGATGGAGTGTCATGTGAAGCATGCTATGCTTCACTTTCACTTGAGATTTGCAAAATATGACCGTCAAAAAGAAAGTATCATGGTTCTTTCTCATCTATACTACAGTGTTAGCTTATTTTGTGTTTTTAATGAGGCATGTATTTCAGAGATTGTGATGGGTACAGGGAAGGAAAAATATTAGAAATTAAGAGATAAAAACTGGGGAAAAAAACCAAACTGTACCCATCAGTATAAATTTCTCTGTATTGCACAGAATGACTGAATATTCAGATTTGGAAGGGATCCACAAAAATCATCAAGTCCAACTCTTTAGTGAATGTCCCGTACAGGGATCAAACCCCTAATCTCGATGTTATTAGCACCATGCTCTTACAAACAGAGCTAATCTCAGGGTCTTGTATGACCAGAATGAGCCAAGAATACATTGTTAGATGTCAGTGATGCGGGGCTAAGTGTATCCATCCACTCTATCCAATCAGGAGACATACGCAGGCTGTTCTTCAGGTTTGAGTCATCTGAGCTCACCCATCTTTACTCAACAAGGTTATTACATTTATTACTAGTTTTGATTCATCTCAAATTCAGAGTCAAGAAAAGATGCTTAAGGAAAGCAATTATACCCTCCCTATTTCATTACCTCCATAGACTTAGATGGACTTGCAGGTAATATGGAAAATCAGTGAAGACCGGAGAAAAAGAGACTTTCCAAATTATGGTTAGAGCAGTCATCATAAACCCTTTATGGTATCTGACATATCCTCAAAATAGCCCACCTCCCTCAGTAACAAATTTCTTTCAGATTCATCTAGATTAATTCAACCACGGTACTCTGAAGGCTGTAATAAACACACCAGTATAAATATAAATATATATATATACACACACATTTGAATTTCATTTCCCTGTAAACTCTCCCAGAGGAGTAAGTATTTTTACTAGGACAGTCTCATTAACTTGCCCTTTTACAACAGGATTCTGTGTAAAGATTCCAGTCCTGTAAAAATTAATGTAGTTGTAGTAGACAGGAACAAGGTGAACGCCAAGTGCATAGCTTTTCAGTGTATTGAAGTGCTGAATTTTTTCATTCCTTCTCTCCCTACATTGTATCCCCATCCTGCATGGCTTATTCAGACTGATACAAACTACAGCAAAAAGAAGACAATTAAAAAAACAAGAATTAGATCCCAAGTAGCTGGGATACTCCCATAAACCCCTGTGGCTGCTCTGGTCTTCCAAAAGCACTGGTCTAGCACAATTAAGAAGTTGCTGTTGTTTCCCAATGTTTTGGTACTCAAAGAATGAAGAGTAAGTCAGTTACACTTCACCTTTCTCAAGTGTTCATCCCAAGTAAAACACTGTTAGCACAGTAGCATCCGAAGGATTTGGTAGGATGAACACATAAGCAGCCAGCTAAGATGAGTTTATGACTGCTTTCTGCTGCAGAGCAGGGATGGTACCTGAGGCAGACAAAGGCTCTTGCAAAAATCTCTAGTGCCATCTATTTATTTTTGATAGAGAAAGAAAGAAGCCCAGCCATGCTTGACTAAATTACACTGTACACTGATAGGAGAATATGCTGTCAAAGTTAAATGAAGTGCTATGCAGAGATAATAATCTCTTTCATTGCAAAGACCCAGAGCTAATCAAAACAATTAACTAAGCTACTAACCATACCAAACATACTGACTAGTACTGTTTATTACTCATCCCAAAAGAATTTCTCATTTTTCTGTGATGATGGAAGAAGGAAACACATTAAATATGTCAATTGAAAATTATAATGATCCTAGAACCATCTCTAAAGAATGTGTAGGAGAGCCAACAGTAATTCTGGAGAGTAGACATGTTGGCACCAAGTATGTCAGCCTTACACTGTTCCCAGGGGTGGGCCATAGAACAGTCCGTTTCAACATACAGTAACGCAATTTTCACCCTACTTCTTTAGTAAAATGTTAAGGAAAAGTACTTTTCTCATTTATATTCTCTTTTTGATTAGTAGACAGCAAATATAATGTGGTACCTCTTGTCCCAGCTTACTCTAAGAAGCTCAATTACAGGACCATATTTCTACCAAATGGTATCCATTATCATCAATTACTTATTTATTAAAGTTCTGTATGGACTTCAAATTCTTTAATAAACATGCAGCAATCAAATTTTGTACGTTACAGGCCTTTCTGGATGTCAAATCTTTTATTTTAAAATGATCTTCAGCATATACATGATTGGGTGAGGCTGTATGGGGTTCGGTTAACATGCCCTTTGAATGGGAAAACACAGAACTACTCAGCTTATTCGTATCTCTGTCAAATCAGAACCGCACCTGAGACTGGTATCTGAAGTGGAGGCTTTATGAATTTTTACTATTTATCTTCTCTTGATCTAACGCAAGACTGGATTTTTAAGTGACTGCCTCTCCTTAAGGAAGAATTCTATTTCAATTTTATCATCAATATTGTTATGGTACAACACTGTAACATGACCTTGTGTTGATTCAAAAGCTGAAGCTATTTTGGGCATGAAATGACATGTAATGAAAACTACTTTGGCAACACATTAGTGTAATTCTAGGCACTTTCTGAGCAGCCCTAAATTAGCAACCCCAGACCTCTGTAATTTTTCTTCTCTTTTTTTACCAGAGAAATTAAACACCGAAGGAAGATACTTCATAAACCAAATGGACATATAGTCCTTCTCCATCAATCACCTCACTGAACTGTTCAAAGCTATGGATTAAAGGAAAAATGTGAAATCAACCCCACAGGAGTGTCTTTCTGTTCAAGAACCATCAAGTCACTCTGAAAATTCAGAGTGGTAGCTTAGTTTTCTCATTCATATAGACTGGCACCTGTTAAAGTACAGGTTGTTTTAGAGAAGCCTCATGACCAGTCATTCGTTGGGAATTGGATATTCAGATCTCAAAAACACCTCCAAGAAATTCAGCCACAAACTACAGAGCTATCAAGTATGATTATAAATGTGTCTTTTCTACCCTCATGAAGAATGGAAATTGTCGTTTCTGCAACAATGGATGGAAATAAATGCTGAAAAGACTGAGTAGCAATAAAGGAGTTGAATTACTGGGTGTATTTTTTTTAATAAATATGACAAAAGGAAAGTAATCTTGATAACTTACATCATGAACCTAGCCTGCTCATCTAAGCATTAGTCTGTATCTGTCATTTCAGTGACAGAGGCCCTGTAAACAATTCACTGTGTCACTTTTATATCAGTATGTAATAACATAAGTTCAATCATCAAAGTAAAAAGGAACAAAGATAAATATGAAAAAAATCCAAGGTGCAGGAAATTGTGGTAGTTTACAGGAAAAAAAATCAAAAGGAAAAGATAGCTTTGGTTAAATCTTGAAAGTTGCGGTATCTGAAGGTCAAACAAGTAGTGCTGCCCAGATCCTGTTGGCAATGAATAACAGTAGCACTAATAACAAAGTATGTTACAGTTAGGAAAGTAAAATTTGAAGACTCAAACTTTAAGGGGAAGGGCAGGGTTGAGGGGCAATGGGCAGGGACAAGTGGACTCTTTCTGCAACTTCCTGTGTACTGGGCCGCTCTCGGGGGGGGGGGGGGGGGGGGCGGGG
>JAWMRA010000041.1:19697217-19745351 GCA_035584735.1 Pseudotriccus pelzelni | reverse complement strand
TGCCCCCCCCCCCCCCCCCAGTATGACAGTTTCAAAAACTTCTGGAAAAGTGGTAAGTGCAACCAAATTAAGTCCAGAAGGCATTCAGTTATTAAGACTGTCTCAGTGAAACCGGCAGAAGTCTGAAAATCCTTTGCCTTTTTCTACACTCTAGTCTATGTAAAACGTAAAACAAAATGATAATTTTTTGCCCAGATTACACATTGGCACCCAGCATGCAGTACTTGAGAACATTACTGATGATAGCTGGCTGTGTAGATCACATTAGTCTGGAACATTCAGAGAAAAAATCTCTTAGTTCATCAGCAGAGAGACTTCTGGAATGAAGAGAGGCATTAACAGAAAGACAAAAGGGGGAAGGGAAGAGGAGAAAACAAGGTGGTGAGAGATGAACTGAAGCAGAAGTAGTGGAAGAAGGAAAAAGAAATGAAACTGTACAGCTAGGCTGAAGAGCAAACAGAATAGCAGCAAGGATAAAGCTGATAGTGGGAGAAACTCTTGAGTACTGTGGTTCCAGATGTTGTAATGGATTTCTATGTTACTTAAACATTTCAAATTACTGGTTGTAAATCTGCTTTGGAGTTTAAATTATTTCTGATTCATAGCTTTTTAGAACTGAGGAAAAATACAATGTCCTCTATTAAGAGGGACTCTGTATCTTAGAACTGTTTCAACTGTTAAACTGTTATCTTTCAGACTACAATATTGTTTTGAAGTTCCAGACAACATTAGAACTTAAAAACAGGCCAAAATACTTTGATTCACATAAAAAGTAAGTTTAAAAAAGTAATCTTGAAAATCTTTGAAAATCCTCAGGTGCCCAGCAGAACACTCAGTCTCCGTAATATACCCATTCACACCCAGAAAAAGGAATACACATGATCTGAAGGCTTTAAAAACAATTCACTTACAAATCTATAATAGCTATAAACAGTCAGCTGCCAGAAGCAGCAGTAGCCAATTATAAGGCTGAGTGCAGGAATGAGCCAGAGCTGCCCATTGGCATCCTCTTCCATTTTGCTTCATCCTCAAGGTTGAATGTTCTAAAACTGTTCTTTTCTTTCAACACCTGGTGGTGGTGCTGTTGCTCCTTTCTGTACAGTAGCTTAATCTCCAGGTTTTTACCTGGAATATGAACAACCTCAAGTTTATTAGAGTTTATTATCTAGCACACAGTGTTGCAGTAATGTTGTTATGTTCTTCCCATTTCTTGGCGGGCTGTTAACTCAGGTGTCCCTGCACTTCCATAGCTATGTGCCAAAAACTCAAAAACTCTGCTGGAAAACTACAGTCCTTGTTTTGTGATTAAAAACCAAATAAATAAACCAACAAACAAACCCAGCTTAAATAAGGTAAAAAAGACAGCAGGATGAGAGCAGAAAGTATGTAAATTGACCAAAAGTGTTTGAGTCAGAAAAAGAAGGCAAAAGTACTATATTTGGAGGAGCATCATATCCGCTCGCTCATGCAGTTTTTCAGAGAGGAATTTCATTCACATAACTAGTCCTATTTAGTTCAGAGGACTAAACGTGCTCATTTAGGTGACTACAGAGATCATAAAAATGTAGAGCTGTAAATATCCCCCAACCTGCTGTGTGTGTGTTTATAAACAGGAATAATCATTAAGAAGACAAGTGGCTGCTACATCTGAAAGACTCTTGGCTGTGATAAACACAGTATAATTACTCCATAACTCTACTGATCAGAATTTCCAGCATTTTATAAGACAACCGAATTCTAAGGGAAGAAGTCTATTCCTTTGATTTATTGTTTATTATGAGTATCAGGTAAACATCACAGTAGATGAAAAGCCTGCTTCAAATGTAAAAATAAATGGTGGAGGCTGAAAAAAAGTTAAGCCATAGCAACAAGAAAATCTAAAATGAAAAAAAAAGAGCAGTTATGTAAATTTGCAAAATCCCGCTAATTATTTAATCTTATTTTTTAAAAAAACAGCAAACCCAAACCCAAACAAATCCTACAACAAAGTTCTGCTAAGAAAACTCTCATATTAAAGTGCTCATATTTATGAGGTAAAGGGTAGATTATTAAAATGTGTTAACAAACAGGAATTAAATAGTAGCAGGGGCTTTTTCATGCTTCGTAAGTCATCTACATGACAAAATAGAACTATCCCATTAAAGAAAAAAACAAACACAAAAGACAAAAATGTGACTAAATCAAGCAGGACTAGATTAATGCTTACGGACTATAAGTCTGAGATAAGGGCAGCAGCTTTGGGAATAACATTATGAGTTCAGAATCTCAACTTTCATTAGAAAAGCATGTTTGCCATCTCTGCAGCAGGCAGAGGAAAGGAACACAAAAAGGGGAGAGCTTAAAAACAGAAATGAGGATTAATTAATGTCCATATCTTGAGATAACTCCAGTGGATTTAAACTACAGCAGTGAAATAAGTCATCATGGAAAGAGCACAATCACACTCAAGAAAAGGGAAGCAGGGAAAGATGAGTTTTGGTGTTGTCTTGTATTATCTAACACTCTGGATTCTGTTCTTCAGTTGTCACTGACTTAGATATCAGAGAGCTCATTACATCTCCCTTCTTTCTATTTCTGAATAACAAAGGCAGTTAGAAATACTATACTGAGAGTTCTTGCTTTTGAAGCAGATTTTCCCTCACACGCTCACATACACATCCCTCTCTATTTTTTTGCTTGTGTACATTTACTATCTTATTAACCTAGGCAGTCCTTTAGCTCTAATAAAATCAGGAAAACCGAAAGTTCAGGAAGGATGAAGAAAAAGAAAAAAGTGGAGGGGTAGGGGCAGAAAAAAACACTATGTAGCTAAAGGAAATAAAACCAGACAAATAATGACTTGTAAGAGGAAAGGATTATAATTATCATATTTTTCAAAAAATTCAATGTTAAGAGAAAAGACAAAGCAGCAAAATGTGAGAATAGCATCGTGAACAGGGATAGACAGCATGGTGATGTGAATGGAATGGCTATACCTGCACAATTGCATCTACATGAGAACAAATTTAAGCTCTGGATGTGCCAGTGTTAATTCAAAGAAAGGAACTGCATACCTCTCTATTAGCCACACTCAAATCCATGCTTGATTAGTAACATCCTTCCTTGTTCTGGACATCAAGCATGGGAAAAAAAACATTTCTTCTAGCATCCCACCAACCACATGTCTATATCAGGGCAATTCTTTCTGAAGTGAACTAGGGGGAGACATGCCTTTTCTGGTACTGCAATTGCACAATTTGCACTATAACTTCACAACTTTTTTTTTCTTTTTTCACCTAGATAAAGTGCTAAAAAAAGAACAAGAAAACAGAAATAGAAATTTAAGAGTCACTTACACTCTTTTCAAGCACTTTCTCATTCATCACCAAAATAAACATAACATTTCTAATACCAAAATGCTCACTGGCAATCTGCTCCAGAATTTTAGACCAAAAGAGAAAAAAAAAAGTAAAATCCTAAAGTTTGTGATTGTTTTGATTTGACTCATTTGAAGTGCAAAGTCCAGTACCTGGGTGAAACATTCCCATGAACCAGGGAGTACGTGAGCCATGAGTAAAATAAAATACAGAAAATTGAAAAAGGATTTTCTTTGTCCAGAGAAGCAGGATTTGAAGCATTCCAACATTCCATTCCACAAATCAGGCAAAACAGAGTCATGGAGGCAAGTTTATAGTTGAAAATAAACGATCAAATTTATAAATTAGATTGTGTGATCTAACAGCCTACATTTACAGGGAACTTAAATCAGTGACCTATGAGACCTTTTCTAGAACATTTATCTTACATAGATACTTTTTGTTACTGTTACAAGTAACTGAGGATTGCTGCCATACCACAGAACAGTAACAACTATAAATTAAGATCATTTGATGTATATTTTTATATTTCTGCATAGTAAAAATATTGTGGGTTTTGTGAAGAATAAAACTGTGATGAAAAATACCTTTTTGATAATTATCCATAAAGCTTCCAACCTATAAAACTAGAAAAAGTTCAACATCAGGCCTCAATGCACATGAAAGTGCATGGAACAGCCCCTTTTATAGTATAATTTTCTCTTAGTGTGTTTTTCTAACTCGTTTATTTTAGCTAGGCTTGTCAAGCCTTTCTAATGAAAACATTTTGTCACTGTGTGAAATCAGTGTCTGCTTTCCAAATAAAATTAAGAACAATGTCAGGTAAATGCAGTAAGACAATGGTATTTTTATTTTTTGATTATGGTACCTCAACAGAATTTTAGTTCAATTACCTCATTTTCTTGTAATCATTTATAAGATGAATTCTACAGTCTCCCCCATGATGATGTGCTGTGGCCATAAAACTGACATGATATGTAGAATCTGCTTGTTCATTTAGGAAGATTATGATATTGCCCCATTAGGAACCATATAAATCTTGGGGTTGAGTAAAATACATGTTCTGTCAGTAGAAAAGTATGGGAGCAATAGGAACTGGAAATGCTTTCCCCTGGAGAAGTGTAACAGCAACGTCAAAGCAAAATATTTCTGGAGTTCAGTACAATGTCATCCTTTCCTCACACAACAGTTATGTGAGCAGCCACTGCATCCACTCTGGGTATTTTGGTTATTGGAACAACACTAATCCACAGCACCAAATCACCTCTGCCTGACCTTTTACACTCTTTATAGGCAGGATCTAGCAAGAGCTGAGATACTGCTCACAAGCAGGATGGGAAGCTGGCAGCAGACTGCTGTAGTGTCTGGAGTCAGGAAAACACTTCTGACTGCAATCTCTCTTTGTCAGTGGACACAGAGGTGACTCAGGTGGTCTGGGGGGCAAACAAACAACGGCTTGAGAAAACCTCTTATCTAGGAAAATGAGTCTTGAGTAGACTCTAACAGGCATCTTGCAGTACTCATTCACAGTGTTTTGTTTACCCCTTCAGGTACAGGTGCTCAGCATTGAACCCAATCCCATTTCCCTGCTGGCCTGAGTTGGAGCAGGTGTCCCACATAAGCACTGATAAGCGGTGAAGGATCCCTCATAGTCTTACCATGATAGGCACATGTTTAAATCCTTGTCAAACAACAAATTCAATCAACAGAAGTAACTCACGGCAGCTGAAGAACAAACCTCTTTGACTCCTCAGTGAAGCCAAAGCTGCAAAAATCAGTGGCATTCATCACAAACTCATCCACTCAACCAAGCCAGTTTTTTTTTTCACAGAACACTTTGCAACTCGAAGGTTAGATTTGCTCCTTCCAGAACAAGTTGCCATTCTGACTGGTGTCAAGTCTTCTATCAGAAAAGGCAAGTGATCTTATTCTACCAGAGACAATTACCTCAAATTTGTTGCTAAATGATTTCTGGTAAAACCAACGTGATGAACTGCTGAACACTCAGTTCATTAGCTGTCATCCAGCTTGACATTTCCATCTTTCAAGCAGTATTGCAGAAAATCAAAGATATACAGGACTGCACGTCAAAAGCTGCAGAGGTAGCCATACTGCCTTCAAGGAAAAGGACCATGAAGGCTATTGCTAATGGAATGTGGAAGATTACAGTAACCCATAAGGAGATGAAAAGTGTTTGAAAATTATTACTTCAGCTGCCCTTTAGACACAGAGTTACAAAACTAACATTACTAAAACAGAATAAGAACATAACAACAGAACTTAATAATAAAATAGTAACATTCTGGAGACAGAACAGGAAGAAAATCTTGGCATAAATGACTAGTCTTACGTTGTGGGCACTTTTTAAAGTCATGCTACGTAAATACTGCATTCTGTATCCATGTGGAAGACAGTTAAAAAACAGAAAATAGTTGAAAGTAAAAGAAAAGTAAAAGAGTGTTTATTAACAGAACCCCTCTCAGGCAAAGTTCTCATACCAATACATATGCAAAGGAGAACAGACTGTCCAGGGAGGTGGTGGAACCATCATTTCTGGAAGTTCAAAAAACATGGGGATGAGGCACTTAGGGATGTGGTTAAGTGGTGAACATAGCCATGTTCGGTTAATGGTTGGACTTGATGATCTTGGAGGTCTTTTCCAACCTTAATGATTCTATGATTCTATAATCACTATTCTGTAGTCTATTCTATATGTTATGTTACAATTCTTCTTTAATTAGTGTTTGCATTACCTACTTTAGTCTTTAAGCCATCAGACATTTCAGTTAACTTCTGCAAGAGTTTATCAACTGGATTCCTATCTTAGGCATCATCTTTAAAACTGAAGAAAGTGTTCTGTTTTCCTCCTGTCCTTTCAGCTGAACAAGATAAATATATATATAGAAAAACTTCATTCTTTTTTATTTTATATTACTTGGGTTTTTCAAGATTTCTCTCCCCTCATAAATTTTAAACTTAACATTTCTTGGTCTATTTAGAAAACAAAAAAACTACTCTAAAATGCTCTAAAATCTTCACATTCTTTAAAACTTTTCCAGTTTTCTTCCAGAAGACAGGTACATTTTCTTTTTCAGTACCTGCTTAAGTGCTAAATGCATCTATTGCTTCCAGTCATCCTGCCTGCCTCACTTCTTTGAAAGTACATTCAACCTTCTGTGTGTGACATGACAGGAATGACACAGGTATCAATGTACTGAATGAAATGTTTGATGCCTGTGATCTACTCCCTGGATCAGAAATTGTATTTGTCTGTGTACTGTTTATACTGATCCACTCAGGGCAACTCCTCTCCATTGGCATTATTAAGACTTCAAACTGACCCCCACAGCTTTCTGAGAAAATAATTGCCAGGTCCTGAGACCCTTCAGAAATCATAGGCAGAGCAAGCCTGCACACTGTGGTACTCTTAAACTTGTGCTGCTCCTGAGCAGGATTGTTCTTGGTGTTAAAGACCATCTCTATAACTAGCTATGGTTAAGCTTTCATTTAGTAAAGGAAAATGTTAGATACTTCATTAAGAACAGGAAATTACATTTTTAAAATAGTAAATACAGAATATGTAAAATGTTCTCAGGACTTAACAGCCAGCTGATGCTGGTTTGTTCCTAGTTATTAACTGGTGCACCTATTTCAGTGACAAGACTTTGTGAACAATTAATGCTACCACCTACTCCTGAAATTCTGCTTCCCGTGGCTAATTTCCTTCCTTGACCACTGTTCAACTTTACCATCTCATTGAGGAAGTCAAACCTGCAAACCTGCCACCTTTAACTGAAGTCTGCTCAGAAGAGACCCTTCTCCAAGCAAACCAGAGATACTCTCCCTTCTTTGTCTTTTAACCCTTTGGTTTGTTTATCAGCAGGACATGCAGTCAAGATTATTAAAAAAAAACAGTTGTGAGGAACAAAGTTTTGTAAAACCTCAGTCTACACTGAGTACCCAACTGCTCTTCCCAGCTTGTATGAACCAACCCTTCTACAACTTACACCTACGCTACTTACATTCTTTGCAACGGAAAAGGGCTGTTTGATTCCACAATTCAGGTGTAAGAACCACTTGTCAAGTGCAGGTATCTAAGTTATCATCACAGGACCTTCAAATGCTAATACCATTAAAGAACTGTGGCATTTATTTAAAGACTAATATGCTAGGCACTTAACATTACAGTACAGTTAACTGTGTACATTAAACAGAGGAGTTCCAGTCACAATTTCTCTCCTCCTTCCCTTTGGAGATAATAAATTTGGATTTTTCCAATCTCTTTGAATTATAAAATTGCTGATTTGATAAAGAAGAGATTTTTCTGATTTGCACTATGGATGAGGCTTCTGCTTCCTTTTTCTAAACAACTTTGAATTTTTCTATCTAGTACGTAAGTTTGAACATACTGCTTGTTTCAGACTTCTTTGCAATAAGGATCATTTCAGCATAGTGGAACCAAGTGACATGTCTGTTATTAAATTCATACATTTGAATTCTCTGTGAAATCTTCAAAGAGTCTGTAGACGAAATGCTAGCAGCACAAATGACAGATTTGGGACCCAACATTTTCTTCTCTTCCTCAAATTTTGTGAACAGTGTAGGTTTTGGATTGAGATTTCAGGAGTTGATAAGATTTTTTCCATTATTATTATTTGCTTTTGAATGTCACAATTGTTGATGGATCTGTGATCTAAGCCACATTTGTACACTTTTCACAGAGTGACAGATCAGTGATTTCCTTTGGCACTAAAAGGTAGCCATTATCTTTTACAGTTTAGTCATTTTCGAGATTCAGAGTCTGCATTCATTTAATTCAAAGGACAGACACATATCAGTGAGAATCTCTAAACATTTCTACATTCCTGCTAAGATCTCTTTATGTGACTTTGCATACAGTTAAGTTTATTCCTCTCCATATAAAAGCATGATGGTTATATTTCTGCACAGTAAAACCCAAATAAATACTGAGAGTCATAAAGAGTTCCCTTTATTACTTTAGGCAGTGTACTAAAGCAGTGCAGAAGAGGCTAATAGATCCTGCAAAGCCATTGCTTTTTGCCCTTGTGCAAGTGAGCAGGACAGGATAACTGAAAAATTATTGTGACAGGCTCTCAGCTGTCCATAACTCTGAAGTTGGAACCACTATACTCTTTTCTTAAAAGTGATCAGATTAAAGACACTAAATGGCTGGCAGCATCATGATTTATTAAAACACACACTAAAACAAATTACTTTTACATGTCCAGGTAAGCATAATATGATGAGATAGAGTAAAATAAAAGGGTTTGCAAACAAATCTTCCCTTTATTCACTATACTTCACAGAGTAGGTACTTCAGTTCTAGTTTTCTAGGTCAACAATTTTTATCAGCTTTCTGGACTGCAACAAATTTACTATGGTCTGCTTGGGGTCCCCATCAAGATCCTCTTTCCTTTGGGGAGCTTTCTGCCAGCCCCTTGCGGCTTTTCTGCCAGCTCTCTGCTCGCCTTAGGAGTCTCCTAGCCTGTACTTGTGCAGCAGCATCCCGACTCAGGACATTTACCACTCCCCATTTGTCTCGCCTCACTCTCACCCAATCCATGTTCAGTTGTTCCCAGAAGAAAAAAAAGCAGTTTCCCCACTTTTTTGCTGGTACCATGATATTGATACTGTAGTGGCGTGAGCACTGCCAACAGACAGCCTTCCTGCCTGCTGCTCATCCATATTAATTGATGTACACATATAATAAAGTGAGTGATAGATGGTACTTATCACAGCTATTTCCAGTGACTGATCTGGCCTGCGTGCGATTAACACACAGTTGCATGACAACTTATCATACTAATTATTTTGAAAATCAACACATCATTGACTCCTTCAAGGCTGGAGGGAGGGAACAGTCACATTAAGACTGACTACAGGAACCCAGTCACAGCAGCAGTCTGGTCCAAAAGCAATCACCTGTTCTCTATAAGTTTCCAAGGACACTGCAAGGCAAAACAAGCTGGAACTCCCTGTTTCTTTGAGGCAAGAAGGACACTGTTGTTCAGATGTCTTGATCAACACTTCTCTGTGACAAGAGAATGACTTTGGGCAGCCTCAAAGTTGGACTCCAGTAGGAACAGGAGCTCCTCTTTGCAAGTGCATAAGAATCTCATTTCCCTTGTGCAAAGAGAAGTGCCTTGCTTTGCAAGCACCAGGAAATGCTCCCTCACAAAGAGGCAAGGTGCTGCCAGTCACTGGTATCTTCACTCCTGAAGAAATAGGGTTTCTCTGGACTCATAAACATATGAAGGCTGGGACAGGGGAGAGTTCACAGATCTTGAGAGCTTGGTGTTAATAACCAAAGTCGTGGGTTCAATCCCTGTATGGGCCATTCACTTAAGAGCTGGACTCAAAGATACTTGTTGGTCCCTTACAACTCAGAACATTCTGTGATTTCATGATCTCTGAAGGTACTGGGGAGATGGGGGCTGCTACTTGAAGCACTTTTTATATCAACACACTGGAGATGCCATGAGAAATTTCAACCAGCTGCAGTTTATGTTCTTCCAAAGCAGCAAAAAGAGAGCAACAAAGACTGTGACCTACAACACCTCTCCCTCCTTAACTGCATTAGAGCAGTCCAAAACCAAGTCATACATCACTGCCAGAGGACAACAACACTATTGGAATGTTCTATGCTGGTGTAAAAAAAATTAGTTGTATTTATTTTCCTCTTAGACCAATTGATATTTTGTGCTGAATATTATCTTTCGGGATATTATTTTTAAGGATCCCATGGTTTTTCTGCAATTGCTTTGAATTTAAATATTTGTTTTACGATGAGAACTTTTAGCATTAAAAAAATAACATTACTTGTTTTTTTAAGCCTAGTTACATTTTTGCCCTTAAGCTGCTTGGCTCTTTTGTATTAGTATATAGCTGCAAGGAACATGTTATTATTTTTGGAAAGGTTGCTTTTTCTATTTTTTCTTTATTAATTAATTACCCTAATATCTTAATCTTTTTTGGATATGTTTGGGTATTCTTTTCATTTGGAAGTTTATTTATTTTTTCCCTGGTACAATATGTTCTGTACTTCCAGATCTGCTAGATACTAAATTTGCTTAATTATCTCTCCTTAAAAGTTCACCCTTTAAAAATCATTATGTTGCGGACTCCGGGCTTTTCACAAAATACATTAAAATATTCATTGTGGTCTCCCTTTCTCTCTCAACATCAAATTGACTTTAATGAAAAAAAAAAAAAAAAGGAAAAAAGAAGACAATATTTAATTTATAAATGGAACGGAATAAAACACCTTTAATTATGTGCTAATAGACAGCAAGGATTTTTAATTAAATTGTAATATGGAAAAAGCACAGTATTTTCACAGTATGCATGGAATTGAAAATCTTGTTTATGTATCAGTTGCCAGATTTACTAAGCTGTTTCAGAAAAAGCTCAAAATTTTAATATAGAGGGTATACTTCCTTTCAGTATTTGTGTGCAAGATGATTAAGAAGAGTGACATAGCATAAAAATGAATCAGTATTTGCAGTCTAGAGATGGACAGTGTAGTCATCAGAGGTGACACTTTCAAAGTGTAGGTGACCCACATAAAGGCCCCCATATCTTAATAGCTATTTACCTTCTGAATTTCCATGGAGCTGTAAAGGTGGTGCCCAAGCACCAGTTTCTCTCTGTTCTGCAGCCTGGCATTCTGGCTGCATCTGGGGAAGGTGTTGCCCCAGGGGTCTCACCCTGGACACCAAGATTTCTATGATAGGATCAAATCTGAGACACAAGAGATCACAGCATTCTGGCCTATTATTGTTCCTGACAAAAACTGACACCTGGCAAGTAAGAAACAGTATCTTTGAGACAGAAATACATTTTCAGTCCTATTCCTGCTCCCTGATCTTGTAATAGTTTGTGGCATAAACATGGATTACACTTAAGTTTTTACTGGAGCCCATAAATTGCATCTGTCTTGAACATGTATTCCTTATTTGACAACTGTGTAAAGCACCTTCAAACAGTGATTTTTGTTAGATTTCTGGTGTAATTTGTCTTTCTTTATGTCTATAAAAGGCATCTAGACAGATCAGTAGCAGCTTTCTTTCACTTCAGATCCATTCACAACTATTATGAGTCACTCAGTGGTTTAGGTCCTTAAAGTTCACCTAAAGACACTGCATAAGAAGTCTTGCTCGCAGTCCCTAATATTTCATGAAAATCAAAGTCATTAAAATTCTCCACCTTTTCTTTTATTCACAATTTTCATTACTTCTTACAACTTTTAAAACAGAATATGAATCAAGAATGAACCATGGACTTCACAAAAAAACAAAAGTACAGAATATGAATCAAGAATGAACCATGGACTTCACAAAAAAACAAATGTTACAGTCTCTATTCTTAAAGTAATGCACCTTATTTCTTTAAGGTCTCAAGCCCAAACTATTTTCTATCAATAGCATTTGATTCAACCTGGACTGGAAATTATCAGGTCCGTTCATGGGTCACAGTTTATAATTATCTTCTCTCTCTCAGATCTTATTCATCACACAAACCAGCTATAACAGACTTCACAAAAGGCTTTATTTTGCCTGGTTTTGCACATAAATACTGTGTTTATATTTACTTCAGATACAAATGGTGCCACCTGCTCCTCTTAGTACCCTGACATTTGGTGCTAATTAGATGGACTTGCATTATCAACAGCACAGTAATACAGTGCTGCAGCAGGCTCTGTTACCATGGATCCTAATGCACTCAGCATTCCACAGGAAATTTAGCAGAGCATAAGAAATAAATCTATTCCTGTGTGAACTTGCACCAGTTTTGTGATACAATTAAGGTACGTCCTCAAAGTCTGCTAGATTCAAGGGTAAACACCATTATTATTTCTAAACTTTTATTAATACATTCTACCATTGAGTCATCATGTAGGTAAAATAAAATTGCAAGTAGACAGTGCTAATTGAAACAAGTCATGCATTCAAGCTGTACAGGAGAATGAATCTCAACTGGGGATCAGTTGCCACAAAAGACTACTGGCATCTCTAAGTGAAAAAAGTCAAAACAATTCATACTTGTAGGACTGTTACACTGAATAGCTGCTGTGAAAACTCACACTATTTGTTCCTTTTTAAGCCTACTTGAATGTACCTAATTACTATACTCTAAAACTTAATAAACAGGGGGCTAATCAAAAACTTGCTTGTACAGAGTGATTTGACTGTAGAGTTTAATAAACTCTACAGTTGAAATTAAATAAGAAAGAGGAGGAATGGATTATGATGCAAGCAGAAGGTGAAGAAAAGATATAAAAATAGCACAGAAATAAAACCATTAAATAAGCAGGCAACATAAAAAAAATTCTTTCCTTTCTCCCATTCTCACAGTGAAATGCATATAAACACTAATTCTTCCCATCTGTTCTAGGGTCCAACAACTCTATATTTCATAGCAGAAGTTACTTGGCAATTTCTGCTTCAGGCATCAGCCTCTGGCATTTTTTGGGGTTCTTCCTTCATTTTTGTCACTTTCTGTGTTTCTCTCCTGCACACATCTTGGAGCGCTGTGGAGCCAGAACTTCTTTTTTTCAATTTTACCCAACTTCTCACATCTCAGTGGAAAATTTCAACACCTGGGTTATAAATTGCACATCCTGTGTTCTCTGAATGGGCTTTTTTAAGAAACTACCGAAGGCAAGTTTGAAAATTATTGCTTTCCCCTGCAATTAAAATAATTGCTATAGTATGGAGCAACATGCTGCAAATAAGGTAAAACCAGGGAGTGATCCCCTTCCCAAAGCTGAAAGCATCACAGCACAATGAAATTATGTGGTATGACACATAACCTCACCAGGCTCAGGCTGCTATCTCCATGTGAGTCCTCTAAGCTTCATCACAATCGAATTCTATTCAAAATATTTAACCTTTAAAAGAGGAAATTCATTTCAGAATCACCTTATTAAGATCAGTTTATGTAGGTGACATAGCCCAAGGGAAGTGGAAGAAGACAGGCCAGACAGCATCTACAGGTGTAAAAGCTTTTTATGGGGTAGTATAAATAATAAACTACTGCATGGAATAGATAAGCAATTAGGCAGGTGGACAATACATGATTTGGGGCAGAATATAAGTAACATTTCCCCTCTTTTTTTCTCTCGCTCTTTTTTGGCAGGTATGAATGGACAATGGACCTAGGTTTGCATAGCATAGTTCTATCTACAAGCAATCACATTAAGAATCAAAATCACAGTCACAAGTACTACCAAATCAGTGTGTATTTGATTTATCACTTGCTAACTGTGGGAACAGTTAGCAATACTGGAATTACAGTTTCTGTACCTAAATTATCAATTCATGGAGTGGTGATGAAACCGCAGTGCATGAATACAGTACACATTTTTGAAACAGGAAATCTCAAAGTTTGTACACAGCCTAACAAAAAGTAAAATATTCTCTTATCTGACTGGAGACTTGACTTTGCTTTGAGGCCTGAAAATCATTCAGCCTACACAGTCACTGGCTGCTTCCCCTCCACCAAAGCTTACCAGTTCACATAATTTCACAGCTGGGAGGGTATCTGTGTCCATGTAGCTGAGCGCAATCTTACTCTGGGTGGCTTATGAATAACCAAGAATTTGTCTGTTGTATGGCATGAATACTGAAAAGGAAAGAGAGATCTACTCTAAAACCTGCCCAAGAAAAGTTTATCCATCAGAAAGAGGGGCTTGGTTTTAATAAATGTCAGAAGAATACGTGTACCTGGTTTAGTGGTGAATACGGCAGTAACAGACTCAATGATCTTAAGTCTTTTCCAACCTTAACAATTTTATGATTCTTTGAATACAACAGTTCCCAGAAATAAGGAAGGACATTAAGGAACCTTGCAAACAAAAAACGCTTGTGTTAAATATGAGATTTCCACAATTATCAATGTACCTTGAATTAAAAACCAAACCACATTTTCCTTGAACTCATGAGATACCAAATATAATCCATTTCCGATGTCATGACACTGCCAAAAATTAGTCATTCAAAATAGCTGAATAACA
Source organism: Pseudotriccus pelzelni (assembly GCA_035584735.1). Lineage (NCBI taxonomy): Eukaryota > Metazoa > Chordata > Aves > Passeriformes > Tyrannidae > Pseudotriccus > Pseudotriccus pelzelni. The sequence goes on along the minus strand of JAWMRA010000041.1, from coordinate 19,730,960 downwards.
TGTCTCTGTAACACATACACAGTAACTTGTTGAAGTTTACATCCTACTCTTTTTAAAAGGGTCATAATCCAGGACAACAGAAGAGGCACAAGTGCTCCAAATTGTGGAAATAAGTTTAAAATTAAAAAAAAAAAAAATCTGTAAGAGCATCAGATTTGGATTCTTCAGAGAGTTTCATTCTGTTGTAGGAGAATAGCTACTGGCATACCTGGGGTTCAGGAAATATATAACTGTTAAGAGGTAAGTATACTCAGCTCCTGCCTGACATTCTGCTTCTACAATCATATCTTTGATTTTGAGGAAGAGGTGAAATGCCTAACTTAGTATCTTCTGAAAAATAGCCTCACAGAAGGATTTATCCATTGTCCAGGGACACAGAAAACTACTAGACATCAACGTCAACGTTTTTATCTGTGTGATTTGTCACAATCAGTATGTCATTTATACACACTGTCATAATTGTCTCCATCAATTGTGTACTAGATAAACATTTACTGTTTATGTACTGCATACAAGAAAATATTATACACTGCTCTGACAAAAATTATTTTCTTTTCTGGGTCCCAAATCATACATTTTTGTCCTCATCTTAAGCTATAGACTTATGGGGTGGCTTTGTTACACTTATACTTCAATAGAGAATGTAGTTCCATCACAGCAAAAATACTTCTTAAAAAGCTTAGCAACATTTTGGCTTGTAGGGAAAACAACAGAAAAAAACAGGATTAGGTTAAAAATGTGACTCTTGCATTTTAGAACTAAACCAGTTTGAAACTTTTGGTTATATGCATTTGATTTTTATGCTAGATAGCACACTATAGTATTTTCATTGGAATAGAGTAAGGTTTAATTCTCTTTTGCTTTGACTTGTAAAATGGTCTGATTTGATTTCAATTCCAAATGTCAAAATCCTTTTTGAAATAGAAGATTAATATTTTTTTCAGTTCTGCTTCTCAAGAGGATTTCCTGAATAATAAATTAAGAATAAAGGTTTTGACCCTTATTACATTTTTTTCCCACTTTCCAAAATAAGTTCTGAACATGTAACAGCAGTCACTGAAAACATTCCATTTCATCTGAGCCTAGGAACGAGGGAGAGGGGACTGGCAACCGCTCTCCCATGGCCTCCCAGTGCATGTCAACGTGAAGAGGTCCAGCCCCAAGGCCCAGCTCCCACAGCATCGGGTCCTCTGTCTCCAAACTGAATGCTATTACTCTTAATAACTCCCCGAGCCTTTCTTCACATCCCACTGAGAATTTCTATGCTGAACTGAAAATCAGTAACACAAAGACTAGAGGGAGGAAAGGGAGTTGGGAAAAGCAAAGTATTTTGCTCCAAAAGTATCCTCCATAGACCTGCATACAGACAGGGATGACAAAAGAATTAAGGCAAAGATTTTATTCAGGAGAATAAATGCATTCTGTAACATATGTACATGTATACTGTAAATCATGTTAATATTTAAAAATTGTATGCTCCAGACAGTAGATGTATATGGATGGTAAAAAGCAAAGAATAGGATTATATCACCATCATTTGATCAGAAAGTCAATCACATACAAAACTGAAGAACAAACAATATGACCAATGAAAAGTGTTAATAATGCACTTTGTCAAATAACCCCCTGCTCTCTAGGGAGGTATCATAAGGCAGCAAAGTACAAGCACTTCAAACTACTATTTCATTGTAGAACTGGCTATAGAATACTGTGACATGGTAGATAATATATTTAAGACATTCTTCATGTTGCCATAATCATTCTCAAGGCTCTTCATCTGTGAAATGCTACTGAGTTCAGTGTAGTCCTGCACAGATGCACAAGTGGCCCCCCTACCTTGCAGGACAGTAAATTGTTTGAAGGAATAATTACAACTGAAATGCTTGATCATGATGTAATTAAGTTCCTCATTCTAAAATGAGAATTAATTTAAACTAGCACTCAAAACATCATTTAAAACATATACTGAGGTATAGTAAAAGTACATAGTCTTTTAAAAGAGTTACTAAGGACTTGAACATCATTAAAACATAATCCTTTGAAATTTCACATAGCCACATTTCAGACAACTAAATATCATAATGAAGCATCAACCAGAGATATTGTAAAGGACCAACAAGAACAAGTAGAAAACCTCAAAAAGAGAAAGGATGCTGGTTTTTATTTGGATGACTGCACCAGACCCAGACTGGGATAGGACTACAATGAGTACGTTTATAATCACAACTGGTATATGTTCAGACATACCTTTCTAAAATGGAAGAAAAAAAATACATTAACCAAGAAAAAAATAGATTTTTTTTTTTAAGGAGCACTGTAAAAGGGTGAGGAAGGTGGTAAAAGCAGCATTTACATTCTAAAAGCACGCTTTCTTTTTCTAATGTCACTATATCACTGGAACCAAACATATAGCTTTGGTGTTAAAGGCTCTAAAAGTAAAAGCAAACATGATTCAATATTACAGTGAATGAAGCTGCAAGAAATTTTAATTTTTTTTCAGAAGAGTGATTCACGCTAAATGACGAAAAGAAAAAATATAATCCATGGAAAACAGAACCATATAACAGCAGACTAAAAGAGATTTCAAGGAATAATATGTACCACAGTCCACTCTCACATATAATTTTTCTTCCATCAATTCTATAAAATTTCATAATTTAGTATTGCTGAGATTGAATTCTGGGTTGATTACCCTTTTCATAGGATGTTTAAAGTTCTTGTCTTTATTCCAAGGTTCTGTGCAACCTGCCTTTAAAGCTCTGCTTATTCTCACCCTACTTTTAAGATCTAACTCTTTTCTTCTGAAGTGAAAAGCAATGTAGCTTCCCTTCTGATCATTCCTTTAAAGCTTTTCTTATCCTACTCAGCCTTTGACTACTGACCTCTCTGTGATTTCCACAAAGAATCAAGTTATTACTCTCATTTGGGCAACCATATCCTCTCAAATCTCATAACTCTTCATGTCAATAAAGCAACACTCATGTACAGCACTGAAGGTCTGGCCACTATACATCCTTTGTATTTTACGTCTGTGCAACTAAGTTGCAAAATCTTTGGTCTCATCTTTCAAACCTTGTTTCCTTATTGTCATCATAAATTATATGAAAGACAATTTCACAGAGGAACTGGTAAAAACATTTCAGATAAAATGGGAAGTGACCTTAATGCTCATTCAAAATTCAACCCAAATCTTATGCAGACCTGAAAGTCTCATACTTCAGCTTGCAGAGGTGTGGGTCAGTCAGAGCCTGGCTAAAGAAACAATGTTTAACAGAGAGTTCCAGGCAAGTTTTAATATGAATGCTGATATCCAGGCCATAGGTAGATCTATGGAAAAGTGCAGAAGCTACATAAATTCATCTGACCTTTTTCCTGCAGGCTGCCAGGTATCAAACTTTACATTCTGTGCTATCTCACTGCCTACAGAAATTGCAAATGTAAAAGACCTTTGCATAATTCACTTTCAGTTCTGTTAGCCGACATGAAGAATTGTATGATTTAACACAGTAAATTAATTTTTCTTACTTTCATTAAGTAATGAAAAGGTTTTCCTCTAAAATTTATACTCTAATTTTGGAAAAAACTTAAAATACTATATATATATATATATAGTCTAATTTTGTGAAAGCACTTGTAATCTTATGTTTGTTATTTATTTGGAATTACTAATTACAAAGTCAATTCCTCAGTTTTCATCTGTACGTTTTTCTTTCTAGATAGTTTTTATCTGTAAATTGAGGAATGTTACGTACTTTTAAGTATAATGCAAAACATGACCACTTTTTTGTCCATAGTCTTTTGGCATATGTTAACATTTCTGTCCGAAAAGTTTTTCAAAAATAAATTATTCCAGTAATCTGCATACAGTCCATGTGTTTGTTATATTTTCAGATTTTATATGAAATATAGAATGTCATTTCAAACATTGAAATGACTGGACATGGCACTTATTGCTATAGTTTAGTTGACATGGGGGTGCTCAGTCAGAGGTTGGACTCAGTGATGTTGGTGGTCTTTTCCAATCTTAATGATTCCATTATTCTATGATTCTAATATATCCTGCAAGAAGGTTCAGTGAATTGCAGAGCTTATTCTATCACACTCCAATCCAGCACTTACAACATTCATAAAACTGCCACTTTAAGAAACTCAGTCACTTGTTCAAAATTTAAAAGGAATAAAATTAATTTGTTTCATTTGCTGTAGTTTCAACAGCCACAGACAATTTAAAATGTTACCTCGAAGTGCTTCTCATGCTGGAAATTATTTGTTCACTTCAAGATCAGAGAATAATTGTTGAACTATCTGAGAATCTCTGAAGAACTGTTCTTTCTATAGTATGCCTCAGGAAAAATCTGTCAATAGTCAGAAGCCAACACTGACAGTGAAAAAGCACACTTATTTCTGAGTCAAACAATGCTTACATGGCACTTAAATTCCACTGGACTCCTCTGAACAGGTTTATGATGTGTGCAAATGACCCCTCATTTTATTTCTTCTTTGTTTGAAGGAACAGGACAGGCAAACAATGTTCAATTTTTAAGTAAAACCTAAATATGAAACTGAAATATATACCTTTTTCAACAAATATTCTGCATAGTTCAACAGGATATTGCATCCTGAAAATCTATGATATTATCAGTAAGTCACATATTCAGATCTGAGGATTATTTGCTGATAACCTATGTACAGAGAACTGTCATGTATTAACTGCCCTTTTGTTTCTATCTATGAAAATATCTGTAAGAATGCTAAATTACTTCTAAACGTTTATATAATTCAGTCATAATTAATATAAGCGAATATTACAGTTATCACCAGGATCTTACATGCACTGGGAAGCTTGATTGCTTTTCTGAGATGCTGATGATCAATTCAACCATGGAATAGGATTCATTTCACTTGATTTGAGGAATCTAAAAGTGGGACACCTCATCCAATTTAGTCATCGAGGTCTATTTGCCATCCGTAAAGAGAGATGGGCATTCCCACAGGGTAAGTCATAAGCAGGTTACTGACAATGGAGGTGGTCTGCCAAAAGTTGGAGAATAAGTAAATCCTGTCTCATGAGCTCTATCCAAGTGTATACCTGCAAGCCCAAAACATGCACTAGTCCAGAGTCAAAATCATTATGCCCAGCCATGCAGTTAAACCAGTAAAAGTTCAATGTAACAAATATACTCCTCCTCCCCTGTATATTGATTTTTAACACAAATTAGGTACACTTGTGCTTTTACCTTTTATGATTCTATGACCTCTCATAAGAACCCTCCATACAAAAACATCTATCTCAAATGCTGCGTGCAAATAATATTCTGGAAATATTGAACTATAATTGGTACCTTTAATGACTACACTCATCCATTAAAAGCCAAATTCTGACCTCCTTTTCTACAATGATTTACACTATGGTCCATTATGTATGTCCCACTAATTTTGCTGAAACTATTTCTTCAATAAAATTCTACTTAGTAGATTAAAAAGCATCTGCATCTGTTTACAGGTGACCAATCTGAACTCCCTTCCATAAAAGGTGCACAAATACTTATAAATTAGGGACATTTCACAGGTGAATAATTATTCAATGTATTGAAAATGTTCATGATATTAAAGCAATCTTATGTATTTTTATTGCTGCTTGACGAAATTATGAAACCACTCAGTTTACCTTTACTAATCATATAATAAAATTAAAGTAATTATTTATAAATTATAATATTAATATAAATATTAAAATGTACATTTACTTCTAGTATAGTAGTATCCAACATCAGAATAAGTTGAAACATATTTTAACACCAAACAAAATCAGTAAAGAGATCACAATAGAAAGATTGATTTACTATTTGCTTTGCCCTTGTGCTCATATTTGTTTTACCTTGCTGATATCCTGTTAATCAAGTATTAACTAATAGAGAAAAGACTGTTTCGTGGGAATTTCTGCCTTAACAGTTTATGCTGTAAGTCACTACATATACATGTGAGACAACATTTTTCTGCATTTACAAAACAGAACAAACATACTACTTTATTTGAGCTACTGAGAAACTGTGCACTGGTAAATTTAGATATGCATTTTTAATCAATAGATACTCCAATAATATTTTAAAAAGCTGATAAATATTGATCTATGGATTAAATAGAAATTGAGGACTGCAATGAGGTCTCCCCTCAGTCTCCTCAACTTCCTCGTGAGGGGAAGAGGAGGGGCAGACACTGATCTCTCCTCCATGGTGACCAGTGACAGAACCCCAGGGAACGGCCTGAAGTTGTGCCAGGGGAGGTTTAGGTTGGATATTAGAAAAAAGTTCTTCATCCAGAGGGTGGTTGGGTACTGGAACAGCTCCCCAGGGAAGTGGTCACAGCACCAAGCCTGACAGAGTTCAAGAAGCATTTGGACAATACTCTCAGGCACATGGTGTGACTCCCAGGGATGGTCCTGTGCAAGGCCTGGAGTTGGACTCCTTGTGGGTCCCTTCCAACTCAGCACATTCTGTGATTCTGTAAGTCCGTCCCTTTTTGCCACTCAGAACAGCTAATAAATGAAATAATGCAATGTTAGTTTGCAGTTAGTCGTCTTCTGCATGTAAGGGCAAGAGCAGTCAAATCCTGCTTCTGCTCAGGAGCTGAGCACAGACGAGGTTTTCTATCCTACTGACTTACTCAGAGGGATCAGTGTCACAAGCAGCAATTTCCTTTCCTTTGCCACACAGACTCTGAAAACACCAGATGGGGGGGTCTACCATTCTTCAGTTTTATCCACTCAGTCCTTTGTATGCAGCCACACGCATGTTTTATTTGGATAAGGAAGGAGCTTTTAAAACAAAAGTTGACTGTCTCCATTTCACTTGGTGGAGCAGTCCTGCTGTGTCCCACTGCACAGCAATTAGGGCAAACCAAGCCATAGTATGATTTCTGGGGGTACAGCTGTGGCCCTCCAGATCAAAGAAACATACCAACCTGAAGTAAAATATTTTAAAATGAGTACCATGGGGACCCCAGCTGCTCATCATCAACTGCTTCACTCTGCAGAGGTGCACTGTTCAATTACATAGGTGTGGCCTCAGGGCACCTGGCCTCCTAGGGAAGAAGATACCCCACAAAGGCCACTCTTTCTCTGCCCAACTGATATCCCCCCACCATGCAATAAACCAGGAGCAAACGTATCATGGACCACTACCAGTGAATATAGAAGACTATATTCAACCAAAATAACATGCCTGCTGCTGATTTGGGTAATGATGTTTCACCTCCAAAGTTACCAAGCAAATTAGTTCACAGGACAGTGCTATAGTGGTTGGGCAGTGGTCAGCAGGTCTGAAGGATGACTAGCCTCCTGTGAGGGTACAAAGAGCAGATCAGCCTGTCTGACCACATCTAAGGACATTGAAAACTATGCAGCAAATGGTCCATGAAGACTTAAACTATTTTTATTTTACTATTTGTATTCTAACTAAGTGTCTATTCAGGCAGAAAGTATTCACATCAAATGTTCATACTTATAAAATGTTAGCACTGTAACCTGAAATGCTTGAATATTGGCAGACATGTATATACAAAACTAACACAGTTCTTCCAGTTTTCTCACAAGGCAGGATTACAAGAACATGCTCAAAAAGGAAAAACCAAATATCTTTTCTACCCGAAGAAGGATATCTGGTACTCAGGCTTATATATAAGATGTCTTCCCATTCACAGCAAGGGTCTGTTTGTGGCAGACCAGGAAAGCAAACTGATGAAGAATCGCACACACCGACTATCGACTTTCCTGTTCTACTTGCATCTGTTCAAAGCAGTTGGGCTGTACTAGAAATGACAGAGTAACTTACTACTGTCTCCCAGGAACAAGGATTGAGTGCAGATGACATTCTTACATGTGTAACATCTAAGTTATATTGTAAGTAACAATGGTTACAAGTTTTCAGAGGCTACATTTGGAAGGTACAGTTCAAGAATTCACACAAAATTCATTCACTAGGATATGACCTAGTGGCTCTGAGCTGGAATAAGAATTTCTGGATTCATATGTTATTAGCAAACACATGCACATACACATACATATTAAAAGTATTCCAACTTGGCAGCAGGTATATCAAATATAAAATGGCAAGATCTTCTATTTAAATGACTGTGCAGTAGATTATGAACCATGACTTTGTAAAATATTATAAATCTAAATTTGATGTGTTTCATGACAGAATACAAAACCTGAATTCCTATTTATTAGTAAAATAATAGTGAATTCCTATTTATTAGTAAAATTAAAAACCTCTGTGGAGTATATAAACAATTTCTCTTTCATATTAGAATAAGAAGTTTTTTTAAATGATAAATTTTGTAGATGAATCTAAGCTTAACAGTCTAAATTTGAAATTTTAGGATTTAGAAGTGCTATTCCACTGGATGTGTTATAGAGATTTAAAACACTGGTGAAACAACGAAATGGGTGACAGCAAGTGAAATGAAGAAATCAAATCAGTGAATGGGTAGCATATGTTAGGCCCCTGATTTGACAGCTCTTGGTCATGTTAATTAATACTTAAGAACATTAGCAGTTGCCAGAATGAAATACTATTCAACTTGTATCTTCTGAAATTCTGTAATTTCTGTATCAAAAGATGGTCCTTTGTGAATATGTATATTTTGATCAAATATACCTTAAGCTATGGTCTTCTACCACTTATCAGGCTATTGGACACTGACAGAAGAGAGATGGCAAAGTTCATGCCTGTCAGTTCTCCACCATCAGTAGAGAATTTAGTCTAATCATTCCGACCTGATGAGTAGCACAAGAAACTCTGCCTTTCTGTCTTATTAATTTTGACAGAATGTCACTCACTAACCTCAGACAATCAACCTTTTTTTTTTGGAATTCACTACCAAGGCTTCTGAAATTTGGAACTAGACAAAATCAGCAAAAATGGTGAATTTATTGCATATGATGTAACATATTAAAGAGATTAAATTTCATTCAAGTTATTGGAAGAGGTCTTGATGCCAGCTGGGACATGATCTATGGTCTTAAACCCAAAAGTAAATGCTTTCTGACTCCATGTATTATTTAATCACACATGATGCTGTTTGATTTAGTGCTACATTAGAGGCAGCATGGGACCACTGCAGTGCAGCTACCTGTAATGCACAATTTTCTTTGTTCTGAGATATTGTACAAAGCAGAGTAAGAAACAGCTCCAACTACGACAAATACTCCTCGAAGTCTTTTGGGTCCAATTGATGTGATTGGTAGCAAAGATTCAACAGTCGAGTTGGCCCCAGCTTATCATGCTGCAAATCTGACTACTTTACTGTACTTACATAAAACAGCAATAGACATCTAATAGATATAAATAAAAAGTCAAACATCCTCTGTGATTTGTTCAGAAGATACTTTTCAAATAGAAATCCAGAAAATGGCAAAGAGCAGCAAAAGAATAGAAAGAATAAGAATTGCCCTTTTTAATTCATGCCTAAACATCCTGGTCACAATGCACAAGTCGCACAGAGGGAGAGTACACAGCTATTTCTTTGTGCTCTAAAACACTTCTCCTGAACCTTAGTGCCTTCTGAAAATGTGGTAAACTGGTGTGTCTCAATTACATCTGTGCTGATTTTCTTAATTTTCTGTAGGTCTCATCAAGAAAAAAACCTAGAGTTTAGGAGTGATTTTATGGTTATTAGAACCACTACTCAAACTAAATAGCAATGCAATGTACCTCTAAAAGATTCATATTCCACTTTTCAATTTGTTCTATAAACTTTTCAGAATGCGGCTGCATACATACATGAGTAAATTTACCCTTTCTGTTAATATTTTTAAGTACAGTTGTATTTTCAAAGAGGATAGTTAAGAAAATAATTAAATAATGTATCTGTAAAATTCCTCGGTATTCATGATATCCACTATACAGCACTGTGACCTTTTTTTTTCAGTGAAACAAATACTTCAGTTTGATAGAGTTAATTGAAATTAAGCTAATTTACACAGGTATCTGTATACTTTTGGAAACTCTTCCATCTTTATTTTTAGCAACACAGCCATTATAGGCAGTTAAAGGCTGATTAGGTTTGAAGAGTAATTAAAATACCATACAAAACAAGAGAAGAGACTACTTCTGTAGGGATTTGCATGAAGATTCTTAATTAATGTTTTTGTTGAGGTTTTATTAAAGGGCCACATTTTGCTGTTCAAAGAATGTAAGCACTTTGATAAATGCATGCCTTTAAGGAATTCTGTGGGGAAAGTCCAGAACAAATCCCAATCAAACTGTCTTCTTATGTCAGATTTGAATTTGAGGGTATGTTTTTATCCATTAAAACATGATAGAGTATCCAACTTTGTTACATATTACATTTCTATCTCCTTATTCACATAAACACGTCTATATGTGTAAGCACATATCTACATACAAATACTTGAGAGAGAGAGAGAGAGAGAGAGAGAGAGAGAGAGAGAACTTCAGAATTTTTTGTTAGAATGAAATCAAATATTAGCAGTCACTGAGATTAATGGAAGCAAATCTGAGTAAATTTCATTTAATTCTTACCCCTCTCTTTACTCTTCTTCATTAATGCTGCTTTCTTTTTCTATCACTGTGTTTTACTTTTCTGAAAGAATGATGGTTATTTTATACAATATAGTATATTGTCAGAACTTCTTTTAAATGTAATTATTAAAAGAGCACTCTGTAATATCTTTGTTTCATTTCAAAATATTTTAGTCACCCTTCTGTAGACTTCTTAAGAAAGACAAGACCTAGAAATCTATCTTAAGGCAGGACTGACAAGTAATAGCTCAACAGCCAAGAGCTGGAGCTAACAGCTCAATGACAGGAATAAATCTGGTCAGTCCACAATGTTCCTAAATAATGCTAAATCTTCAGCTACCAGAAACTTGGCCCACCAGTTGAGTGGGAAGCTGAGGGACATGATGAAAATACTTCAGGATGTCAAATTTAAAGTAGGCATAGAGTCTCTTCCTTCTCCTGCAACCACGGTGCAAGTCCTTTCTCTGGAAAAATCAATAAGAATCAAAGGATCAATGCTGTCTCTGTCTTTACAGTTTTCTGCTGGGGGCACAAGGATGAGCAAAAAGATTCTTATCTCCTCACTTCTCATTCCCACAGAGATCCCAATGCTAAAGAAAGACTGTTGAAGATTCCTGAAAGATTCATGTCTCACTAAAGATCTCCTTATATTTTCTATATTTATGAATATAGAAAACCTGCGTCTTGAAAAAATATGTGAAGTAAAGCTTCTTGTAATTTCTGCACATGGTTCAATCCTAGTAGTGCTCCATTCTTTTCCATTTTGTTGTAGTATGACAAATGAGTTTTCTCTGCAAATGCTTTTCTCCTTCCCTGAATAAAAAAGATTAAAAGTAGTCATCCAAATACTGTTTTGTTCTTACTAAGATCATGGCCCAATTTGATTTTTTTTTTTTTTAATTCCAGAGAAGTTGGAACAAATCTTTAATATTTTTCGATGAACTATTCTAATATTGAGGATTTGATCAATGTACACTCAAATTCAGAAACATACAGAGCTAGCTGCAAATCAATAGTGGCAAAGAAATTACTTTTTCAAAGTTTAGGTGAATCATTGTTTTCTGTAAAATGGCAAAAATCAGAAAGTAAACAAACAGGCAAACCCAAAAGAAACTTATTTTATTTATCTCCAAAGAACAAATTCTTTTAGGAATAAGAAGCAACAGCAACCACAAATAAAGAGGATTTTAAAACACAGTTTCAATAAATAACAGTTATATATTTAAAATAACAGTTTAACTAAACTGTTCAAGCCATTACAACACTTGACTGTAATAATCAGTAATGCATAAGAATGGAAGTAATAAGAAGGCTTATGCCTTTGTGTAATTCTAACCTTGAAGGAAAATAAATTCACTTCAGGACTTCCAGTGCTAAAAACACTGCTGATTTTACACGGAAAAAAATGAAAGAAAGGTTTTTCACTACTAAGCATTTTCTAATATCTTCACAGGAAAAAAAAAATGCTTGAAATTGGATTAGATCAGTGGCATCCTCACTGCAGCTAGTAAAAATTTAAAGCTATGAATAACTCAACTAAATAGAGAATAGGGATATCAGTTTTAGTGTTGTTGGGAATTACAAATGTTACATGAGAAAAAGATTCAAGTACCTCCTAAGTAAGATAAACAGGAAGGCATAATAAAACCCATCTCAAGCCTGAGAAAACTTTATACCTATTTATTTACCTTTTAATATCACTGGAGAGGGAAATTTTCAGATTATGGCTGTATCTCAAGCTTTTGAATATCTTTCAGTGTGCTACTGCCTACTGACATCACAGAATCATTCAAGGTTGCAAGAGACCTCCAAGGTCATCTAGACCAGCTGTCAACCTCACACCATCACAATTACCCCTAAACCATACCACCCAGTGCCACATCCAGAAGCCTCTTCTAGAGACAGGAACGTGATACTCAAATTGGACTGGTGGGCAAAACACAAAAAGAATCTTACTGTCTTCAGTGCCCAGGTAAAAACACAGGAAAATCAGGATAAATGGTGTTTTTAAGTTCAGTCTTCTAGTCCTCAATTAGAGATGGGAATACAGAATTATATAATCATAGAATAGGTAAGGTTGGAAGGGACCACAAGGGGTCATCTGATCAAAGCTCCCTGGTCAAGCAGAATCATCCAAGAGCACATGGAACAGGACTGGATCCAGACAGTTCTGAATATCTCCAGTAAAGGAAACTCCTCAACCTCCCTGGGCAATCTGTTCCTGTGTACAGTCATCTGCATATTCTTTTAAGCACTGAGCTGAAACTACACAGAAAATATCAGAGAAAACCTACTGGAAGGACAAATGGCAACTGGGATAGGCCAACGTTCAAGGTTTCAGTATTAAGTTATAAATAACTAAATGTAACAGCTCCTATATTCTTATTGAAATTTGGGGATTCATTCATTTCATTTACTACCATTATTTCAGAGCAGATCTGGCCATGAAGTAAACCTCTGTCTTCTCAAGGGAAAGATAATTTCAGGAGTGAGATATTTAATCTTTAGCAGACATAGAAGACCATAGTATACTGACTCATCTCTGGTATGAAGAACCAGCCAGGATTTCATTGCTGCCTCTGTTCTGTGCATGGAAGGCCCTAAAAAATGAACTGGGGTGTGTCAAGATGTCATTTGTAATTATCTGTGTTTATGCTGGCCTGAGGTCATTCCCTCATTGTCCACCTAACATTTTCCTTAAATCACAGGAGGTTTATTTTGAACTTCCCCCCGCTCCCCTGCAATCTCTTGTTTTACTTTACTTAAAATGAACATATTTTGGTTATTTTTGTTACCCAACCCTTTAAATTTGAGTTAGATAAGCATAGCAATCATGATGAATCACCAGCTTGTTTCAGGTCTGCTGCTGTCCGAGTGTCTTTTCTATTGTGGTAAATCACTTTTAACTGGTTTTAGACATGAGTCCTATCACTTGTAAGTGCTCTTGCAGAAGAATTCATTTGTTTTTCCCCTGTGGGTGAAAATACATGTGCAACCAGCATGAGACCGCCCATGTCTTCATCTCACCACTTGATACCATCTTAACTTCCTGGGTGCAGAAAATATGTTTTCTTTCTATTTTCAGGTACAGAGTACACACCATAATTTTGTTTCATAAAATATATGGATATCTGTTTCAATCAGAAATTATTTTGGATCTCTCAAGATATGGCCTATGCATTTTATACACTACTTTTCACTTGGTAATTTAATTTGACAGATGTGATAAGGCTGAGACAAGTCATACAACCATCTGTGGTAACATTTAGAGCTTCACAAACTACAGCACATACACCACTCATTCCACCTGAAGAACTTAAAAAAACCCATCTATTTTCTACTTAAAATAGTAAAACCGAAATAATTCCTTTCCAGACATGGGTAACTACCCAGCCATGACTTACTGCTAAATGAATCAAGGCCAAGAAGTAAAAGATTAGAGTAATGAGCTACCATTTACCTCAGTGAGGAAGTGAATATAATCTTTTTTTGGTGGACTTAAGTGGTAAAAGGCAGAAGACAAAGGCATTGCTGAAACGAGAGTGTGCAAGCATTGGCTCTGATATTTCTGTGAGATGTATCTAACGACTGAGAAGCCCAGTGCAGTGTTTGAATTCATGGCACAGTACATATACAATAAATCTGATGGTTCAGAAAGTGCAGGAATGCATGTGCTTGGATACCGCACAGTGTGACAAAGCCAGGAGAACAGGGGTGCTGGTGTGCAGAAGGTTTGGAAGAGCACCTCTATAACAAAGGCTGTGTGAAAGTGTCACCAGGCAGCCAGAAATCTTGGGACAGGCAGTGAACAAAAAAGTTCATCTTCCATGTGGAGAGTATTATTTAGTGAAATATATAAAGAGAGTCTCTCTCCAAAGAGACTGCCAGGAAAATCGTGGCACATCACAGGTGAGTTATGTACACAGCGCAGAAAATTGTGTATTGCTGCTCCCACTGCTGCCACAATAACAGAGAGAGTGGTCCCAACCAGTAATGCTAGGGGTGGTGGCAGTAATTAAGGAAATAACACTGGGGGCCCTGACGTTAGGTAAAGGTATCTACACAAGAAGGCAATCTGCTGTAGTGACAGAAGGTAATACTTGTAATAAACTTTCCAAGTAACAGCAAGAAATTATAAGATCAAACTCAGCTACTGATATGACTGCTGTATTAGCTGTTGTGACAATTTGATGTCTGAGCAAGCAGGTTTGTGAAAACTAGTGACAATTACTCAGAGTTTTTGCTCAAACTTTATAAAGGCTTTCAGTTTTATAATATGATATAGAATCCTGTTTTTTACACATGAGGACAAGTAATAAGAACATATTGATTTCCTTTTTACTCCATCCTCAAACACACATTGTAAACTGAATAAGGAGTTCAAGACTTGACCTATCATCAAGACCTCAATAGTTTAAACAGAAATTTAATTTTCACTGTATATACTTCAGGGATAACAACATGAGAATTACTGTGATGCGCCCATTCGCTGAAAAAAAATCATATTGACAACTACAGATAGGATCAGAGAGGAGGTCATGGAAAACATGAATGGAATTGAACCACTGCCACAGGTCTTTAACAAAATGTGTACCATCACTGGATTTGTGCAAATTAACGACTAGATTTCTCTTACATTGTCCATGAATTTTTTCTTCAGGTTTAAGAAAAAATGTCACACTTTTCTTACAGCTCAGCAATATGCATTGGAAAATTGAAGGGAGCCAGAAAAGTGATGAAAAGAAAGCAGTTCCTTTCCTGCACTCCTATGAAAAATTTACAGATAATGTTTTACTTTCACAGTTACCTGTGCATTTCTTGATATTGCTATTTCTTTTTCCATGTGATCCTAATTTGCATCCAAAGTTCTCCTCCCAAAATTCTGCAAACCAGACATTTCTTCGATTGTTAGCAAGTGTTCTGCTCCGAAAATATCTATCAAATCCTACATTCGAGAGAAAGGAAAGAAGCGTTAAAATGTGATACGGTATAAAAATAGTAATTTAAAGACAATAGCAGATTTTGTATAAATATAAGAATGAGAAAAAGCTTTAGATACAAACTACTATAAAACACTTTATGAGCATAGCAGCTTAATCTAATCTAAGGATTAGATTTCATTTCAAGACCACTTAAAATAATGGGGTACCTCTTCATTGAACCAGAGGGCTTCCAGAACACCTAAACTTCTGTTTCTATTTATATAATGACACTAGATGAGACAGTAAAGATTACTGCTGAAACCTGATCTCCAGGTTTACCCCTACAATCCAGCAGTCATAATCAAATCATGATTAACACTTCCCATCTGCATTAAGCTCTTTACAAATATCTCCCTGTGGCTAAATTCTCCATGTAACATCAGTAGTGCTCCTTTTTTTCTAATGATTTACCAGTTTAGTGCACTTAATGAGACACTAAGTGATGTTACTATGTCCAGTAGCCTCACAGGAATAAGGTACTTCAAACCAACTTCCACTTCATCCACCGAGTCTGAATCTTAGTTAATTTAGTGGCTTCTTAAAGTAAGTTTAGCAGAGGAAAGCAGGGCATAGATTGATGTCCTCCGCAGAGAATAAACTGACTCATTATCATCCATCCAATATTCTCCTTATTTGTCCCAAAAAAAAAAACACCAGGCTGTGGTAAGAAGCTCTCGACCCCAAATGTCCTAATCAGTATACAATTATAAGATTGCCTAATTGCAGATTCATCATCTCCTCATCTTAACAGAAATATTAAAGGATTGTTGGATCAGGCCCACTCAAGTTACTTAGCTGGAAAGTTTTTCCTGATTACCCTGTAATCAAGGACTACATGATTTTTTAAATTATTTTTTAAAGAGACCTATGGTACTTGAACACTGGCAGAAAACAAGGGGTTTGTGCCATGTGTGTCCCTACCATCTATTGATGTTCTTTTGGGTAGAATGGTTACTGCTCCTTCCGCAATCTCCTCCTGCTGTTGAACTGGTGAAATTTTTGACCCCCAGCTATCTGAGCCAATCCAGAGGAAATGTCCAGACTGATTAGCTTTTTTTGCTGCTTCCAATATTCGTCTGCAAACAAACAACAAATGACTAATTAAACAAACTGCATTTACAAAGAACCTGAGAAACCCCAGCATTTATTTTGGCTATGCATAAGTAAACTTACACTAAGCAAGTCAACAGCAGTTTTCACAGTCTAAAGCATATTCAACAACAGCTGTAAAGAACTCAAGATACAGTACTATACAAGTCAATTTGTTTCATCTTTAGCAGTATTTTTCTAGTATTCTTATTTGTTTCTTCCTTTTCAGTTACCAAATAACAATCTATTGGCATTGGACACTTAGGAGCTAGGAACAGGTTAGAACTACACAGAATAAATTACTAGCACATTGTATAACTACAGCTGAATTTCTTGTCATCAGATGACCAAGAATTTTTACATGGTATTGAATCTGAAACTCTTTTATTACTCTATTCTGCACCAGCCATCCAAGCATCTTTGTGAAGAAGAAACATCTTCAATACACAAAATTAGGAAACAGGCACCTAATATCATCTTCATTCGCAAACATGATCACTGCTCGAGCATTTGGAGTTTCCAACAAGCGCTTGATGATCTTTTCAAATTCTCCTGGTCGGGGTTCCCGAGGGATTTTGAGTGACTGAGCAATGCAAACACCTCCTAAGAAAAATTAAAAGGATACAAAAAAAAAGAAAAAAAATTTAACACACTAAATATCCACACTTCAGATAATCCACAGTTAACCAGGCTGGCAAAGAAAGCAAGGTGTTAATCTGAGATACAGCAGCACAACCAAAGTGTATTTGAAATATTCACTGTACTTACTTGCACATTTAATGCTGCCTTAAATATGACAACACAATTACCTGTTGCTTAATTTTTAAATACATTTTTAAACAGAATCCTGAGGTATATTGTCAAGCACCATACACTGACTCAGCTGGACTGAGTTTCACAGATCTACCTAATTCATGGCAGCTGAGAACCCAGGCTTGCCACAGCATTGCCTTAAACCATGGAGCCAGAATTCCACAGTTATCTTATGTTCATGGAATCACAGAATATGCTGAGTTGGAAGGGACCCACAAAGATCATCAAATCCAACTCCTGGCCTTGCACAGGACCATCCCCAAGAGTCACACCGTGTGCCTGAGAGTACTGTACAAATGCTTCTTGAACTCTCAGGCTTGGTTCTGTGACCACTTCCCTGGGGAGCTGTTCCAAAGCCCAACAACCCTCTGGGCGAAGAATATTTTTCTGTTATCCAACCTAAACCACCTTTGACACAATTTCAGGCCATTCTCTTGGGTTCTGTCACTGGTCACTACAGGGAAGAGATCAGTGTCTGCCCCTCCCCTTTCTCTCCCAAGGAAGTTGTTCATAATGTGGCTCTTTGGTATCCGGTATGCTCATACACCTCTGCTTTCTCACCAGAGAGTATAAGGTAGAGAATTTGCAATGTTGCCTTATGAACAAATACATACAGATCACTTTTAACTGTTATTATGACATTCTTAATTAAGTTGTCTTAATTATTTAAGAAGTTGTAATTGAATATTCTAAATTACTAATCAGCAAATGAACACAAACTCAGAGATGATATTTTTTGTATCTCTTCCTGACAGAGGGAGGAAAGTGCTAATTGAAGACTTTATGTTTTACCTGTCAGGAAAAAAAGGGCCAAATTTCCACAGAAATGTTGTGATTTCTAATAGCTTTCATGCACGAGTTCAAGGGAATCTCTACTTCCTGTTATCTGTGTTTGAGCATGTAAGGAGAAAAATTTCTTCAGCCTTCTTCTTGAACCACTGAGTCTATATTGGCAGCAGCTTCCTATAACACAGATGATCTATTATTGTTTGCTGATTTGAGTATTTTAATTATTTTTCCATTAAGAACTATTGCCTGATTCTCATTACTACATATAACTCCCAAAAATATTTGTCCTTGCCCATTGTTATTCCAAGCATAAAAGCCTCTTGTGATGAATCTAATCATTAATAAACCCAGAAAATTAAGAAAATGAGATAATGTTAACTCTAATAAAAAGTGACACTTTACTAGACAAAAGCAAAGCAAAATATAAGTTTTGCATCTCTGCATCTTAAATACTTCTACACTGAGGATTGCCTTCAGTGTGAATAAGAATACGTTTAAAAGAGATGTTCTATTTTTAAAGAATACTGGTATTTATTTTCTGATGTATGAGATTATTTGAGGCACATACATTACTATGTCTTAAGGGTAATTAGTCAACTAAAGCCACAGTTAGATGGCTATGTCATGTATGGGGAGGCTTTTCAACACTTTCAGCAGTATTGCCCCCCTATCAAAACATCAACTTTCTGTTTTTCCAAAGTACTTCATTATTAAGTTGATGCACAGTGTCAGTGACAGGATTTGGACAAAAACCAGGGTCCAGCCAGGTGAAGCTTGGGATGTAGACTTACTGAGGTCTCTTGCGTAAGCTTTCTGAAGTTTAATGTATTTAATCTTTTAACAAAAAAATGCAGAGTAGAGATTTAGATATGGCATAAAAGAAGCACAGAATTATCGACTCCCAGTGTAAAAATAACAACTTTTAAATTACATTCAGCCAGTTGTAGTCACAGGCAAACATATCACCTTTTTCTGTTAGACATCAATTACTTGCGATGTTGCATTATTATTCTGTTAGATTGAGAAATTCATTCTACAGCATAGGCTTGTCCTGAATTCTTCTCTGCTTAAGGTGAAAGAAATATTTGCAAGTCAGAACATCTGCCATTTCTAACAAAAATTGTTCGTCTATAGTTCTTTACCATCTATAAATAGTGCAAAGATATAACATAAATAATTTAATCATCTGCTTTAAAATGGAATATGAAGCCTTTTTCTGGCATTAAATTTCTTCATATTTTTATGATCATCTTGATTCCCCATAATGTACAACTACTTTGCCAATAACAACAAATAAGCCTGTATAGCAGGTGATCCTCATATTCATACCATATTTTTCAAATTTCAGTAATAAAAAGATGGACACTAAAAGCTTCAGCCAATTATCTAAACTGATATTAGGCTATAGAGATAGACACTCAAAAAGCCCTTTAATGCAGTTCTTTCCCAAGTAACAGGGCAGAAATGTAAGAGAAATATTTAGCAGATATACTGTAAATGAAACAATCAGCAATTCGTTGTTAAAAAAAGAAAAACTAGAAAAAAATCCCAAGCTCTCAGACGTCCCCAGAGTCCTTCAGCACAAAAAGTAACAGGGACCCTAAAAAATGACCTAAATTAATAATTTGTTACCTCATATATTTTGAGAGTGCATTTTTCAACTACTTCTACTCATGCAAAGGCCCTTATGAAAAAAAAAATCATTCTATCTACATAAAACTCAAATGCAAGTATTATAAAATGCATATACATAATAAATTACATACAGCCATCTACAATCTGTGTGAAATGGCTATCAAGCAATGAAAAACTGCAGTATCTAAAAAGACTATTTGCTTGAAAATACTGTAGAAAAAACACCGTTCCATCACTGCAGCAGCAAGTTCAGCCATGACTGTACTGTATATCTCAGCATCTCTGCATTGAAGAATGCGTTAAGTACTACTAGGAACAAAATAAAATGCAGCCTTGTTGGTACATTTATAATTGATTGTAGGCTACCTCCAACACAAAAACCACCTTATATACATCCTTACCTATATACTGCATATACGACTGTTGCTCAAACAAATAACAGGGTATCAATTTTCAGCTAATGATGAAATGCTAGATCCACACAGGTACTCACAACATTACAGTGTCTAACCTCTTGGCAGCCTGCTGCCTTTGAAATCTACAGCCTGGGCTAAGTGCCCAGACACAGAGAGAGAGATAAGTGCCTAAGAAAAGGATTCCTATGCTCCAGCAAACCGAATAAGGAATAATTATTCCTCCAAAATAAGTAACTGAGGTACTAAAAGGACACATTCTAAGGCCAGCAGTAAGGATCTATCTTATGAAGCACGAACAAAAGAGAGATTTCCCCAAATCAAGAAGAAATAGAGTTTGAAAACAGATGTCTCATACATGATACCAATGGATTTGCCATTTGCTGCAGAGGTGCCAAAGGGCAGGTGGTTCAGTCATCTAATGTCTCTGAAGAATTTATGGTTCTGAAACACAAGAACAAATAGCATCTACACATTTCACTCTGTCAGCATTTCTCACTGATTTGGCATGATGACTACTTATCCCTGTGGCTGGTTTTTAAAATATTTGTTATCCTCCATTGTCTGGGGATGTACTCAAAAAAAATACATTGGTCTAAATTTTCCTTGGCCAAACTGATGATAAATCTAACATTTTAAGAGGAAATGAGAGGTAACTTTCTTCTTACAGAGAAGTAAGTTGTATGTTTAAGCCCCATCAATTAAAAGGACCTATGATAAGGTTTCAGAGGGCACTGCACTAAAACCTGTTATTGACACCAAGAACAAAGTCAGCCAGACATACTCACTTCTGGAGCTCAACTATGGAGACCAGTAATTTACTCATTGCTATTGTACCCATTCCCTAATTCATATATGACATAGGAGAAGTAATTAAGAGTTTGCATCTGCTACACATTTCAAAGACATTAAGAGGACACTGACGGAAAGTAGTTCTTCAGCTACTCTGAGGGAAAATAAGTCTTAGCACCAAACTGTGCTAAGCCTCTTTTGTCTGTTTTCAGATCTGTAAAGCTAAGGTCGTTCTCAGTCATCCCAGAGCTTGATTTGAGGAAGAAAATAGTTAATATGAACTGCATTGTGTCGGTGATGACAAGTACCCATTTCTCTTCTGTCTAGCACCTATCAAGTGTGATACCCAGCACCTGGGGCCAGGCAATGATAAAGAGGAGAGCAGAGGTGGGAGCTGGAAATCAGGCTCACGGTAGGAGCTGCCTTACTTGTGGTCAGGGGCTCAGTCAAGATGCTCTACACACCATGATTAGCAGCTGGTAACTCATGTGCTTTTAAAAATGGAGTTGTAACCCGATCTGATGTACAACAACACGTTTCTGAGTCTTTTTCTCCATTGTGATAAAAAGCACATCTTAAACAAATTCTTCCAGGCTAGGCTTGGTTTGCTTACAGGTGGTCTGTGTAACACAGCTGGTGGGAAACCCAACAAAAAAAAATGGGAGATTTTGAAGATACCGTCAGTACGCTAGATCAATAAACTTTTTTTTATTTTTTTTGTGTGCTTACAACAGTGCTTCTTCCAGTATGGTGGAAAAAAAAAAGTATATGTAGTACCTCCATAATTTTGACAGTTAAAATTGCAATGATTTTGTATTAGTAAATACTAATTTTTACTCCCAGAGGTTTGAAGTCACATGATGGCATGCTGCTTCTGAACTATTAAATACTCAACCGTGTGAAGCTGGGTGTCTGAATTGAATTGAATTGACATTGAACATGTATTTGGAAAATATCAGGCAGACTTGGTAGAAAATTTGCACTAACAAATGAATTTCCTGAAGAAAAAACTGAATGATGAAGATAAAGGCAAATACAAGGACCATATTGTCTCCCACCTCAACTAGGACTTACCGCTGCATTAGGGACCACCTTAGTAGGTTACGAAAGAAAGGGTACTGTCTTCGTTTCGAAAGCTGAAGACAATTTTCAGTTCAAGTGGGATCAGTGTTGGGCCCACAACCATACTACTTGGAACCAGCTTACCCTCTAACCTATTTTGTTTCCCCACATAAATATAACACTAGCTTTAGCATTATAATAGGGAAGGGATCAAGCTATGCACTTGCTTTGACAAGCTATCTATTTCTTAGCAAAAGGAGGTATACATCACCTGACTCAGTATACATCGCTGTAAGTTGATTATTTCATGACAGCTTCATCACAAATCACCTTGTTCCTGAAAAAGTTCAAGACAAATAGCCAGGGCATATCTGGGATCCAGTCCTACCTAGCAGGAATTTCTCAACTGCCTTCAAGTACACATTTCCTTTTTTTAAGATACATTGTATGTGACTGGTCATTAGGCCAAAAAAAATTTAATGTAGGCCTGTGGAAAGTTTCAAAAAGACATTACAGAAATATTTGAAGTTCTTCTTCCAGGTAGGGGAACAGATGTCAGAGACTCAGAAGAAGCATCAGTGAGAAACTCCTGTGAGGCCCAAGGGTGCTGTCACAGGCAGACAGAGCCTCTGTCCGACTGGACACTGCACACTTCTGACAGTATGGCATGATGTAGAAGAATATGAGGAAAACCAGACAATTTCATTTCTCCTTATCTTCTAGTACTTCCACTGGTTATATTGGAAGTCTAGAAAATCTCGACCTGGTTATTTTAAAAGTCTGTTCCAATTGCCAGGAACCTAGATCAGCATGAAGATTGTTGAAGATACTAAAAAATACAAGATGCTCCAAACTCAAGTCCTTTGCACAAAAAATCAGGACAGTCTGTGAGTCTATCAAGACATTCTTTTCAGCAGAGAGTTCATTATTTGACAAATTTGGATAGTAAGAAATCTGAACGTTAAAGAAAATAAGGTAAGTGACTGTTCTGCATGAGACTTTCACTGCTGTTGATAATCAATAATTTTTAGTAATTATTATTTAAACTACAACCAACTTGCTGCCATTCCCTTGTGTGTCTCCACATTCACTTAAGAATAATCTTCAAGAGTATGAGTCAACAGGGAGTGCCACCTAGGAAGATAAGAAGTTCTTTACAGAGAGAGTGATCAGGCATTGGAATGGCCTGCCCAGAGAGGTGGTGGATTCATCGTCCCTGGAGGTGTTTAAGATGAGGCTGGATGTGGCACTGAGTGCCATGATCTAGTAATCAGAGTGGGGTTGGATCAAGAGTTGGACCTGATGATCTTGGAGGTCTCTTCCAATCCAGTTAATTCTATGATTCTATGATTCTATTTTGCAGAGTTGGTGAGTTGACCTCACGTTTACTCGTCACTTTTACAGAGATGTATCATTTCTCATCAGTTACTGTCATCTTCAGCCATGCCAACTCTGGTATACATACCGAGAAACTTAATTTCAAAATTAGATAAAGTAGTGCATCTGAGTGAAAGGTTCTGGAATTGTGATTAAATATCCATGTCTTCACCTAAGTATCCACGTAACAGTAAATCCAGAAAAGCTGGGATGTGAGTAATGCCTTCTCAGGAAATGTTCTGATTTCTGAATATGTCCTTAGTCATAGAATACGTCATTAAACTAATTTTTTACCTTGAGAAAACAATGTTGGACTGAGACCTCAACGATAATGTTGTCTAAGGACTTTCGAAGAATTTCATCTAAATAATTTTAAAACAGTGTTTGTCATCTGCATAGTGGGATTGGTGCATTACAGTGGAAACTGTCTAAATGAGACTGCAGACAGTTTGTGACTTGATGACTAAATGACAGTAGTTAGTGTGGTAATAAGCTGCCTTCTGATAATTCTTTACAATAAGTTGCAAAACATTTCTGATTTCTCCTCTGAAGTGTAACAGTTACATCAGTCACAATTAATTACACAGTTTCTCCCATGAGTGTCAGACTTACATCAATTGTATAACAAATTATTTGGCTTCCCACCATGCAGGAGCTGAGGTGGTGTGCAACAGTCTAAAACCACCAGTGGAAAAAGGCCCTGTGGCTTCTCAATAAAGTGCTTTTGTCTTAAGTAGCAGGGAGGGGCTGATGTGTGCATCACACACACTTCCATGAACCAGGTGCACGTGAACTGTGTGCATGTACAGCTTGTCACTGCACCAACAGCCGGTACAGCAGCACCCTCACCATCCACGTGCACGAGCACACAGTCTGCTACAGAAAGGACACGCACCACAACAGAAAAGGAGGGTGTCTTGTCCTCCAGTAGAGATTTCCTTTGACTCTTCACAAACAGTATTGTTTCCCATTTCAGATGTGCAGAACAAAATAACAGCCTTTGTTTCAAAGTCATAAAGTTAGCAAAGCATCTCTAGTGAAAGAAGTCATCCACCTGGAATCCTTCTGCATATGAACTGGATTGAGAAGACATCTCTGTCATGTATTGTATTTGCACTCTGCAGGGATAGTTTCTGTTTGAAAGGCATAGTACACGAAAAGCAGTCCCTTTTGGTACCATACATATTCTTTCAATACCCTAAGGCTGCCACGCACTCCAGCCAGCCATGCAGCTGGTCTCCAATCCACAGAGACTCCCTCTGGGCTTTCAAAAATTGCATATCAATGAGAGTACTTCAGTAGCTTCTTCTTAAATATTCTCCACAGCAGTCATTTGTCCCAAAAACTAGGTAAGAAAGATGAAAATTGAAATATTTTACTAAATTATACAGGCCCTAGGCCTGTTTTCCAGCTGTCATCAGGCCATGTGAACAATGATTCAACCCCTTATTCACCTGGGAAATAAGCATCCAGGCTAGGTAACAGCAGCAGCACATCCTTCATTTACATCCTTTAACTGGATCCTCTTCAGCTGAAAGTCAAAGAGCTTTCTTAAGCACTGACTAACAGGATCCCCAAATCCATTCCTTCTTCTTTGGTGCTAAGGGATTAGGTATAGACAGATTTTTACAATGCAAATTTTACACTGGGGAAGGAGCATGGAAATGAAACTTTTGGTGTTGGTTATACATGCAGAATAAGGAAGTAAGGACTTTTAGGAAGGTGTAACAAAAAGAAACCAGTAGACATGTGGGTTCAAGACTCAGCTACTATCAAAACAGGTGGACAGGAAGTTTTAATATATTCTTTTTGGAAAGTCTGCCTGTTTTAGGGAACCTAACTTAGATTTTGCACTAACCCTCATCCAAAATCCTCTCATCTTTAATATGATTTAGTGTAGTTTTTTTCTCTTTGCATCCGCTGCACTTCCAAAAATATAAATTAACTCATGTACAAGAAGGACTATGCTGTCAATTGCAGCCACATAACACTGCCTGGAATAATACAACTGAGCAAGATGTGCAGCAAGGTTTATGCAACTTCTTTTTCAAGGCTTCTCTCCTCTTTCCGTCATGGGAAAAAGAATAATGTTTTCAGTATAATGTGACTAGCCTTGTTCAAGCCATTGCACTGCAGAAATAAAGGACCACTGGCTTCACCTCACATTTTTGGATATGAGCACAACACTGAACTGAGCTCAAACATTCAAGTGTCATGGAATCAAGAGTACTCAGAAGATTTCTGTTTCTCTTCCTTTGCCTTTCCTCTGCCCATCCTGTCCTTTATTATATTACTTGGAGTTAATGAGTGATGATGGGACTTTTACACTCTATGTTGCATGTCAAAATCTAGCTTTGATACAAAATCCTAATGTGCCCAGTTCTATTGTGTCTATTGTATATGTGACATGGGCTAGATTTAAGTTTAGGTTTAGTATTGGGTTTAGTACTGGTAGTAACAATACCATACAGCTATTTGGTTTAGGAAATCCTGTAAAGCCAGAGTGAAGTTTCATTCTGCAAAGGACCAAACTGACAGGCAGCTCTACAGAAGATGTGGGTCCATTGGGATCTTGTGTCTGAGTCATCTTCGGATTGGGACTAAGTTTAGGAAAGTTGAGGTATAAGCACTGGCCTTATTTTTAGACTATGCAGGAGGGGAGGGAATAAGCCATAAAGGCAAGAGAAAACTGAAGAGTAAATTGTATTTCTGTATCCTTCTAGCCCTGGCAGTTCCACTGGATGCGAGTTAGGGTTAGGGATAGTGTTCGAGAGCTTGTCCTTCAAGATCACCTGGTATATCTCAGTTTAAGTTCTAAATCAAAACCTAACTGCAAAACCACAGATTACTGTCAATGCTAAATTATAAGACACTGTTCATCCTTGACATCATATTGATGTCTCCTGCTTAAACGAAACCAATTCTAAATATGAATCTGAAATCTGTCTCATCCTAAAATAATGTTGCTCTTATGAGCCATAGGAAACTAACCCCCTGCCCTAATGGGCTGAACAACATTGAACAATCAGAATTGCTTTTCTGTGTATACATTCTCAAAGAATTCCATTAACTACAATCTCCAGATATAGACCCTAATCTGGCTAAGCACCATGTTACTTAACCTTGTTTCCCCCTTTTCTAATCTTGCAACATTACTGTTTGATTTCACCTAGCAAACTCAAGCCCAACACTATTCCATTTGTTATGTTGCCAAAATTTGAGGAGTCACTAAGGAAATTGTTCTTCAAGTCTTTTTATCCCGAATGCTGACCTAAATCCCACAAAAGTCAAGACATATTTCCTGTGCCTGGTAACAGCAGTACCAGTTTCAAATGTTCTCATAAAAAAGCAGTGCTGTAATCTCTATGGACTGAAATGAGAAACATAGCCATAAATCATTGAAATCCCCAAGCTCAGTATCTTTGAAACACTACGGAAAAAAAGAAAAGCTGACATCATTGGTCAACCAACCCTCCAGAGCTCAGCCAGAAAAAAAATCAACCCACACTTTGGAAAGATCTCAGATCAAGTCTGAAAGTCCTCAACACCATAAGGCTTACAATAGGACTCTGGACACCCTGTGTAAAGATCTAATGAGTCTTTAGACTCCGGTCAGGGTTAGGATAGGGGGTGCAAGAGATTGATCATGTTAGTTAACAGGGTCCCACGGTCTGATTTAGGGTAGGTTTTATTAGGGATTATAGCCTTTGTGTGGTGTGAGGGACTCAGCAGACACTAAACCACCTTGCTTTTTAACCTCAGTTGGAATAAGCCTATGAATAATGTATCCCAGTGAATGATTTAGGGATCCCTAACAACAGTAAAACTGAATCCCAACCTTTTTTCAAATATGAAAACTTTAAAAGCAAAGTCTAGTGAATCCAACAGCTGCAGAAGTATTTCTACATCAGTAGATCCCACTGCAATTGGTGCTCATTTTATCCCAGTTGCCTCTAGCAGACTCTGGATGTTTATTTGTTTTACTGTCATTTAGCACCCAATTTTGCATTTCATGATTCCCCTGCTGACAGCAACCCTTCTAGGAAGTCTTCACCATAAACCAGTCCTATCCTTTCCATTACCTTCAGTGCTGAGCTGATGCCATTTTTATCTGCCAATATCTGCCAATATCTGCCATCTACCCTTGCTCCTCCATAGCAACGTCCTGCAGTGAAGTCATTCACTCCGGAAGAATCTCACTACACCAGATCACTTCTCTTGGGAGGAAGCTATAAACTGTATTCTTCAGTTTCTGCTGTCCTAAACCTTTGCTTTTAAAGCTAAATCTAATTTTTCCTGTAACATCAGAGTCTAGCAATTCTTGCAAAAAATGAAAGTAACATTATATAATAAAATTTTATTACAACCAGACATTCTAATGGACAATGTAGAGTCCAGAAATAACCCTGCATTTTCTGTCTTTGCCATTAAAAAATCTTCTTCTGCTCCTCCAACTTCAGATGTAAAGATATGAGCCTGACCTTTCACTAAACTAACTTAACACAAACCTCTTTTAATCTGTCACTGGAAAACCCAGTGACAAATCTGGTGGCTCAGCCCTTTTATCACTACATGTGCTCTTAAATGCCTTCTCTGACCTGTCTGTAACACTCCAGTGACTCCTGTTAACACTATCTTAGCTTTACCAACCTTTCATCTTCCATGCCAATTGAGCTGCAAACCTAGATTATAAGTTTCTGTAGCCCAGAACCCAATTTAGTCTCAAATCAAAATGTACCATTAATAATAGAGACCAGTGACAACCATCTCCAAAAACCTATAATTCAATCACATTTGCAAGACCTGCCAAGAAGCCTCCTCCTTCAGACTTTTACTGCCTGGAAGCTCAGGGGAGAGGCTGATGTAACCCCCGCTCCAGGGTTTGTGCATCTTGGAATCGACCAAAGATCACTCGTATTTTTCATTGCCTGATATCACCTTAGCTCTGCAGGCTTTACAAAATCTATCCATAAGTTTCTGGCCCTGTTGCCCTTAATGCTAAACTAATCTAAACTCTAATTCAAACATTGTCTGACTGAGCATTGGGTATGACTTTTCCACCAGATATATAACTGTAAGTTTTTTGTTGTTCTTGGAAATAATCCCTTCCAACATACTGAGCTCTTGATGATTAGTCAACAAATTTATGTCATCGCTTCATGGTAGCTTCAACTCTAACTTTGACACCTGTCACTGCTTTACCTCCTACCCCTTTTTAAGTTTGAGCACATCATTAACATTGTTGGCAGCAGCTCTTATAGTAAGCCTGCAGACCATACAGGGTCCAGCATCAATATTACTCTTCCACTTTTTCTGGCCATCATCCTCATCCTATCCTCTAATCTTTACTTTGGACATAACGATGCTGCAGAGTCCCTGGACTGATCACAGGCCAGAAGCTATTCAACTATTTCAACATTATGTCTTTCAAACCTAACAATGAGCTGAACTTCTTCACTTGTATGTCCAAGCCCCAACCTGTGCTAGTACTGATAGCATGGGCCGTTGGTTCTTGCTAGTTCTTTGGGACTGTAAAGAAAACATTGGCTATTCTAAATGCAAATTTAGAATCTCATCAGTTCCTGACTTGGCAGTGGCACGGGGTAGTACAATACCTAGAATTTAAGATGTAGCCTTACTGTAGGTGATCCAGACACCTACTGTAAGTTTGGAGAGCTGATATCTCTCTAGTGACACCGAAGCTTTTCATATCTAATGTAATTATGAATGTATTCCCAGGTTACAATCTGCTTCTCAGGATCCAGAGCAGGTGAGAGGGTAATAACTGATTACCTGAGAAAAAAATCTGTGTTAGCAATGATCTCTCACTTAATGCCCTAGTGACTGCAGGATTTGTCCAGGGATGTGATACTATGACTAAGGCCATCCTTAGCCAATGTAGGCTCAGTTCTTATACCCAGAAGATCGGTGCACAGGCTTTGGGCTGTTGGCACAGGGGACACTGCTCCCAGACCGTGGGCCGTCAGGCACCCAGAACTGTAAGGCAGATAGATGTGTGACACTGTGTGTCTGTGAGCGTGTGTGCGTGTACTGCCACGACTCCCAGTGGCTAAAGAAGTGTATTGGGGTGGTTTGGAAATCTGCATGGGGCCTAAATGTCTAAATTCTTCCTAAGCCTCTATGGAGGGGAAATTTTATTGAGCACAAACTTAACCACTGTGCCTATGTGTCTCATCCACCCCAGAAGAACAAGTTCATTTGCTTTTTGTCAGTGCCACAATATCTTGTCCCAATGTCTCTGATTTACCTCCATCGTAGCTGGCATACAGGTTTCCACCTTTCCTTCCTCGGAAGTGCAGAGGCCTTGTTGCCACGTGCCAGGTGTCAATGTGCATCACCCCTGTCCTGAGGAGGATATGTATTTGAACTGGCAGTTGACATCAGCCACAAGTAATCTCTGTGTCATGGCTTTGGCACGTCACCTGTCAGATATGTTCCTTAATGAAGCCCATTCATTCTTGCCAGATGGGCCACTGTTGCAGACATCAGACTTCTGTGCAGAGGTAGCCTGATGTTCAAGACCAATGACCATCTGGGAGAGGGGGGATTTTTGTTATCTGATAATGAAGAAAACAGCTAGGCCGTGTCCTTGCTGAAGTCTGTGGTTGTCAGCAATGACCCTGAAGTCTGGACTGAAACCAGTATTATTACCTTTTAAAAAAAAAAAAAAAGATAAAATATACCATTCAATCAGTTTTAGAAAACTCTGAAACTCAAGAAATCAAAATAGTGCTGTGGAAACAAGGGATTTTGGCTTCATGACAGCAGGTAGCTTCTGTTGAATGATGGAGATATTTGCCAGGGTGAAGTGGGTTATTTTTATCATAACTCTCTTTCCATTAGTACATTCCCTGCTGGCTTGGAGGATTATATCTATTTTGGCTTGGAGGATTACACCAATTTGTTTTGCTACAAATTCAATAAAAATAAAAGCTAAAATGACAATTAAATCCAAGAAAGCCCAGCTGGAGAGCATGCAAAATTCCTCTTTTCTAATTAAAGTCTGTGCAAACCACAGCTTTACAGAGGCATTAGGGAGAAAGGGAATAAAAGGAGCATGTTCCCACTAACACATTTACTGCAGCTACCTTTCAGGCCAAACAAATTACCACAGAATGTTAACTCAGAGCTTTAACAAGCAGTAAAGTCCACAGGGTCTCCCTCATTTAGGGAAGAGGAGCAAAGCAAGGCTGAGTATGTAGGGATTATATGTACACCATGTCTTGCTGTTGTGTGTGAAAACCTTGCCATGTTCTCTGAAGGCAAGTGAAGGTATAGGAGCTGAATTCAATGGGCTGTGGATGAGGTCTTATAATGTGATTAGGAAGGTACAGGATCTGCCAGTTAATGTCTCCCTCTTAGTCTGGGCAGCAGCAACTGGCAGATAGAACTGCTGTTTTGGAGCCAACATGCATGGAAGTGGGTAACTGAATAGTAAATAAACCCAGTGGCTTTCAGCGAACACACCATGGCAGTCTGCTCCCTTCATCTTCTCGTGTTGCCTTCCCTGCAGCCACTGAGAAAAGCCACCAGAATTCTTAAGAAGCCAAACAAATAAATGAAAACTCCAACCACCACAGCAAAACCAAAGAAATCGCACAGTGTAAGAGTAAAATACACAGAGGCATACCAGTGAAATGAGAAGAGGAAAGAGAATGAGATGCGTGGAAAAAGTCCAATGAACTACACAGATAAAACTTTGCACTGCTGCAGATTGAATGTGACAGGAGAAAGACCAGAGAAAGATGCAGGACCTATATTCCTGCAGAACTTGTTGCATTACTGAATCTACAGATAAAACAGGCCACAGGCTGTCCTTCCACATCAGTACTTTATGGTAGGTACAGATACACCAATGAACAATGCTGGATTTCTTATTCCAAAACCCAAATTTATCTCCTGTGGCATTATAGCACGGTGGCTTCACAGTCAGCTGCTACCAGTCTCATACGGTAAGAAGATGCTGTTACTACTGGTAGGCTCTGTTGCTAAAGCTACTGCCTACCCTTAGTGGACAGACAGAATGAGACGCAGTTTCCACATGATTAATGCATTTTATATACCCAGTGCTAGACTGGAGCTGCAAGTCACGAAACAATTGCAGAACATCTATCTGTGATGCTGCTGCCCTTTGAACAGTCAGCATTTTTTATCAGTGAAATGAATGGTTCCACCCCACATTATCCCTATGGATTGCAGAAGTTTTAACCTCAGTCAGAGAGGTATTTTGCACCAGTAATTTTACAATAAAAATGTTCCAGACAGATTGCAAACAACACTTTCCCACTGGAAGTGTTACATCTTCATAGCTCCTGAAAACCAGGATTTGGGCCTCTCAAAGAAGAACTGAGCACACGTGTTCATTATGACATGGGCTATTAAACTGTATGCACTGACACCACAATGCCTGACCACTCTCTCCTGGAGATGAGGGAGCCAAAACAAAGCCTGCTGTAGAAGGACAGAGCTGTGAATGGCACAGGCTCATCTCTCAGACATGTCCTCTCTACTGAACATGCAGTTTTGCTAGGTAAAGCAACCCTGGCAGCCACAGGAGAAACCCCCTCAACCTGGTAGAGGTAAAACTGTCTCTCAGAACAAGGTTGTTCAAGCTGACAGAAGTACTCTTCTGCCAGCATAATTAGATATTCACTCTGGGTTTTGCTGGCAAAACTGTCATGATGGGGAGAAGGAAGTTTATTTTTCTCCACTGTTTTAATTGATATTGAACTGTTGGCAACTTCCACAGTGAAGGCCACATTTAGGATAGCATTATACTCTGCCTGAGAGAGCCTCAAAAAAGAATGCCTCAGGCATAATATCGAGAATGATGCTGATTAGCTAGTCAAGGCAAAAATTGTAATGAACCCTGTGAGCTCCAATAGAATCCACTTGTTGCTTTTCCTTCTCTAATGACATTCTGGCACAAACCACATCTCCTCCATCCAGTGTGCTGTTCTATGCATAACTCCAGTAGTTAACCTTGACAGTCTGAAGAACACGGCTTTAAATTTGATATTGTGTTCATTTCTATCCTTTGCTGTCGAAAAATATTAAATCTTCCCTCAGCCACTTGCTTTGCATGGTGAAAGACAGATGGCTGTGCTGGATCATTCCACAGCAGAGCAGATGTTGTAATCGAGGACACAAGAATTCTGCCAAATTAATTAGACTCTTCCACTGATCTGGATAAAAAGAACAGCTCACTGGCATTTTGAAGAGGTCTTGGCTCTAATTTATGCCACCCTGCCAGGTTATCTCCCGTGAAATATAGGTATGATGGGGTGTTCTAAGGCATCATATCAGATTACTTTGAAATAGAATAGAAAGACAGCAGGGAGATGTTAACTCTTTAATACATTATCCTAAAATTTATATAGAAAAATAATATTGAACTAGTCAGGTAGAAAGATCAATGACATATATGCTCCCATATCCAATATATTCCTATATCTCTGGGAACAAAACTGCCTTGTGTCTAGTATTTTAGCTTACTCCTATGTCAGCTGAATTTTCTGCACACGAATCCATGAAATATAAAATATATGCATTTTTCACAGAATTTCACAGTATTTTTCATAAGGCAAATAAGCAGTGCTCAGGGTTTGCATCCCTTTTTTGCTTTATTGGAGCACTGCTTCAGAATGTCTTGATTCTTGATATAAAGGAAACACACATGTGAGGAACAAAGCAAGTTTTTAAAAAGAAGGTTTTGTATACAGTCAGTAAGGTATGGACAATTATGGTGTTGCCGAGCTGCACACTCTAAAGTAGTGTTCCTCTTTATGGACTGTATTTCTTTTTGCTGCAACACCAAAGCAAATTCTCTCAGCAAAGCATAAGTATTCTCAGGAAGATGCCAACCACTTTTGAAAAAAACTTAATTCTAGACATATAACTCTTCAGTGAGAAACTCACTGAGAAAGAAAGGGTCCCTTTGGTTTCCCTGATTAGCCCCTTGCAGTGTTAAAAGGGATCTCTGCACTCAGATAAGTTTAAAAATGTTTCTATTATGGCCAAAAGAGGGATTTCACTGCATAGTTGGACTTGCATGTCATCTTTCATGGTTTTTTTTAATCTTTTAAGACTTACAGACCCATATTTTGTTTGCTATAGACAGACAAACATTTCCCAGTAAACTATCTCAATCTCAGTTCAGGAAGGATATTGAGGTGCTGGAGCGGGTCCAGAGAAGAGCAACGAGGCTGGTGAAGGGACTTGAGCAC
>JAWMRA010000041.1:19680146-19697117 GCA_035584735.1 Pseudotriccus pelzelni | reverse complement strand
GTCCCTGGAGGTGTTTAAGATGAGGCTGGATGTGGCACTGAGTGCCATGATCTAGTAATCACAGTGGGGCTGGATCAAGGGTTGGACTCGATAATCTCCGAGGTCTCTTCCAACCCAGTTAATTCTGTGGTTCTATTATTCTATGATTCCATGACATAATTACAGGTTCAAGATCAAATTTCTCAGCAATAATTCTTCACAATTAAATATATCCTTAATGTCAGAGTCTTATAGCTGGGAGGTCTGAATGCAGCCATGCATTTTTTCCGGAGCTACCTTCACTTAACTCCCCCCAAGAAACCATATGATTACTGATTAGCTATATGGACTTCAGGATATCTTAGCTTTATAAGTAAGAGTCTTACCATTCACCAGGCTCTGTTCTTCCACTGAAGTCCATGCAATGGTAACTTCACTGCTATTCATGCCCAAATCTAGTTAAATAAAATCTCACTCCAATGCATCTCTTTTTTTGCAGTCACAAGTTAACTGCAATATGGAAATAACCTAAACCCTTGTGGCTTTCCATTTCCTCAGAAGCTCACCAAATACCTCAGCAAAAAATTCACTGACTTACTTTTGCAAAGACAGTTAATTCTTCAGCCAATAGTGTTATTACTTTTTGATATAAGGTAACAGTAAGAAAATTATTTTTAAAAACCAAGGATTTTAAACAATAATTCACTTTGAATGGACAAAAGCAGCACTTAGTATCCAATACCTTAAAGTGTAATAGAGGATGAAGGGTTTTTTTATAACCTTTGAACAGACAAAACCACTCTGCATTCCAGGCCCATATATTGGTGTCTTAATTCCTTTACATAAGTAAAACTTATTTCCTCAAAATCCCTTAATATTTATGACAAACATGTTTTTATTGCACTAGCAGGTCAATGATACTTTTTCACTAACATGTCAGGAAAAGTCATGAGCTCTTCTACTCAAAACTAACATCCCTCTTGTTTATTTTAGTGATCTAGAAAGGGCTTTT
The DNA here is from genome assembly GCA_035584735.1 of Pseudotriccus pelzelni. Classification (NCBI taxonomy): domain Eukaryota; kingdom Metazoa; phylum Chordata; class Aves; order Passeriformes; family Tyrannidae; genus Pseudotriccus; species Pseudotriccus pelzelni. The sequence continues at coordinate 19,696,126 of JAWMRA010000041.1, read as the reverse complement.
TAGCAAAGGTTTATTGTTGTGTCTTACATTTATTAATAATTTTGCAAATAAATTTTAAAAATAAAAATTAGCATTAAGTGAGACCATGAAAGAACACAAAACATTCTGAGAAATACAACCCGTCCATTTCTTTTAAATCCATTTTTTACATTCCTCCATGTACATTCACAGGCATACAGCCATGCTTATTTCACAAACACATGTGCTCACAAAGATCCTTACATCATGGGCAAAGCAGATGCTAATTCTAAAATAGAAAAGAAGAGAGAAAAAAACAGCTCTGCCTCCATATGGGACCACTGGCTATTGGCTTCAGTCATCAGAATCAGTTTCTAAGGTGATATGAAGTAAGAGAAATCTGCTATTTTACACTTCCATTCTGAACAGTAAAATATTCACTTTTCATTTTTAGTTCTTTTTCTTTTTGTTCCCCCCAGAAGAAACAGTTCCAAGTGTACCACTATATATTCCGTTAACACCAGCATCGATGGAAAATAACTGCAAGGGATATTTTCACCATCACCAAACCTACGGATTTTTTTTTCAGTACACATTTTTCATCCTTTGACTTTTTAGCGCTATTTGTGTAAATGAAAGCCAACTTTCACAGTCTTGAAAGTGAGAGGCTAAAAGAAAAATTCATCTATAGTGGAGATGTTTATGAATGGGTAAAAAACACATAGCCAGCCAAAAAAAAAGCCTGAAAAGAATGAATTCTGGAAGGTTGTGAGAGAAGATTTTTCCTCTCCGCAGTGAATCACTGGATAACTACTTCAGAAAGGACATGGGATGCCCAGTCAAACTTCAAAACAATCTGCGGCCAAAAAAATGTAATTGAAATTGGCCTCCACTTATATTTACTTGTCAACTGTTGCAATGGTTTCACAAATATGTCTTTTTATATCATCACAGTGGGCATGAATATTTCCCTCTGGGGAAGTGTTGTTCTTCCTAGTTGTAGATTTAGAACTTGCACAGGCATAATAAAAATTAAAAAAAAATTTACTGCTATTTTCTGTTTTCTGGATACATGACAGGTATATCCTTAATGAAGAAAGGAGACCCCCTTTATTTTTTGTGGTTTTTTCTAAAGATCTGGAAAACTTAGGTTAAAAAATGAAATTTCATAAATTTTATAATATTTTCAAACAGTTTTTAAAGTAACATTAGTTCAGTTTATATCAAAGTAGTAGCATGAACTCAAAGCCTGGCCTGTGGTTACCTGAAGTCTTTTTCTGCAAAAGTAAATTTGCTTGAATATGGCCTTAATTCTTTCCTCCATTTCTCTAAAATTCCCTGTGTTAATGGGACTGAGTGGTTATAAAGATTTGGACTTGATATTTTAGGAAGTTGAGATGCAAATAGACAATTCAAAAAATTCTGAAGGTGGGTCAGGCATAAAAATTGTCAGCTCATCTCCACGTATAGGTCCCAAGTTACAGTCTCCAACGGCTTACAGAGCATCACAAAGATGACACAGGAGCTTACAGTGTTCCTTGTAACTAACTATGTTTAAACAGGAAAAGCAAGTCTACCACAAGGAGGGCTGGATTTTGCTAAAACATTCTTTTCTAAATAAATATAACCTTTTTTCTTTCAGTATACTTTGTTCCCTACAGTGCTCTTTGGTTTAACTGTTTTTTATTCCATTCTCCACCCTGTTTATTTTAAATATTTTACCAGTGATACAAAAGACTGTTTTCAGTTAAGTTGTCCTGGGTTGCCTTATTTTAATACTAGGCTGGCATCCTACTTCTCCCTTGCATGCTTCTTAATGCTATCAAGGTGTTCAGAGACTGCATTCAGTCACCTCCTTTGAACTGAAATGCTGCTAAGAAAAATAGCAGCTGTGATTAATGTTCTCATTCTGAAAGTTCTTGGTCTGTTTTTATATGTGAAGACATTCTTCTTTTTAGTGGTCATAAAATAATCACAGATTTCTTGTATTCACTGGATTTAAAAAAAAAAACCAACCATTCTACTTTTTGCTATCTTCAAGAAGGTATGTAGCAAAATCAATTTTCATCTTTCTTCGTGTATTTCTGTAACCACACAGTCCAGTATCAGGAAATTACTCTTAAAATTAGGGATGTGTTATTTATATTAGGTTATCCCTGGTCATCCAATATTTATTTTCTTCTAATGTGAACTATCAAAATAGTTTGCATATAAAGAATTACTTAACTTTGTTGAAGGTAAGTCTGAGTGTGACTACTGATGTTTGAGCTTGAATATGACTTTCAAAAAAGACTCTCAAACTTGAAGTTTGAAAAAATAACCTCAAAAAATAACTGTCAGCTAATTTTTGTCCGAAACTGGGAAAAGAGAATTCTGTAGTTTTCTCAATATGAAATTATAAGAACAAATCCACAATGAAAATCAAGAAGGGGTCAGTTCTGACAGGGTCACACCCCTGCAGAGTTTCCTCACGTTATTTATAATCCTCACTACTGAAAGAAAAAGTCCCTTTAAATCAGTTTAATGTTTAATGTTTCTAACTTCAGTTTGTAAACAATTCGGTCTGTTTACACCTTTTTCATCAAAAACAGACATTCACCTCCTCATTCTTCCAAACACAACAACTTGTTACATTATTAAGTTTTGTGATCAAGTTACATTAAAAATTAGGAATTATGGCTTATTTAGTTAGATATCTAGGCTGCAAGTTACATTTTTTAAATTCATATATCTATTTTGATGTTAGCACCTAACTGTATTTATTTATTTATTTATTGACTTTAAAGTACTTTGAGAGTTGGATACTTGGGTAAAAGCACCATTAGGATCTAAGAATATTAAGGAATTTTATCTGCTCACTTTTTACCATTGAGTGTAATAAAAAATTGAATTAATGAAGTTAAGTCTTATATATTGCTTCAGGTCTTTATATTTCTTTACACCAGTTGAAAATACAGTGATATTAAACAGGAACAATACTTCTTTTGTAGCACAGGAGTTAAAATATGGGAATGCATTAGTGATTCTGCAGTCTTCCATGTAAATAAACCTACATAAGAGTATCTTAATTTTAAAAATATAACTGAATTAAAGCTGGCCACATAGATACTGTAGCATTAAGAAAGTCTACAGCACTGTTTTGTGAGATCTGAATCAGAGAACAAAGTCAACCAGAGGTGCCTGGTGTCTCTGCATTTAATACCAAGTGGTAAAATATCTCTTGAGAAATCAAAGAATGAGTGGATCAGCTAATTGGTCATTTCTCAAAGCATGTGGGGATAAAGGATTACCTGAATTCATAAAGCCCTAGGGAAAAAAAAGACAGTGGGTCAAAGGTGACTAACCAGGAGACGTGCAGAGAGCTGCAACGGGCCTAAGAATTCACAGCCCAAGGAAGCAGCTGGAAAGTGTTCAGAAGACCTGTGCATGAAATCGAAGACCTTGCAAACTGAGCATGTGTTAATATGCTTTAAGGCATGTAACAACAGTGTAGAAACATTAGGACAAGAGTAAAAGCATTGAAATGGTTTTAATTCTGGAGTATAATAAATGCTGAAAAGGTGCTTGCTTGTTCCTAGATGAAAGTTACTATCTGTGTACAGAGATTTAGTGCAGGTAGCTCCGTGTTAAGCTGCAGTGCAAGCTGCAAATCGAGCTCTGGGGGGTGGGAACACAGGGCAAGAGGCCATGAACTGGTGTTGCCCTTTGCACAAACAAAGGGCACAGGGACCTGTGGGGCCAGCTGAGTGACTGGGCACTGAGAGACACAGCAGGAGCCAACTACCCCAGACTTTCACACACTTAGACAGCCAGAGTATGAAAGGTAAGGAAACCTTGTCTGACTGTGAGGGGGTGTAGGGAGTCAAGCAGGGCACCTGTTGTCTCACTGGAGCTGCCCACTGTGAAGGTGCTTTGGTCCCAGCTCAGGTGGTCCAAGTGTGACTGCCAGAGAGGCTCCTGGATGGCCAGACAGGAGAGTTTCCTTCACATAAAAAATAAACTGCAGAAATACAACAGTGTTTACTTTCATAAAATGTCTAATTACTCACATCTGTCTTTTGTTTGAGGACACAAATATCAAATTAATCTTCTGAATTAATCCTTTCTTGTAAATCATACAGTAGGCATATACTAAGGATTCTGGATAGAAGGTCTGATGAGTGATCTGATTCAGGTCACACTATTTCTAAAACAGTGGAAATGCACTGTTGTCTTTTTGACAAATGACCAGCAAACAGGATGAAATTCTGCTGTTATGTGGTCTGTCAAGAATTGCACTAGGACAGGATTTAACCCTGCCTATCCTTTTTTTCGGATAGTAGAAACATGGCTTCATTCTCATTAACATTCTGAAAGGAACAAAGGCTCTACCTCACATCAAAGAAGAAGAAACATGAGGAGAAAGCTGCTATCCATGCAGGCAGAAACACAGAAGCCTGCTCTTTTCATCAAAGTGCACAGCTAATGTAAAATCCCCTGTAAAGAATAGCAGCTATTGGAAAGAAGAGCTTTGGCTCTCCTAGTCCAAACTTGGAAAGTCTCCATAACAATATATGGATATCACTGAACTTCAGCCAAGCTGCTCAGTGACATCAGATGAATGGATGCAACTCTGTTCAGAATTAAAGATGCTAACAGTACACTGCAGTAAAATGGAAATCTGGATACTTTTACTAATGTAGTTATCAAATGGAGGAAAAGCAATGTCTGTAAGTCAAGGAAGGCTTAGGACACAGAAAACAGATCAAGCACTGGGAAGGTGGTTGGACCATGGTTCAATCCTTGTCACAGAGTTGCACCCTTCTTTGTTCTACCATAGAAGAAATCTTTCAGGTGCTCTTCAGGTTTTGTTTCTGCCTCAGTTTTAATGTTTTAAAATTAGAATAATCCAGGCCCAACTCTTTCCATGCAAATATGAGCTATGATACGGTAAATCATCATTAGCTGTAAAAGAAACTGAAGGAACTGATTGCTGGGTCACATATTATGTATTCATGGTATCTAGTAACCGACAAAAGATGTCTGCAGCTCACCCCCTTCTAATACAAAGTTTGATAGATCCACCACATTTTTTAGACAGTGAGGCAAAAAAACACCCCAATGACACAAAAAAATAGTCACTAAGTATAAAATTGCTTTTACTGAGCATTGCACAGTAGTGGACACCATTATGCTGTTAATACAAGATGAAATAAAAGCCTATTTGAGCCTGCATCTAGTCTTTACAGAGAACTTTTATCAACAAACTATCGCATCAAGGGCCTAAAGTATTTTACTCTGTCCATGCTATTCATCTGATCACATGGTTTCAGTAATTTGAGACAATTCTTCTATTGCATGTAACATTTTTAAGCATCCTCCATTATGTTTTTCTTTTTCCCAAAAGCTATAAAAATTATACCAGACAAAAATCTATTATCCATCAATTTCTATCTCACACGCTATAAAAGAAAAATTCAGACATAAGGGTTTTCAAAATATAATTAATTCGAAAATGTATTGCACATCAAATCTGTCAAAAGATGTAACAGGGAAAATGAAGGTACTTCAATTTACTCTTGAGTTATATCTTGAATAAAGGCATATGATTAGCCCCATGGACTGATGAGAAAGAAACTCCACCTTGCAGTAACAAAAAAATCCATCCTACATTGCTTGAAAGTAGCAAGGATAAAAAAAATGAAGATAACATAGAAAACAAAGAGAAGATAATAGAGCAAGTAATGACTGGAGAGCTGTGCTACAATCACTCATTGCTCAGTGTAATGAACAAATAATAGTGATAATCTTAAAACAAAATCTTCTGAAAATGCCTACTGCTAAAATAATAACATACCTTTGTTTGCAATGCTTTATGATTAATCACTGTCAAGTTTTGAAGTGGAAAAAATATTCAGTAGGAATGAATCCTTTATTCTTCAGACTTCCAAAGAACTTGCTCATCAGTCTCATCAGTGAATTATATACCTCTGCCAAGAGAAAGAGTAGAGGAACAAGGGGCTTCCAAACCCTTCATAATAAAACTACTATGGGAGTTTGCATTGAACTATTTAAGTCAAATGTGTGCTTACAAATCCCAGAAGTCCATAAAAGTTACTAGAATTCTGAGTTTTAAAATTTTTGCTTTTTCAAATTCTGAATTCTGATAGCAGACAAAGTATCAGAACTTTGAGAATATTTTCCTATGTGTTAGCAACATCACAATCAGTCAAAGATGTACAAAGAATATTTGAAGAGACAGTATCAACCAGAATGCCCTTCCTACCATTTAGAAAGTTTTCAGTGATGGAAAGATGAAAAAGAAGAAGGAAATCAATTTCAACAGCATGCAGGTTTTGGCTGGGATAGAGTCAATTTTTTCCATAGTAGTTTGTACAGTGCATGTTTTGGATTTAGGATGAAACAATGTTGATAACACAATGCTGAATAACACAGGGATGCTTTCATTGCTGCTGAGTAGTGCTTACACAGAGCAAAGGACTTTTCTGCCTCACATCCCACCCCACCAGTGAGGAGGCTAGGGGTGCACAAGAAACTGGGAGGGGACACAGCTGGGACAGCTGACCAAAGGGATATTCCAGACCATATGGCATAATACTCAATAGATAAAGCTGCAGAAAGAAGGAGACAGGAATGTTCACAATGATAGCATGTGGTGAATTAATTAATTGTTTAGCTTGCTTGTGTACTTCTGCCTTACCTATTCAACTGTCTTTATGTCAACACACAAGTTCTCTCACTTTTACTCTCCTGATTCTCTCCCCCATCCTGCTGCAAGGCTGAATGAATGAGGGGCTGTGCAGGGCTTAGCTGCCAGCTGAGGTTAAAAGACAGCTCTGAAGAGCACAAACAACTTCTTCCCTCTTTTGTTGTACTTGTTTCTTGCAGAAGGACTGACTTATTTTAGAACAGAGCAGCCAAAAAATGAAAATAAAAGGAATATGGGAGAAGAAAAAAAAGAGATGAAGTGCAGAACACTACTCCTGATAGCTTGTCTGAAAATAAATTTAATTCCAATGAAAAAAGCAACATTATATATATATATGTATACAAACACAACAGTTTAAGACACCCAGGGTGATGTGTACAATATCTCTTTACAAGAAGACAGGACAAGTCAAGGATAGTGGCCTATGCACTTGAAGTCTGCTAGAACTCATACTAGACTTTTCTGTACAACCTGCAAGACATGCTCCAACTTCAAGCAATACATAAGGACATTGTCATATGTTCTCTCATGTGACACAGAACAGGAATGCTTAGTCTCCTCACCATCATCACTGTAGTCAAGCCCAAAAGTATTTAATGAAGGAAATATGTCTGTCATGTACCTAAAGAGACTCCAGCAGCTACAGAAGTGTTAGTTGTAAAACCTTAACCTGGAAAAAGGACATTAAGGGCACAAAACTATGTGCAATAGAATTAACTATTGATCAGCTTCTTTGAAGCTGTCTGATCATTTATTAGAAAATAATTTACGAATGTCCTAGCAATCATCTGTAACCATCTGTGTGGCTGATAGATTCAGGGCAGTCCTTTAGAAGCTGAAGGGCAATGCTGCTGATAACAAAACTCCAAAGGCAATGCCACATGGGACTTCCTAAATTGAATTCCTGCTCTCTCACAGTGTTCCTATGTTTTCCCTCAAGTTTCATGCTTCATATTGGCATTGCATACCAAGCTCTACTCAGGCACAGTGAGAGCATGATTTAAAATCAAAGCCAACAGATTCTGTCTATTTTTGGGTTTTTAAACAAGACACAGGGAAATGATGCCTGTGGCTCTGGAGAATTTACAGTTGGCCTAGGTCCTTCAAACAGCAGCAGTGAAAAGAAACGGGTAAGGACCTATCAAAAAAAACCAGAGTGAAAGAGCGTGTACATCCAGTTACCTGACAGAGATGTAAATTCTGAGAAACTATCAAGATCATGTCTTAACAGATAACTTAGATTTCATTCTCACAGCTATCCAGAAAGAAGTCCAGCTTCTCTCAAGTGCTAAATCCAATGACTAGTGACTAGAAATGAAGAGGATAAGAAAATATTTTACATATGCCACAGATGCTTGGTATTTTCCCATCAAGCATTTTCTGAATATCTGTCAAATTCTATCCTCAATTTTCCTCAGATATTTCTGTCTACAAAGCCAGGATCATCCTTTCAGAGCCTGAACCAGTACAATAGGACTGAAATGACTCACTCAAAATCAGTTTTCCCAGAGAGGATATGACCAAAAAATAATTACTCTAATGTAAGCTTGGGTATGCAAATTTACACCCCACTAAGAGATTAATAACTCTACTCTGTCAGAAAGGAAACATGTTCATTACAGCGAAACAACATGTACCAGGACAGTTACACTGGAGTTTGAATATACATTTGTCCCCCATCTTATTTCACAGGAACTTCACAGAGAGAGGAAAACTCTCACTATCACTTCTCAGATCACATATGAGCAGCAACACCTCTTTTTTGACAATTAATGATGAAAAAATGAGATAAAATCAAAGCATAAATTATTTGCTACATTTTGTTTGCACTGAAAAGACTAGGAAAAAGGCATATTATTATTGTGATTGAAGTACAGAATGGACAAAATGCCTCTCTTCTAATAGAATTGTATATATGACAGGAAATGATCTCTTTTTTTTTTGCATCTCCACAAAAGGGCTTAGTTCCTTTTTATTTTTTTTTTCTTTTTTAAACAGTTGTGGCTGAAAGTTCCCTGCCAGCTGTCAGATTAATTAAATTTTGCCAACTGAGCTCACTGGCTTTCCAGTGGCAAGGGAATGTGTACAGAACACACGTTATGGGTCTGACCAAGGGTTCATCTGGCCTGATAGTCCCTTTTCTGGCTATGACTCACAATGAAAGAGTGGAAGAATAGACCAAACACATGTGCTGGAATACTGTTCCAGCCTTCAATAATCTCTAGCTCAAGGGAGAAAGGGTGTCTTTATGCTCATTAAAAGCCCTTGATAGAATTTTCTCTAGTAATACATCTAGTCCCCTTGAATACAGGTGAAAGCTATGTTAGATGGTCCAGGGGTTCCCTAGACATCACTAAGTCTAAACTTCAAAGTACCTAAAGATAATTTTCCTTTTTCTTTCTCCATGATTAGTCTTAAGCTCCAAAAAACATAGTTTGATCCTAATACAACGGCAAAGGCTTTCCAGTGCTATATGTACTTTGTAGTCAAGCTGGTGGTCTTATACATCATATGTACACATCACTTCATCACTTTTTCCCCCTCTTTTATGAATAGATCTGTCAAGTATATTTAGATACATTTCTATGCAGCTTCCCAGAATATTCTAGTGTCTAAAACTGTACATATATTTTTATATCCCCATATGTGCGTCTGCAGGTTTTTTTCATGGACCCCAGAAAACTGGCCAAGAAAAACAGCATATGTAAGAATCTGAATGTACAGGCATAAATGCACATCTCTAAAGGCTGCACTGATGTCTTTCTGAAGGAACAAGTTCTTTAGTTTCTAAGGCAACTTAAATCAAGGATCAGATACATTTGACAAGCAATTTGGTGCTTTGGAATCAAGCGAACTTTATTTTTTTATGAATTACTCAAAATACTAGTTACAGATTAATACCATATATATTTTCTTTGTGGCTTTTCTACAATGGCCTGATAGTTATCTTGTACTTACACAGTGAACTGCTCCTTGTTATGTATCCAAATATGGTGATTTCCTACATCTATTTCTGTTTGTAACTGTCCAATAATTGAACTGTTTTAAGGTAAAGTTCTCATATTAGATGCTGAAAGAACTTTTCCCATACATCTAAAATAATCGTATTTATAATAATAAATTAAACAAGACAAAATTAGTTACTTATTTGAGCTTACAAATGTCATTAAGTTTGCTTCTAGAAATCCTATTTCATACTACATAGCTCCCACTGAAGTCACTGAAAGGGTTTAATTTTTCATAGTTTGGAATGTTCATTAGATATTTGTATGAAAAAAAGAGAAGAAAATATGCTACAGTAAATAGAACAAAAACAATTTCTTAGGCAGTAAACTCTCATACTCCAGGGCATAACACAGCCAGTAATTTATGGGGTTAGACATAAGCTTTGCTCACAGACACGTTATTTTGAAGAGAATATAATTAAATGTTAAGTACCTTCCATCAAAGCATCCATTCAGTTGTAAGCTGGACAAAATATGCTATCACAATTTCTTTGCCTGAATCTTTGTGAAATCAGCTCCCTGACTACCATTCCTGCTCAAGTGACCTCCACAGCTCTCTTTCTCAGTCCAGACCCCTCTCAGTATGGCTCACATAGTCAGACATCAATTGAATTAGATGATGACATTCTTTAGGATTTAAAATGCATTTTCTAGCCATTTTGCTTCTTAATTTTACTTTATTCTATTTACCAAACTTTTTATTCTTTAAGATATGAAATGACCATTTTTTCAAGTGAGCAAGGCAAATCCCCTGTATATTCCTTTCACATCGTACGTACCACCCTGAAATACACTTACAGTTGAAAGTATAAATTATTTTCTTCTCTTATTTGCACATGGAGTCTTCTGTGCAATATCTAAAACTGTATTGATCAAATTTATTCAAGGCTCACCGTAAATGAAGATAAAGAAAATCCTTTTTAATGTAGAAAGGTTAAACATATAAAAAACATACAATTATCTCCTTGTTATCAATACACTTCAGAAATTATGTTGGAACGAGCAAAACACTTTGCCCACTGCAACCACTGATCAAAGGGTCTTTAAAAAGCACCAGTATGTGGTGACCAGTGACAGGACCCAAGGGAATGGTCAGAAGTTGTGTCAGGGGAGGTTTAGATTAAATGTTAGAAAAAGGTTCTTCACCCAGAGGGTGGTTGGGCTCAGGCCAAAGAACTGGTCACAGCACCAAGCCTGACTGGGGTCAAGATATATTTGGACAATACTCTCAAGTGTGTGGTGTGACTCTGTGATTCTGTGATTAACTGTTTCAAAAGTGATCTGTCTGATTAGTCTGATTATCCTGTTAATTCAAAGGTGTGTCCTATTTGCTTAAGACCAATTTACCTTACAGGTACCTTATCATTTAACATCATACATCTTTGCACCAATTTATCAGTGAATGCATCTTACAAAACTCCTTGTCTACAGCTTCCTCTTTGGCTTGTATCATACTTCTGGTAAATAGGCTCAATCTCAAACAGGTGCTCAAACAAGTCAACATAGGAAAGGAATTAAAATAAAAGAAAGCAGAAAGTAATTTAAAGTTTCCATTAGAATCCAAAGTGACTGCACGCAGAATGATAGGGGTCTTTCACTCAATATAATGCAAAATCACAACCACAGAGTGCAGCACAATGAACTGTGAAGTGTTGGTCATTAGAAGTCACCAAGGATCATCACCAAAATCATGAAGAGACAAGTACGAACTTTCAGTAAGATACAGCACAGGGGCAGCCTGAGGTGCCAGAAGCGACATCCATGCACGAGCCGCCTCCCTGCCTCCAGTGAGGCAGAAGGCACATACCACAGCAGCAGAGGACTTGCCTTGCAAACATCCCAAGCCTGCCCAGAGCCAGAAAATTTACCTTGTCCAGGTGGGTCAAGGTCAGAGACTGTGTCTGCAGCCTTCTACTTCCCCCTGCTTCCCCTTTCCTCAAAGCTGAGATTCCTCTGAGAGAAGCAAGAAGTTTGCTTAAAGTCCCACAGCATAAACTGCTCAATAACTTAAAACAAGAAGATCTGTGGCAGTACATTAAGCTCTGCCTGCTAAGAGGAAAAAAAAAGCTGCAGAGACACAGAAATGTGTATTTAATTAATTGTGATTCTTGCATGGTATTTTAGAGGACTGCTTTCAGAATGAGGGAACATGATTTGATTTCTGAAACACCCTTGTGTTTGAGATATCCACTTACTTTATAAGCAGCTGCTCACTACCTCATGCCATAATGTGCAACAGTAGTGCTCCAAAGTTAGGGCCAAACCTTAACAACTAAACTTCAGTCAAAAATTCTATTAAATAATAACAGAAAACATTTGTCAGAGTTATATTTTAAAGAAAGAAGCTCCAAAGTAAGACCCTCTCCTTACTATAAGTATGGCACTTCTTTAGGTTTACTGTGGTTTAGAACAACCAGTGATAATAGGAAAAAGGAGTTTCCAGTATAATGACAAATTAAAATCAAAAGTTATTTGGTTACTTTTTTTTGCTTAAAATCCAACATCAGCCTGCTTATGCTAAGGTGAAAGGGAAGCACATGGACAGGTTTTGACATTTTGTATTCCTGAACCAATCCTTGGGACAGCTCACATTTTCTTTGGTGTTTCTTTCACATAGAGCACGATAAATATATCCATCCAAGTGAGTATATCAACACTCAGAGTTTATTTTATCTAAGTTCAGGCGCCTTGTGTTATGTGGGCGGAAAGGCAGATACGTTTCTCCTTCTTCCTTGAGATGAGTAGGTGTGTGGAAAAATGCCATACAAATCAAATTAGCTTTGATTCATCATTATAACATTCACATCATACAAAATGATTTGCATTTAGGAACTCATTTTTCACTCCTGTGTTCCTAGGAGGTGGACAGTATACAAAGAAAGGAAAAAGACCCAAGGACTCTATTGATCCAAGATCCATTTCCCCTCTGAATTTACTCCACAATATTTTTTTTATTCTTTTAACAATACTTTGTATAATAATAATTAGCAAAACCCTATTGCAGACAAATCTTTTTTGTAAATGCCTACTAAAGGACTTTGAAATCCTTTCTTTGAAATACCTGTTGTTAAAGTAAATCACATAATCTACAGCAGCCAGCTGAGCTCAGTTCAACTGCAAATGTTCTCTTTTAATCCACTTGGATTTCCCCTACTCCTCCACACACATTTTGTGGACAAGAAAAACCAAAGGTCTTGACTACACAGACTGTTGCAAAGTGTTTTCTTCTAGAGAAGTTAAGCTTAATATTAGGGACACATTGTACTATTCTTTGAGAAATCTGCAGTAGTGATATTATCATAAATCTCAAACTGACTTCCTTATTTGATCTTTTCCCAGCATGTGAACATGAAGGCTCTGGAAGCATCTATGGGATTCTGAATACATCTGAAGTAATCTGCACAACAGTCCCCTGCTGAATGGGTCTTAAATCTGCAGCATTTATTGTTGAGGCCATTGCTTCATGTTGACTTGCAGTGCAACAGGTTTCCTGTAGAGACTTTATTAAGTCCAAATTCTGTAGTCTGACATAAACAAAATGCAAATTCTCAGCTTGTTACATGCAAAATATATCCGCCAACAACACTCTATTTCATTCATGTGACATGCAAAGCCAATTGGGAGAGTGATCTGTGGCAGAAGAAATTGTTTTGTAATCTCATTCCAGTCAAAACGCCAAGGATGTGTTTCTAGCTGACCCATAAACAACTCTGAAGAATTATAACCTCTTCTTCCTCTCTGTAAAAGGATTATTTCTTATTTCACTTGTAGACCAAGCAGGCTAAGGTGTTGCTGATTTCTGATGCTATAGGAGTGAAATAAATATTAAAAAAATATTGTTATTCATAGTAAGAATATTGGTAAAATGGCTTCCTTATCTGAATTTCAAAAAAATAATCAAACCAAAACAAACTCTCAGTTTTCCCAGGCTGGTTCCATCCCACCACAGAAACCAGCAGAGCACTGCAAACTAGCAGAAATAAACTGCTGAGTTGGGTCTCCAGATTTGAAAGGTGTTTTGCTTACTTATTCATACAGAAAATTCAGCTAAAGGTATTATTAGTTCTCTTTTTTTCTCAGTTCATTTAATAAGGGCCTCTTTGCTTCTTCATTTAGTGTTATTATTTCTAGGTGCGAATGTGTTTTCTGTCATGTGAAATTGATATCTGATCTCATTAACATAAACTTTCTTTTTAGATTGCTTTTTCTCTCTTGTCTATAGCTAGTATTCTCTATTTTACTTTTTGTGGTTTTTTTCTTGTTGCTGCTCTTCCTCTATAATATGATTTGGAATGTAGTTTACATGAAGGATGCTATACAAAAAACTAAGGATAATCTAATTTCTTTCTACCAAAGAAAACAGAGTTCATTTCATGCAAGAGTTATACCTATATTTGTAGTTATTCAGGGAAGGTAGATGATGAGAATGTCAGACGAACTAGTGCAGGTGTATTCTGCATTGCTGTTCTGTAAGGACAGAGGGAATGTAATGGTAAACATTGTTTTGTTTGCGGTCATTAATTCCTGTGCTGCAAAAAAAGTAACACTGAGCAGATGCACCTTTTTTCTGAACAGAAGTGTTTTCTCTTCCTAATTAATTGGGAACTTATTCAGAACTGGCTCAGCAATACAAAATTGACCTTTGAAGATCAAAGTGATAAGCCATATGGGGCTAAATCCTGTCTCTCTTATGTATGCAAAACTCTCACACATTTCAGATGAGTTTGCATCAGGATTTAGACAAGTGATCATCATATACCATGAAAAACAGCCCCTGAGACAGTTTAACCTGTACTTCCAAAACTTATGCTTCACTTTATTGTCTTCCCCCATCCCTTACTTTTTTTGGGTTTCTTCTGGGAAAGTTTTATCCCCACTCACATCTTCCTCAATCATCCCATTTTGCTGTAGCAGAGTTGGCAAACTTCTTAAACACACAAAATCTTGGGAGCAAGAATACTATCACTGCATAAATTAAGAAAGCCTCGTCATTACACTGCCTCTTTATTTCAATTGTTTGAAATTCTTCTGCACCTTCAGAAGAGGAATATATAAAACCCAAACAAAGATCTACGTGTGCTTACATTATGTTATTATTTCTTGAATGAAGCACTTTATCCCAACATCCGTGGGGTTAAACTCATCATTCAGAATCAAGTAAACATTTTTCTTTCAAAATACCTCACAAATCATACTGACTATATAGTTTTGTAATGCATATAATAGTTTATATTAAAAATCCTTACTACAACAATACTGCCATAAGGATTGTTTTAACTATATTTCTCCTGAAATATTCTTAAATTTAAAATAAGTCCTGCTGATATCAGAAGGGGAAATTTTAAGACCTCAACACCAACAACGATAGACAAAAACATATTAGTGATTAATGTGCTTGGTGTATTATACACACTGTTGCATTTTATGATGAGCAACTATCTAGGCACATAATATAGTCTATGACCTATAGTCCTTTAAGCCTTTAAAAAGCAGTCTAAAAAATTCCAGGATTCTGACATTGTCAAAACAGTCAAATAACACAGGTTCAAGATGTTCACAGTGACCTAATAACTCCTCAAAGGCATGATTACTGAATGGCAGACCCACTCATGAAGGGCTGTACTGCACCAATCACAATCTAAGTAGGTGAGAAGTTTTTTAAGTTTCTGGCAAAATCCTGCACTGGTCTTGTTTAAACAATATGGTCATGCTCCCTGGATGGTGTCAATCAACACAGTTCCTTGATTGTCAATACAGATGTATTTGATAACACAATTGTGAATGTAACTTTTTTAGGCTAGTCAAAAATGGAAATTAGAATAATGCAATCTCGCTGTTTGCCATCTCAGAATCAACTGACAGACCAAAAGGAATTCAATAATATTCATCAAGATGTTTTTAAATTAGAAGATGGAAAGGCAAGACAGACAGTAGTTCACCCGGAAAAGTGAAAAACATTTTTTAACTGTTTGCTAATCTCAGGTTCTTCTTATTTTACAGAATCATAGAATATGGTGAGTTTGAAGGGGTCCACAAGAATCATCAAGTCCAACCCTTAGCTCTGCACAGGACCATCCCCAAAAGTCACACCTTGTGACTGAGAACATCATCTAAAAACTCCTTGAACTCTGTCAGGCTTGTTGCTGTGACCACTTCCTTGAGAAGCCTGTTCCAACGCTCAGTCACCCTCTGGGTAAAGAACCTTTTTCTGACATCCAGCCTAAACCTCCCCTTGTTGGGGATAGGCTCAGGACTGCAGAAGAATTCAGAGAGTGGAAGGAAACCAAAGACATCCTCCTTGAATCTTC
>JAWMRA010000041.1:19621549-19680046 GCA_035584735.1 Pseudotriccus pelzelni | reverse complement strand
TCTGTCTCTCTACTTCCCCTCATAAGAAAGTTGTAACTGCAATGAGGTCTCCCCTCAATCTCCCCTCCAGGATGAACACACCAAGTGACCTCAGCTGCCCCTCATATGGCTTCCCCTCAAGGCCCTTCACCATCTTCATTGCTCTCCTCTGGATGCTCTCTAATACCTTAATATTTTTTCTAGATTGCAGTGCCCAAAGCTGCACACAGTATTTAAGGTGAGTCCTCACCAGTGCAGAGCAGAGCAGGACAATGCCCTCCTTCAACTGGCTGGCGAAAATTTCCCTGATGCCCCCCAGGACACGGTTGGCCCTCCTGGCTGCCAGGGCACTGCTGACTCATATTCAACTTGCCATAGACCAGGACCCCCAGGTCCCTTTCTGTGGCATTGCTTTCCAGCACCTCATTTCACAGTCTGTAGGTATATCCAGAACTTTCCTGTGTTGAACTGCATATGGTTGGTGATTGCCCAGTCCTCTAATTTGTTGAGGTCTCTCTGCAGGGCCTCCCTGCCTTTGGGAGAGTCAACAGCTCCTCCCAGTTTTGTGTCATCTGCAAACTCACTTAGTAACCCTTCAAATCCTGCCTCCAAATCATTTATGAAGATGTTGAAGAGCACAGGACCTAAGACAGAACCCTGTGGAACCCCACTAGCGACAGGTCATGAGTATCTGACTACATAAATTATGTTTACTAGTTGCAAAAAAGCACTCAGTACAAAGTTCTGAATATATATACTGAATTAAACCCCTCAAATTCAGTCCCACTACGACCATCTGGTTCTCTCCGCAGTGACAAAAAAAATATTGAAAGACAAAAAGGGCTATTTAAATAACCCATAATGTTAACAAGTGAAGAAATGGAGACATACAAATTATGGACATGTTTAGGCTAGAAATTAGAAGCTTCTTAATTAGCTGTGAAATAGAGAATATTATTTCAGTGATGTAGAGAGAGCAATAAAGCCCACAGGTTTTCAGTGAGAGACCTAAGCCAGTTTATGAATGGGATTGTATATCCTGATCTCTCTAATCAGTGTCCAGTGTTTCTTCAATTATGTACATTTATGCAGGTGAGAGATGTTCCCTGAGCTCAAGACATAATCATAAGCAGTAAGAAAGAACCACAGTCCTTCACTGAAGACTCAGAAGGACTTGTGATGCTGCAAGCAAACAAAGGCCATGCTCCTGGCTGGGAGGCTGGGCTGTGACCTGGATTCAGTTTGCTGCTCTGCTATTCATCTCTCACGTTTCCTCAGGCACATCACCATCCCAGAAGCTTTTCATCTGTGATGGAAGGAAGGTAGGTACAAGGATCAGTACCAGAGTAACAGAAATCACAAAACTACCTTTACAGGGTGCTTTTAATTCCAAAACCTCGATTTTTACAGGCACAGGCCCCTTAGTTCTGTTAGCACACCCAGCTGGGCATTTGCATTTCAGGATGGGTGACAGAAGCACTGCTAAGAGGGCAAAGAGCAGCAAGCGAGGCAGCTGGGGATGATGCACTGCCTGTGGTCCTGCTGCCTACTGAGACCAGTCTGGAGCTCCGGACTGCACTGCGGCTGCTGCACCAAGGGAAAAGAGAGGGTGCTTGTGTCTGTGTGTGTCTGTGCGTGTCTGCGTGTGGGTGCAAAGGGAGAGGGTCAGGCTGGAGGGCAGAACTGGACCCCTGTGAGCATAAGGGATTGCTGTCCTCTGCCTCCCACAGCCCTCAGCATGAGAAACACAGCTGCCTCTCTGGGCCTTTTCTCTCAGCCTCCTGATTCACCTCCATCCTCCTCCAGTCCTGTCCATGCCAGGAGAAGCAGGACTATGGTCAGGCCCAGTCTGGCATCTCTGATTGAACAAAATTTAGGTTCACCTGCTCTCCTGGGAGGTGCTTAGCTGGTGTTGGCTGCTACATCAAATGATGACTCTGCTACTGACACTGTCACAGATGCTTTTTAGTTCAGGTGCTGGCACACTGCATGTCTGCTGGTTACTGCCTGGTGGATGCCTTCTGATGACTGCATCCCCAGAAGAAAACACTGGGATTAGTATTCAGCTTATCTGTATTTAACAGTCAGCCAAAATATCAAAAAGCTATGTATAAAATTGTATCTCTGTTGCTACCCAAAGGAGTCTATACTCTTCTGTACTCTTTCCTATGAACACTGTTTTTGTAGCGTGTTATTCAATTAGGATTTTTTCATACATATTTTGTAGCTGAAGTCATACATCCAGTTTGTTAGCCTAAAATTCACAGACTGCCTCCAGCATTAAACTTCCACTTCTAACAGTACACTCACATTCCTATTTGTAGAAAGTGAAGTAAAATTACAGCTCCCTATGGGGCATTTCAGAGGATGACTCTAAATAAGCCAAAGGCAATCTATTAAAGAACAGATCTTTCTTACAAAAGCTTACAAATTCAAAGTAACCAGCAAGAAGGGAAGGCCACAGAAAATTCAAGAAAACAGACTAAATTCAATAAATATGTTTTACAGATGGGTTAGTGGAGAGTAGACAGCACTGCAGCAACAACAGCTTAGAAGACAGATCACTGTCTGGACTAATACCAGTTCACACCCATATCTGGCCGGAATCCTTTTATCCCCATACGGAAACCGGGGCTAACTCGTATAGACAAAAAATCAATATAGGACCTGCACTCTAAGCCCAAACTTGCCAAAAGGTGAAAGGAATAAAAGGGCTCAGTTCTTATTAGAAGTTGAGTATCTCATTTACATTCACAGCTACTGCATGTGCATAACAACAGAAAATGAAGGAAAAATTTCTTTTTGCATACTGACTGACTGGATTGTTTTTCTTGAAACACATCCTGCTTCAGAACTTGTTAAACCTTAGGGCCTCCTCATAGTTATAGAAATGAAGTTCAAATCTCTAAAATGCTATGCCACCCCATGATGTCAGTATTTTAGAATCCTTTAACCCCATGTTAAATTAATAAAGTTTAGTGACTTCATAATGAAACTGGTCATTTTGGGGGCTTGTGTCTTGAGAGGCTGTTGTGATTTTTATTGGTTTGCTTTTGGGTTTTGAGAGGGTTGGTGGGGTTTTTCAGTTCATCACTTGGGCTCCATCTATATTTTTGTTTTGCTTAAGTAAGCAAATTCTTTGTGACACAAAATTCTGACTAAATTCTTTAATCAGCTTTGGCTCAGAAAGTGTTTATTTCCATCTGCATTACAAATGCAGGATTTAAACAACCTATCAACATAGCATAAGCAGCAAGTCGTCTTGTCAGTCTGCCCTTTCCTCTCAAGGATGTAACTACTGTATTCTGTACTGATGAAGAAAGGAAATAATAGGATTAGAAAAACATTGGGGAGAACGGGATGTCAAACAAAAGAAAAACATGCTGCAGTTCTAAAGCATTCTCATCTAGTATTGGGAATTGTAATCCATTTGTGCTAAAGACTTTGCCTCTGCTCATTAAGCAAAAGAAAACACCAAAAAAAAACCATAAAAGACTTATATGCTCTGATACTATAGTTTGGCCTATAGGGAACCATAATTAAAACATGTTTGAGTATGTCGGTTTTGGCTTGGATCGAGTTAATTTTCTTCATAGTAGCTAGTAGGGGCTGTGTTTCGGATTTCTGCTGAAAACAGGGTTGATAATACAGAATTATTTTAGTTATTGCTGAGCAGTACTTACACAGAGTCAAGGCCTTTTCATACTGTCCTGCCAGCGAGTAGATGGGGGTGCACAAGAAAGTGGAAGGGAACATGGCCAGGACAGCTGACCCCAACAGACCCAGGGGATATTGCAGACCATAAGGCATCACGCTCAGCAATAAAACTAGGGAGAAAGTTGGCTGAGGAACCACTGCCGGAGACAGGCTGGCAATTAGTCAGTCAGTGCTGAGCAATTGCTTCCATTTGTATCCCTCGTCCTTTTTCAGTTTTATTTTTGTCTCTTTGTTACTTTTCATTGCTATTACTATTATTACTAAAAGAAAAACTAATTAAACTGTTCTTATCTCAACCCCACAACTTTTCTCACTTTTACCCTTCCAATTCACTTCCACCCATCCTGCTGATGCAGGAGTGAGCAAGTAGCTGTCTGGTGCTTAGTTGCTGTCTGGGGTTAAACCACAACAGAGTAATACAATTGTAGTCCTTATTAAGCAATCTAAAGTACAGTCAGTTACATAAGCACAACATTATTTAAGGATTACAATGTGTGAGACAGACAGCAATCAAATAACCTTATGGGTCTTGTACTCATTTACCATACCAATAATATATTGCCCAACTACTTTAGAAAAATGATTATATAAATCTATACAGGAAATAAAAAAATGTGGTCCAACAGGAATAACAAATTTCTGCAAGCACTTGCAGCTATTATACAGAAGTTCATTATTCAAACAAACAGCCTTTGTTACATAGCACAGAACTCCAGGCCAAATCTATATCCAGAAACCTAAAACCTTCCTTTGTATCACTATTAGACAGTTTATTAAAAAATAAATACTATTTAAATAAGTCCAAGTAACATTAGATAAACAGTATAATTTTAAAAGAAAAGCTTTGTGGTCTATTTTCTTCATCTTCAAAGACATGAATCACGTTTTTTTAATGTACAACCATACTGACTCAGCTTCAGGTACTAGGTTAAATATGCGTTCACTGAAGACTTAGTTCTGTTGAATGAGGATGGTATTGAGAAGAGTGACCTTCTCTGCATATTAAAGTTTACACAAGAAAGGTGAAAAACTGCTTGTGACCTTGTTAAAAGGCCACGCTTTCCATTTAAACAGAGCTGCAAGCAAGCACAGAGCATCCTGAAGGTGTTAAGGTTGTGTGCTAATCACACTGAAGTCTAACTGTGAGTGAATAGCACCTGAATATTGTTCAGGAAATCACACAAAATAAAAGCTGAAACCTACCTCTGCTGATAAAACATCAACTTTCAAAGTAGAATCAAAAACAATTTTGAACCCCAAATTCTCCTACCAAGACCAAACCAAAACCAAAAAAAAAACTTAAACCAAACCAAACCACACTTTCTCTCTACCTTCCTTCCCCTTAACAAAGCAACCATAACTAAAAACAGGCAAACAAAAAACCTCCAATCACTTTTTTTTTTTTCAGAACACGTTTCCCTGTTCCTGGGATAAGTGAGCTGCAAGTCTCAGAAATGAGAACAATTGGGATTTCAAACACAGAGTCCAATGAGACTGTGAGACACAAGACATCAGCCTCTTTCACGTCTAGATCAAGGTAATTCAGATGAGAGTTCATTGTTTTGGAGACGAGTTAACTCAAAGCAGAATGAGAGCAATTTGACATTCCCACTTGCCGCAGTCAGCAAAGGCAACCAGTGTTTACAGAGGCTTACTTATTGTTCTCACAATGCCTTTTCTTGGCCAATTCTTGTGTGCAAACACCATAACAACATAACAAAATAACACCAACCTGCTTTAGGCCCCTGTATTCCCCAGTGCACATTCAAACCAGGCTGATGCAGTTTGGCCCAGATGCATGCACATTTCCATGTATCGAGGTATGCAGAGAAAAAGCCAAGATCAAAGCCTCTTCTCTCCCAGGTGAATTCCAAAGCTATAGACTCACCCTCCCACCCCACTGAGCTTAGTTATTCATGAGGTACAGGATGTTCATCCTATCAGAAAATACTACCCAAGCAGGGTAAAGTTAAGAGTGAGTTCTTTGGAAAATACTGCTGGAAAGTACTGTAAACAAGTATTTGTAAGTGTCCACCTGCTCTCTGCAGAAAACAGGATGTTGATTTGTGGAGATAACAAAAATGTTCACAGAGAAATACAAGTTTCTGAGTCTTTCTGACTTTGCTGCTAAATAAATAATAGCAAAAATCATGAAGAGCCCATAAAGCTTTACTTTTCAGAGCCATTCAAGTTTGTGGCTACTGTAGTTCCACTAACCAGCTCTGTCACAGGTCTTATCAAGCTCTGCTTCATAGGGCTTCCACCGGACTGCTTCCTCCTGGAGTATTTCAAGGGCCCACCTAGCAGCTCTTGCCTGACAACTAATATCCCTGCTTGTGCCCCTGTGCCAACCTTACAGATCATCCCCTGACTCCACCAGCCAGTCCTCTCCACAGCCTTCATGCCAAAAAGGCAGGGGAGTTATTCCTCAGCCTAACTGGAGGCATTCAGTACCTAGAGATTAAAGTAAAATTGTTCACTACTAAAATATGAAAAATACATGGTTCCAGAGATAGGTAAGTCTTGCAAACATGCAGAGTTTGACATTCTTTTAAGCTGTACCTTAAGTATCTTCATGACATTTCAGTGCATCTTCAGAGTTACTTCTGAACCCTGGAGTCTTTTCAGCCTAGCTCAGCTTAGCAAGACCAACATTTAAGCCATGCATACACAGGTTACTCAGTGGCAAAGTTCTGTCTCTTTTTACCTGCAGTGTTTTGTGACAGGCTTCTCAGGTGATGCTGGGAGTTTGTCTATAAAAAACTTGGCCTCCTTATTCTGTGTTTAGTCATATTCCATCCTCTTCCTGTATATTCATTTTTGGTCAAGGGACAGTCATTAAATTTTAAGTTGTCCCGAGACTGAAAGGTATGTGCTGGAAATCTTGTCAGTAAATGCAGATAGAAGTTTACAAAGAAGTATTCACAATACAGCAATTTTCATAACTATGGCATAATTCTGTAATATTGATTGAAATCCATGTAACATACACAAGTTCCTCTAATCACCCTATGTAGCTACTGATGTCTCTTTGAGCTGCTGCAAGGACAGGCAGCATCTGCAGATGTTGCAAAATGTGCATTTATATAACAATATAATTGTATCTACTCTATTTTTAGCTCCTGCCAGCAGGGGAAAATGTTTACAGCTAAAATACAAAGTTTGAAATTTTTCTAAACAATTTATTTTTACTCACTGTACCACCAGCCATATTCACACATGAATAAAATGCAATGGACTTTCCTATTCATTTTTTCAGCATATATTTAGAATTTCAAATAAGTTCAACTACAGCTTAGTCAATTTTCTACATTTCTTCTGATTGTTCTGGCCCTGTTCTGTAAATGATGAGACAGCTCTCTGTTGTGACTGCAGTATAGACTATTTCTTTTCATTATTAATAATGTCATTGAGAAATACGAAGCAGCCTTGCAAGATTTGTTTAAGCTTTATTATTTTCCTAATTTCCCAAAACTGAGTATTTCCATTGGTACTACAAGGATAAGTTATTTTGACCACTGCTCTTGTCAACTAAAAAAAACATTTTCACATTCAGAAATACTTGCCTGCTACACAGTAGCAGAATAAAGTGGAAAAGAAGGATGAGGTATCCTTGAAGATGGACATTAAACTCTTTTTTCATTCCTTCAGTTTATATTATGTTTAGATTTGGGGTTTTTTTTTATTTGTTTTAAATGGTTGCCATGTGAACTGTCAATACAGCATGCAGCCTTCTATACCTGTTAATGTCTTCCCATTTTGAGACAAGAGAGGCAGCTTTTAATGTATCTCTCTCTGAGAACAGATTGCATTGCAGACTAGACCTCATGCAAAAGAAGAATTCAAAATATCAAGCAATTCAGTAAAACTGCAGCTTTCACCTAGAAAATCTGCCAATATGCTTTAATTTGGGAATAAAACTACTGACTTTATTATACCAAATACAAAATCATCAGTAATAAGACTAATAGCAAATGCTAACAATGGAATAGCTCTTGAATATTATTATTTGGCTATTCATCTGAACTTCCTAAAAATTGAGCATTTATGAATGAAAAACTTTTATAATTAGTATTCAACCACTGCACAAACCACATTATCGTGTAGCTCAAGCATAAAGTAAAATGCATAAGAGTATAAAAGTGTTTGTGATGGAGACAGAGGAAGAGAATAATGAAACATTCCTTACAGGAAAACAACAGTTAGATTAATGCCAAAAAAAATAACAGGATTGATAAATATGATGGGAAGGAACCCTTCCATTCCAGCCATATGCTAAGACTAATCTCTCCTAGAAAAACTGCATTCGATACAAGTATATCTGGAGAAGAGCACTTAGCTGGGTACAAACTGTAGACACTTATACTCAATTTTTAAGAGGAGGAAATGGGAGAACAAGAGGGAGAGCAAAAGCTATATTAAGAAGTCAAATTGCAGGAGCTCTCTGACTGCTGTAACAAACTGAAGATGATCTTCAATACTGAAAACCTGCCATTAATCTCTTATTTACATGGCAAGCACATGCTTCTTTTTATCTGAAATACTTACAGTAATGACAGGAGCTGAGACCAGACAGATAAACACAATATGTCTGGTTATCAAGAAATTTAAATTTCTTATCTAAATTTGGGTTTGAAGCTGATATTTGCCTACCGTGAGCAGACAGTGCATCTGCTCAGTGAAACTTACATTACCATCATTTTTATTGCTAATAGCAGTTGTGAAATAACATTTTCATGGAGCCTATTTTTTCAGGAAGCAATCATTCCTAAGGGGGAGGTAGTCCAGTTACTAAATCCTCCCCAAAATCACAGAAAGTCACACAAAATCCCTGAAAGTTTACAATGGTGAAGTTCAACAAGAGGCTAGGCACAAACCCATAAAATTCACTCAAGCTTTTTTACACCACAAGTGTTCTGAGTGAAGCATTTGAGTTAAACAAACAGACATTTTGTGATGCAACTGTTCTCAGAAAAATTTCCAGGAAGGACTGCCTCTCACTGCATTTTTAATCACATCTGATAATACAGCAGATGTATACATCTGCTTCTTTCTATGCGTGTCTGCTCTAAAAGTGAGTGATGTGAGTGGACATGTTTATTTATCAGTTTATTTAAATTTTTAAGAGTTCTGGAATCATGTGTGATCTTTAACAGAAGACTATGTGGTCCTTTCAACAGCTGTGCTATGTAATGGAAACAGCAAAGTTTCTGTTTTGCTTGAGCCTCTAAGTCAAAGTCAGGAAAAACAGGAGGCTGTGATACTACTCATGCAAGGAAGATATAAAAGTCATCTCTAGTTTGTTTTTTTTCAGAGTACTCTGACATGTAATTTGTTGGCCTTGTTACAGACTACCATACCATCAGACACCTCTACTTTGATCACAGCGTTGACTCTGGTGATTCACTTGAATTCCCTGTGTGGGTACTCATGTCATTCAATGGAGCACTTCTGAAAGCAAATCCAGAAGGCATGCAAACATAGCAATTCGAGCTTAATCATGTAATTCACTTTTAAAATACTTTTGTTTTTCTCCCTCTGCTATGTGTCCATCTCAGTCTCTCTCTTATTTACGTAAAACACCCACTGATTACACAGATGATGGTAATTACACTAAATCATTCTGTGGGAGTGCTGCCAAAGACACATAAACACAGGTCATGTTGTAAGTTTGTCATGTAACAGGGATATCAATTACATTGCCCAAAATTGAGCACAGAGATTATATTATTTCAAGATACACACATACTCTTTTATTTATGAACCATTAGGCCACAGTTTATCTATTGATCTACAAGCAGATTTGTTGTTCTGGGATAATATCAAGTAAGGCTGCTAGAGAAATGTCTAGACATTTGTTCTTTTAACACCACTGAGTTATACATAAAAGATGTAGGTGACGCCAACATCATGTCATTTTTTGAGACTGAACACACTTCAGTTCCTAATACAAGAACAAAACATACGAAATAATTTGAGGTTCAGTCCTTATTTTGAGGACACACTCCACCAATGGTTGAATGTCCTGAGGCCGATGAAGGTGCAAGTCAGGACTGACAGGAGGACTGAGTGACTACTTGCTCCTCATACTTTGACTGCAAAACTGTTTTGTCAGTCCTCATGTCATTAGGGTAACTTCACACCTCTGAAACTTGCTGGTTTATATTTTAATGGTACCTTACTGCTTGACTTCCTATCACGCATTTGCTGAATCAACACTATCACAAAATAGCAAAGCCTGTCTGACACAGCGAAGTTTTAATACATGATGATTCATCGTGACAGGACACTGAAAGCCCTGTGGCATATGCAGAAAAGCTTTAAATAGTACATAGTTGTTAACTTATTTTAATTAAAAAGGCAAATGCAAGAGAGAGAAGGAAACAACCTTTCTATATCCCATCACTTTTATTTGCTCCACTTACCAGCACAGGATTGTTTTGGTTCCATTAAAAAATTCTATTTTAAAAGAATGTTTTCTTCCCTACTTTCATATTTTCCTTTCTTTTCTGCATAGCATATCTAAAGGCATACAGTTACCAGCTGCAAATACTACAGAGAATCCCTAAATATAGGACAGCATGAAAATATGTTGAATACGTTTGTCAGCACTGTATTAAAACAGGGCTGCATAGCAGAAAGATTCCCACATTGTGAATATATACTGGCTTTATCACCTTTCCAAGGTGAGAGCACCCACATAGGTATCATAATCAGTGACGTTTTTGCAAATCGCTTCAGGATATTTTTTCTTCCTCCATAAAATGCATGCTGAAAATGTCTTAATAAAGGTTACACTGCTTTTTAATTTAATTTTATATTAATAGTAGAAATTCATTATTTCATTTCAATCTACAGAGGTCTGACCCTCCCTTGTTTGAAGTGCTGCCAGCACAGCTGCAGAGTGCATCTCAGATTAATGGGAGCCATGACAAACAGAATGAGTTACCCCACTGCAAACTTTCCATCAAATATGCACAGCAGGTAAACAATTGCAAACTTCCATATTTTCTCTGCACTGTGAAGTCATTGCAGATGACATTTTGTTGTTATGTAGCAAGGGACATCAAAGCAGTATGTCACATCATCAGAAAACCCAGAAATAGCACAAGAAAAATCTCCACAAACTATTTTCAGCCTTTCCCAGGAAAACTACTGTGAAGCTGCAGTTTGCAGAAATGGACCAATGTTTCTTAATGAACAACCTTTCAGCTTCACAACAGCTCTGCAGAGAACTGTAGAATTCCCTATCCAAAAAAACCAACAAAAAAAAAAGTTTTGCTAATGATACAACTCCATCATTGATCTTTTATGTTTGAACACATCTATGAGATTCATGATGCCTCCTGAAAATTTCATATCCAGAGTAGAAGTGGCACAAACCATCCTTTCCCCAGACTTTAAAATAAACTAGTTACTTTTATTCCTTAGAGGTAACAGGAGCTCCACTGTGCATGCCAAGTTGTGATGAGGTATATTTTAGCACCATGACTGCAAGGGAAGGCAACTCTTGGAATACACATTTAATCTGCTCTGTGCTATGAATTGCTGCTTCTTTAAAGCCTCTTCCAGACACTGGCAGGGTTCAGCGTCTGCCTACAACATGTTCTACAGCACTTGAACAACTGAGAAGCAGCGCAGGGAAATCCTGTTACTGGTACTTATGCAATGACTACAAAGGAGTCTGTACCTCACCAATGCCAAAAACCTCAATTATGCTCACTTCAGAAATGATGGTCATGATGGTTTTGGTAAAAGTACTTTTGCTGTTAGGAATATACAGTGAAAGAGAACTTGGTATGAATGGTAGTAGAACAGTTTATTGTTTGAAAAACATCTCAACAATAACCAAACAGAGATATTTTAATTTATTAACAAATTGTATCCAGTAAATATCCACATATTTAGCTGTTGTTATAACTTTAAAAACAAAACAAATCCAAATTCTCTTTCCCTTGATAACTACACATTTGTACTGACTCTCCTGTTCCCAGCAAATTACTTGGGTCAAGCTCAAGAACTCTTAATAGCATTTGTTATCATGCAGACTTCTGTCAGACAGCAGTATCTTACATTTCCACTGGCATTTCTTATCATTAAATGTCCATGTAATTCTCTTGGTTTCAGCAGATATCTGGCCTACTGTTCTTTTCTTCTCACATTTAAATCAATAACCTTTCAGTCAAATTAGTCATACTTAAAAAGCTTACACCTATCTGCTAATTCACAGTACTAAATAACAGATGAAATGCAATGCTATTTGAAATATCTTACACAAAAGACAAGACATATCACTTCTTGATATTTTCTCTACACCCATGATATAAAGGGTACAAAGTAATGAGATTATATTGCAGCAAGAAAGATTAAGGTTAGAAACAGGAAAAGCATCCACAGAATCAGGGCAGACAGAACACTCCAGCAGAGTGCTTGGGGGTGCTGTGACATGCCTGTCATTGCAGATATCTAAGAGCATAAACAAAAATCTACCTTGAAGTGTCACCGGTCTTGTCAATCTTGCTGTAGTCCCTTCTATCCCAGACATTCTAGAACGTGCAGGAGACGTGGAGATTACAAAGTTCAAAAATCGGACTAAAAAAGTTTATACTACCCTCTAAATTAGAATCTGAACTCGTATCTAGAGCCTACTTCATTCTTTCAACACCTGTTAAGAGCAAACACACTCCTAGGGAACTGATAGTTCTAAAGAAGAGAGTGGAAGACTTCAGGGGAAAGCAAAAGCCTTTGTTATAACCAAGAGTACAACTGATAAGAAATTCGTCTTCTACTCTTCTTACCGAGCTGGGATTTAGAAACTCATAAAAGTGACATGGCTCAGGTGAAAAGAAGCAAGTATAAAGTCCCACCAGAAAAGCTACATAATGCAGTATTCCTTAGTATTGCTTTCATTCATTATAGCAATATTCCATTAAAATATTAATGAAAACGCCAATGACTTACAGCAAAGTGACTTAGACATATCTCCTCTATTCAAGGCTTCAATTTCTCCAGTGATTATCTTCATACCATTAGCTACACATTTTGATGTCAGAAGCATTTGAAATGTAGTAAGACAAGAAGAACCTCAAAAGCACGTACATATCCAGGAGGAGACCAGTAACCCAGAGAAATCTGAATCTATGTTCCAGGGAACCAGAAGTACCACAGCATCATGGCAGCGGCCACACAGCCTGTTTCGCTCCAGCAGAGGGGATCACTATGTGCAGTCATCCCCATGTGCACCTCTTGCATCTGCACTGCATTTCTGACCTGCCAGTGCAGCTGTTTCTGCAGTGGCACAATAACACAATCCAAAGGCAAGATCCAAGCTACAAAAGCTTCTGTAGTCATAACTCCAGTAATAGTAAACTACTATTTACAGCACCTGCACTACCTTAGTTCAACCCAATTTCATTATGGTTAGAACACAAAACCATGAGCAGCTGAGTTTGTTGCATGAGAGGATGAAGGAGGAGAGCGACCCTAATCACAGGATTTATAACCCTCCCAACTAGCCCAGCAAAAGCTGAATGAGACTGTGTGTGCTCCAAGGAGCAGGGAAAGGTGATTATGCTCTTTTTTCCCACTAGGGGAATGAAAATTAGCATCATACTTAACATACTTAACAGCATTCCTGTGCTGTATCTCAGTGCAGATAAAAAATGGCCATCCACAAAGAAATTGCAACCCTTTCACACACCCCTTTTCCTTTATTCCTTTATCACTTTAAAATCTTTTACTGAGAATTACTTTGTAAAGAATAATTTTGTCTAGTCACTCCTAGTCTCTGCAATTTGAAAAACTGTTATAATCAAATTCAAGCTCTATTTTTAAGTTACAAAGTAGTCCATAAGATTAAAAAGTTAAGGAAAGACATCTAACTTCTGTGCATAAAAAAGATTCATGGATAAATTGCCTGCTTTATGGAGAAAAGGAAGCTAAGAAAATTCTCTGATGACAGTTACAAAAGAAGCAAGATTCCCAGTCTTCAAAGCCACATAGAAAAGATCAGTAGAACACTATGGTATTTAATGCTTTAATGTAAGCCTCCATAATTAAATGTTAGATATTCTATTAGAGAAATGATCAGATTAAAGATGAGTTGATCAAAGATTTAAATTTAATTTGCCTACTTTAAGTACTCTAATAAAGATGTTCTGTTGATTCCCAAACTAGTAGTACTTAAATTAAGAGCATTTCAGTGAATGCCTTATCACATTGTGAACTACATTATATTCTTCCGTACTGAGCACAAAATTCTGTTCTTTTAGGGGGAAACAAGACAAGCACACAGGAAGATATTTTGCTGATCTCTGCAGGCAAAAAGTGTTAGAAAACTTATACTGTACCCTATCCTTTGAATTTTTTCAGCCTAATTGCTCACTACACCCACACACTCGCATTTCTAGAAAATGGTATTTTAATAGACTTTAGCCCATACATCTTCAACCGAATTTTTTATTCATTGTCAGATAGATCACAGTTCTCAGCAGAAAAACAAACCTGTGTCAACAATGCAAGCTTCACTCTGTTCTCCATCGTGTGTAGTTTATGACACATGGGCCTATCAGGACAATGATGATATTTCCTTTTTTATGTCAGGTAAAAAGGGACATCATAATCAGCTCATTTAATCTTACCCTGAAAAATAGTAAACTATAAGAAATAACCAAAACACCACAGCTTTCACACCTCATTTTAGTAAAACTATACAATAGACCATATTCCAAACATCTATGAAAGAAGAAAGAGATCAACATCATGAAAAAAATTAGTTCATAAAAGAGCTAAATGTGTATAGCTCAACTAATGGATAGGAATGAAACTCGACAGTAACTGAACAGAATGAGCAAGTAGTTTATCAACCAGGATTTCAAATACCAGGTAGACATTCTTGGCTCAGCAGCATAACTAAGGTTAGAGAATCATAGAATGGGTTGGGTTTGTTTGGGAGGGACCTGGGAGATCATCTTGTTCCAACCTGCTTCCATTCATCAGGTTGTTCAAAGCCCCATCCCACCTGGCCTTGAACACTTCCAGGGATGGGGCATTCACAACTTCTTTGGGCAACCTGTTCTAGTGCCTTACCATGCTCATGGTAAAGAGTTTCTTCCTAAAATCTAACCTAAATCTATTTTCTCTCTGTTTAAAGCCCTTTGTTCTGTCTCTACATTCCTAGTAAAAAGTCCTCTCCTACTTTCTTGTGTGCCCCTTTTAGGTTCTGGAAGGCTACTGTAAGGTTTACCTGGAGCCTTCTCTTCTCCGGGCTGAATAACCCCAACTCTATCAGCCTGTCTTCTTAGGAAAGGTGTTCCATCCCTCTGACCAGACATTCCATCCCTTACCAGATACATAACACTGAATCTGAGCACTGGAAGTTACTAGAATATGAACCCAATCTAAACCAAAAACTTAAATATGAATCTTAAAGTGGATTCTGAATCTGAATCGATCTTTAAAACAACACCATATCTAATCCTCAGTTGACTGTAAAATCTCTATTTGAGTTCTGAATGATTTTTGCTGAAGGGTAAAAGATATATTTTCCAAAGACTAAAGTATACTACTCTAAATTCTCCAGCGGTCCTACTGATGATCACAACTGCTGTGGTTATTTTAAGTCTGGAACTGCAGAGCGAGGAACTGTAAGCTCTTTGTTGAATGGTAATGCATAGTTCTAGAATTAATGGTTTCAATAAGTTGAATGTTAGGAAAGATTGCATGAAAAGAATGTAATAAAAGCGTGAAATAGTTTCATAAGAATAATCTGAGAAGCGGCAAGAGGTAGCAACCTAATGTTAGACACACAAAGTCATCTCATAGGGTAGACAAATATATATATACTTCTACAAGATCAGGTTCTATTTAGCTACTGTTATGTCAATACAATTATTTGCTCTCACGTATATGTGAGAAGAAAGGTGAAAAATGCAGCATGTTTATATTTAAAGATGCAGATATGAGGGCCGACTCTGGCAACTCTCATGCTTAGACCATTGTTTCTTCTTAATCTTCCTTGCCACCTGAATACGGGGCCAAGATCATTTACAATACATGGGTTATTTTTCTTCTGATCAGCAAGTAAAGAATTCTAAAAGTTACCAAAGCTTCTTCAGTTCATGCAAGGACACCACTTGAATTCTCAGGGGCCAGAATATTTTATATCAATATTGAAAGGGACAATTCTTAAAAGAGACGCATAAATCCACATAAAAGAGATTAAGTGTGATCTTGAGAAGAAAAGCACATGTAGGATAACAAAACAGTAAAAACTAAAAGTATTATTACATAGCTGTTGACATTGCATACTATACATGAAAAGTTCTTCCCCTCTTGATCATTACATCTGCATCTTCCTTTTATAACTGAATATTAAATATGTTAAAATTTGGAAACTTCCTTTTTATTATATATGCTAAGAAACATTCTGAAACCTTGTTTCTGAATCCATTAAAAAGAGTTCCTTACAACAAAGAGAAGATTTGAGATATCTAGGCATGTTCCTTAAAACCTAAAAAAAAACAGTACTGTGGAAAAATAGACTCAACTTCAAATAATTTTACAGTTTTCTGAACAATTGAAGAATATCAGAAGGACAAGTACCTTGAAGAAGAATAGAGGCCTCTGGATTTCTAAAAAGAGATGTAGCCAGATTGAGTGAGGAAACTGCTGTTTCTTCAACTTCTACAAACAATGGCAAGCAGCTCTAGCAGAAGGTAGGTGCATTTGTTTGGAAACTTGGACTTTAGAGTTAAGAATTCTTAATTTTTTAGCAATTTCTAATGCTTAAAACAGTATGATTAATGTTGGGGGATTTTTGCTTCTTTTGTCTACTGTTCTTTATTCACTTTTGTTACAGTTTCTTGGAGATTTTTTTACGTCAAAATACTTCTCTATATCAATATTTATTTCTTTATTTTCCGTTATCACTCTGTCTTTGAAATGCTTTTACAATTTCTATCTTCCCTCTTTTCTCCTGTTTCCACTTGCTTGCTTTCTAGACAACTGCTATAGGTGTGAGCTCTGGGAATGTGAAGAGTTCCTGCCCATTTCTCCTCCATTCCTGCCTCATGAAGAAAGTCTTTTGTGGATATATCAAGATTTTCTCCATATCACAGGGTTATAAAAAAAGAATTTACATCTCTCAGACTCAAAATGGTCAGGATTAGAATCTATAATTAGCTTAGAATCTTATAATTAGCTTTTTATAGAGAGAAAATTGAAAGTAATCAGGTAACACAGTATAGAAAGAAAGAGAGCTTTTAAACAACTCTCCCCCACAAACAGGTCTTTGATTTCAGATTTTACTTTAACCCTCTCAGAGGCATAGGAAGGGACAGGGAACTCTGTAAAATCCCCAATGGATTCAACATTTCCCAACATGTAATACCAGTAAAAGCAATATTCTCCACCCAGCTATTGACAACCATGTGTAATACTGCTTTCACCAATTTGTGTCAGCCTTTTTGGTTGAAATTACTATTACTAGTCTATTACATAAGTAATCACTAATTTAGAAGCTTCTCTCTGTTTTCTTTACAAAGTGCTGTGAACACATTAAACCCAATAAAGTAATTGGAACATTTTCTGAGAAATTTAGAATTCATTATATGCAATGATTTTTTTTTTTCCTGTTCTCAGTCATTCATAATAGTCAAATAAACCTGATTTCAGGATTCCTGCTCAGGAGGAATACCCTGTCACCCAGTCAGTGACCTGTTACAACATCTATTATTAGATGAACTATTTAATTAGGATATACACTCAGGAGATCTGCTTAATCAGGATATCTCCCAGTGAACACATTTAAGTCCAGCAACACTCATTGGCAATGACTTTCATAATGGGGATAGTAACTTTCCTTAATTGGGATACCTTAGGTTGAGTTAGTGTATTAGCCTAAGTCTTGTAGTACTTCTGTCTTCTCGGACTAGAGCTTGCAGATTTTCTCGTTCTATGACAGCAAACACATGAAATTTGTATTGCCCTGTTCTTGGCTATAATAAAGTCAGTTTCTTCCTAACTATGCGCTTTAGTTTTAGTATGAGAATAATATAATGACACACTGATGGTTTAGTTATTGCTAAGTAATGCTGACCCTAATCATGCTTTAGTCCTTCTTTTTGGAATAGGAGGTCAAGCACTAAACACTCAGGTGGATTTTCTTCTATCTGCTGCTTGCCAGGATGACCCTGTTTAACTTCATGGATGGGTGTGTAGAGTAGATTGTAAACTGGCTCAGATACTACACTGTTGTCTGGTCACCTGCTTTTTTTCTGATCTTTTACACCTTTTAAAAACCCTCTTATCTTGAGAACCACTTTAAGGTCATCAACAGGGCCTAGTCCTGACAGCTGCTAATCAGAACACACCTAAGGCCAAAAGCCATAATTTCTCACAGGAGGTCAGAGTTCAGAGCTGGCTGAGAAAAATTACTCTATATCCACACTTTCGAGAGGAGCAAAGCACACAGCTGTGCTATGTGCCTTGATTAAACTGCCTGTTATATTCATCACCAATTCTATCAGCCTCAGTTGAAGAAACCTTACCAACAGGCAATTTTTAAAAAGGAAAAGAAACAAAATCTGCAGCCTTTATGTGCACATCTTCGAGTGCCATCTCCAAGAACATCTACTGAAATAATCTGAGCTAGAAATACGCTGCTCATTGACAACCCAAGAAAACCAAGAGCTTATTGATATCTCTCCTTCTCCTCCACTAAGAGAAAGAATGATAAAGAGCTGAAATTGAGATAAAATGCACCATACTTAACATCAAGTATAATCCACAAAAATAAAAAGTTTAGAATTAGCTGAGTTACTGTCAGCACAATATCAGTGAATGATTTTTTTTTATTTTTCAGCTCTAACTTTGCCCCCTGAACTCAACAACAGATGGAAAGAAGGCAAAAGTAATATCAAATATGTACATCCTGGGAATGCAAAGCTTCACAAAATCCTGTGTGATTTTACAAGCATATCCACACAAGCAGATGCTATTACTTGTTCACTTGAGGTCTGAGCTGGCTGGATATAGGCCAGCTCCAGTCCAAAAACTACAGAACCATGTTAACTGGTTCATTATTTTAAGATTAGCATTATGATAACACATGCTGCTGGCTTGCATCCAGCTGTCTGAGAGCACAGATGGAACTGGAGCACAACTGTCCAAACCTGTACATGTAAACACGGCCTGCATGTCGCTGCAGATCTCCATTTGAGAAGCTAGGACAGGAACTCAATGGGCTATACACAGTGAATCTGATTCTCCCTTCCCTAACATCCATATAGGAAGTAATGACACAACAAATTGTTCCCATGAGCACAGGTATTAAGTGCAATGAGAACCTGGCTTAACGGCATCTTCAAACTATAATAATTCTACTTACTTATCTAGTGCCCAATTCTTTCCTTTTCCAGCTTCTGGGATTTTTTTTCCTTGCATTTAAGTGTTTTCAGGACTCTGATGCCACAATATGTGGCCAAATACTATATTTCATGCCTGAATAGTTAATACCTGACAGTGTATTAAAGCAGCACTTCATGATTCAAATATCCCTGAATAGGAATGGTATCACTAGAAAGCAATTATCTTACTAATTTCCTACCTAATCACATTGATATTTTGTGCAGAGGTTCCCTGTGTTACGGCCCTATCTGCCAGGGTACTCCAGGAAGTTCTGAATGGAAACTGCATTCTGGGCTGTTACTGGTAACTGGAGAGTGGGTGGCAGTTCATTTAAAAGCCTACATTTAGAAGTCTTTCATGTCTGATCTCTCTCCCCTTTCAGCAGCCAGTGTGGAATGTTTTGTAAAGGAAAAAAAGTTTCTATGACCTTCATTCAGTTTCTAGTCTGAGCTGTAATTCATTTATTTTAGAGAAAATCTAGAACTTATTACTAACACCTGCACAGCATACCCTACATCACTCAGAAGTTTTTAATTCAAACACATACCTTGAGGTTGAAATGGTGAATTATATTTTCTTTTGTTTTCACCTTAGTTTCTGAATTCCCAGATGCAGAGCTCATCTTTTCGTTCAACAGTTAGCACATCACTAGCACTCTAAAGCTCTCAGCCAGGAAAAATTCCAGACATGGCTGACAGTATTCAGCAGTGGAATTATCTTATCTCTGCTGAACTTCTCATATCTTAAAAATTTTGGTAAAAAAATTATCCCTGAATTTGTGCAGCACCAGTTTTAGCCATTCAATATTGCAATGTCTTTTGTTCTACACAGGGTATCTTCACTTCCTGAGAAGAAACACACAGACTAGTTCAAATCACCTCTTGACCTTCTCTTCAGTGAGCTCCTTCTGCTTCTCACCATAAAGTATACTTTCCAGCTCTTAAATTTTTATTTTCTCTAGACCATCTATTTTAACTGCAGGACTCAAAACTGAATACACTACTTCAGCATTAGTCTCATTAATACACATAGAGGAGATATCTCTTTGCTATTCTAATACTTCATTTATATATCTAATGATTTCTTTAACCCAACTAGACAAAGCTCCCTATTGGACACTTCGTGTACTACCATGCATTTAAATGTCTTCAGATTCACGTGGCTCAAGTGCATCCATATTTTCTGTTTGATTTATATTGTTTATACCTTTATTTTACCACTTCATTATCCTTTCCATTACCTATAAACCTCAACAGCTTACCAACCAGTAAGTTGTGCCTTCCTCAATCTTACTTTTTTATTTTCATACGTGGGAAATACATCTCTGCTTCTGACCCAATGATGTATGTGGCCATTTTAAGAAGTTTCCGCTAGCTTATTCACTGAATAAATTAAGTAGGTCATAGTCCTTTCAGTTATACACCATAGGTTCTTCCATAATGTCTGAGTTTACATACCAGTGTATGGCTTTTATCAAGGAGGCTAAACTCTCCATACTGAACCACCTTCCAAAAGACACCAAATTATTTCCATACTTCATAGGCCACCAGAACAGATTATCCTTTTGCATTGACTAAGTGAAGTGATGAAGGATTCTCTTTTCCTCATCCTATCAGCACGTGCAGTCTATTTCATGTGACAAGACATTTGCAGAGTAGTATCACAATTTTGTGGCACAGTCTTCACTCCTGTTTCTGCAGAACTAGCTGAGAAAGCAATTAGGATTCATCTGTCAGAGACTCACAGTGAGATGCAAAAGGCAACAGCAAGCACATGAACAGCTAGAACTCTAAATTGGCTCACAGCTTACTGTCTCACCATTACTCATTTTTTGCAAAATTCATTAATAAGACAGATTTTCTTAGTGCTTCATCTGACTTGAAAAACCCTTTAAATTCATCCTATTGGAATGAAAATTCCAAGTTCAAGTCCTGATTAGTAATTTTGAAAAACTGTCTTGTAATATCACACACTCACAATATCTGAAAATGCCTGTGCCTTGCATATGCACAAACACACCCAGAGAATGGTAAAATTTCTGTGGAATTTGACAAATAAGCTTAAGCAATCACAACAGGAGGTCTGAAGTTATGTAGTATCAACCTTTGGTTATTGATTATTAACCTGATCAAAATAACGTCAGCACTGCAGGCTTTGATCAAGTGAAAATTGTTGAATCAGATTCTTGAATTGATTGAATTGTTGAAACAAATTTCACTTCATCAAGTGAAAATTGTTGAATCAGATTTAGAGGGAGAGATCAAATGAACAGGTTGCCTGATAAGTTCTCCCAATTGCAGATTCCTGCTTTAATTCATTCATCAGTTTTACTCATTCTGAGGAACCACAATGGTTGCTTAAGTGCTGTTCAAGAGCTACAAGCGCACACATGCAGGAGACAGTTGTATTTGTATAGGTTCTACAAACATGCGTGCCATACAAGAGCATTTGTTCAACTACAAAAAGTATAAAGGACATGGAAACAGATACTTTATTAAGCAAATATGTTTTTGCTTGTTTATTTCAAAGAAGATCAAAATGAAGGTTAAAACTTTAAAAAAAAAAAAAAATCTCAACAGCTTTTTAGCCTTGCTCATCACAGTGATTCTGACTGGGGACATAGAGCATTTTACAGTTCTTCTTGAAGCTGAGAAGCTTCTTGAAGCTGAGAAGACGTCAGTGGGAGTTGATGATACTGAGTGATCCACCAGCACCTTAAATAACCATATGCTGCATTGCAGATCTCAAGTCTGGTGTAGTTACATAAAATAATATGAATGGATTGTGAATAAATTGTAAATAATACAACAGATTGTGAAAAATTGTAAATAAAAATAACCTTAAATAATATTCATCTTTCGATATTGTTGTGCTGGTTTTGGCTGGGATAGAGTTAATGTTATTCATAGTAGCTAGTATGGGGCTCTGGTTTGGATCTCTGCCCCAGTGCTGATAATGCAGAGAGGATTTTATTGCTGCTGAGCAACGCTCACACAGAGTCAAGACCTTTTCTGCTCTTCGGCCCACCAGTGAGGAGGCTGTGGGTGCACAAGAGGTTGGGAGGGGACACAGCCAGGACAGCTGACCCCAGTTGACTCAAGGGATATTCCAGACCATATGGCATCACGCTCAGTAGATAAAGCCAGGGGAAGAAGGAGGACCTGGGGAGCAGGGGCGGGAGGGCAGACATTTGGAATGATGGCATTTGTCTTCTCAAGTAACCATTGTGCATGACAGAGCCCTGCTGTCGTGGGGATGGCTGAACACCTGTCTGCCCAGGAGAAGGGGTGAATTAATTCCTTGTTTTGTTTAGCTTGTGTATGTAGCTTTTGTTTTACCTATTAAACTGCCTTTATCTCAACCCATGTGTTTGCTCAGTCTTACCCTGCTGATTTTGTCACCCATCCCACCAGGGAGAAGTCACCACGCACATAAAAAACTCGTGTTGCACATTATAAAATATAAAACAAAACAACTGCTTTCCCAGTTGCTGTCAATTGCTGCCATGTACATGAAAACTTTTAAAATGAAGTAATTGCATTTGTTACAATACCCTCTGTGTTTTTACAGTTCAGTTGTGCACCTTGTCACAACTGATCATACATCTTGATGCCTTTTGATGTTTTATGGTTCTTAAATCAATTTAAATAATTCTTCTTTGCATTAATAGCATCCCGTGTAGCAAAATCTGTAAAGACATTTCTACTTTCATCACCTTTTATTTGT
Source organism: Pseudotriccus pelzelni (assembly GCA_035584735.1). NCBI lineage: Eukaryota > Metazoa > Chordata > Aves > Passeriformes > Tyrannidae > Pseudotriccus > Pseudotriccus pelzelni. The sequence goes on along the minus strand of JAWMRA010000041.1, from coordinate 19,657,216 downwards.
CTTCCCCAGTCCCCATCTGTGGAAAGATTTGTAGGGCTGGAGAAATATTGTTCTGTTAAAGATGTTTAACAGATATCACTCCTTTGATCCGAAGCACACACTTCAGTGCTATTCAGTCCAAATAATTTCTATTATATTCATCTCCTGAAGACTTTCAAGAAAAAAAGTTTATATGCTACTAATATTAATTTACTATCTTTCCTCTAGGCATAAAAAAAAAATATACCGACTTGAATTCTCTCTAAAGAAAAGAGGACATTCTCACATAGAGAATTTAAATAGACATAAGTCACAGAGAGAGAGAAAGAGAACAACTTGTTTCTCAGCAATTCATTCCTTTCTCAGAACGCTTTGCCTCATTGATGCTATCCAGATTTTTTTAAAGGGTTTTCCATAAAAATGATATTCTTAAATTGACAATCCTATATGGTAGGTGGGGTGGGAGGAATGAAGGAAAGGAAAAACGTATCTAAATATGACAGGTATGCTGTATAATTATAACTGTGAATGGCTGTGTCTCAAACAACTGTGTCATTTGGTCTCCATACACATGAAATTCTTTGCTTCCTCTCCTTACCACTAAGGTCCTGGTAACACTGTTACAATCTCTTACTCTGTAACACACTGGAATATTACAGATATATCAGTAGAGTGGGCACTTCCAGTCATACAGTAATAGGTTGTTGCAGGGTCAGTGAACAATATCCCAGATTTTTCACTGGTGAAAAAGCAAACGCAACTGAGGTAGCTAGTTTCATCTTATCTCTCACTTAAAACAAGATCCAGACTATCTTACATCATCTTAATTTGAAATATGGAGATTTTAGGCACTAAATAACGTCAAGATGAACAAAGAAAACCAGTTCTCCTGAACTTATACACCAAGTCCTTTAAGTGCACAGAGAGACCGAAACTCCTTCCATATCTAAAATTGTATCCTTGGGCATGCCCAGAAGTTGGACATTCCTACCTCAGGCCTACTTAAGGGTCCCCTAGTGACCTTAAAACAGTAGTAAATCTACCTTTGAAGTCTGCTTTGGCTGAAATGCTCTGAGCTTATCATAAAAGTATCAAGTGAAACATAAAAAAAGTCATTTAATTCCAATATCTTTTCCATGTGACAGCTGAGCAGTTAACATACTGGTTGAAACTCCAGGAAGGTAGGCAGTCTCAAAAGCTATCCAAGCAGTCATCAAAATCCTCCTCAATTCTTGGACATCGTAAGTAACTTTTTTGAATTCTATATTTCATTCTTTACCTTCTTACTTTCTGTTTCTTTATACATTTTGCTACATTTTTATTAGAGACAAATTCTGCTCTTTGGAGAGGGTTCTTTTTGCCGCCTTCTCTAAGAACAGAAATTAAGAAATTAAGAAAGAAAACAATATGAAGAAATTGAAATTATTTTATTAAATGCCTTACACAGATTTCAGTCACACAAAATGGGCATCCAGAGCTGTTTTAGGGGCTGCAAGTGCCCACTCTCCTGTGGTTACAGCAGCACCTGAGGTACCAACTGTGCCCTGGAAGGTGTGACACAGGAGCAACAGGTGACCCATGCCTTTTGGGAGCCACAGCTGGAGGCCAAATGACCTCCCCAAAAGTACCTAAACATCACTAAGTGCCTTTCCTTCATCTGCTGAATTCTGCTCTTTTTTTTATGATATAAAAACACTGCACAGAATACAAAACGGTAATGTAACAAATAAAAATACCATGTATCAATGCAATTTCTGTTAATGTAATAATACTATATATGATTCTAAATAAAATTAAAGTATAAAGAAGCAATAAATGGAGGAAAATAAAAATTCCATTTCTGTAAAAATAATGATCTTTTTATATCTACAATTTTTTTTCAGTATCTATAAAGCTATATTTTTTGGGTGGGGAAACAATAAACACTATAACCACTACAAATAAAACACAGTCTCATTTTTCCAGTTGCACGAATCAAAAATAAATTTCAATCTTTACTGTTCCTTCATAAGATAGTAAGTTTGTGTTCTTGGCTACAGGGGTTGCTATACATGGCACTTTCTTGATTCTTTTTAGCGTCTTTCTAGTTCCGAAGTCCCCAGCACTGTAACATTTTTTCTAATTGTACTGTTAGCAGCAATCAGAAAGAGGCATTGTCACCTTCTGTTCTAACTGTGATGTCTCTAAATATGCTGCAATTCTAAACTGCTTTGACTTTTTGCTGCCATATTTCACAACAAACTTAAATCTAATTGTCTATTATTGCCCATAGGTCTGCTTTTCAACATTATTGATTTCCATCAATCTTCTTCCTGCTGAAGATGTTCAAGATTATTTTTCCCCCAGATATAATCAATCTTTCTTCCCACCCATTCTTTAAATCTTCTCTAGGAGTCTTCCAGTACAGCTCTCTGAAACACTCTCTTAGTGGATTTACATTAAAAAGTCCACATAATACATGCATAATTACTATTTTCTCATTCTTTCCTGGAAAAATAAATATGATTTCCTTTAGTAAGGAACAGAAAATAATTTTTCAAAGGCATAGAGCAGGATTAAAATGTCACTTGCAGCCAAGGTCACATTTCTGAACCGCAACAGAAACCAGTGGGATTGCTCCAGTGGTTTACTCACCAAGACAAGTTCAGGCCCAGGGGGAACAGCAGAGTTCAGCCCACACTAACCCTGCAATACGAAATTGCCCCCCTCACCAGGTCATGTCAGGGACAGTACTAAGTAGGCAGAAAGCTGAGAAAGCCACATCAGAAACGCTCAGATTTCTGAAATAACAGCAGGGAATTAGGGGACCAACTGCTGAGGACAAATAGTTCCTTCATGTCTGGAACCCTCCTATTTAGAAATTCAGAAGTTATACAGAATCCTATTTAACATCATGAAATACTGGGCACGTTAGCCTTTGCACACTCATTTCCATGAAGACCAGCTGTAGTTGCAATGTATAATCAGTCACCTTTTTACTGTTTGCAAAACAGATTTTGAGCATTTATTTGCCTTTGAGATGAGAAAACCTCAGATTTTAGATATGTGCTTTACTATAAAATATGAAAAAAAAAGAAAAAAAAGCTCCACAATCAACACAGTCTAAGGAAAAGATTTTCAAGGGTTGGTTGGTTGTTGGTTTTTGGCCTTTTTTAGTTTTTTCTTGATGTGGTTATATTAATAACAAATGTATTACCATGCCAAAACTCTACAGCAAACCGATTTTATTTTAAATCTTACTTTTGTAACTTCTCTGCTAGTGCAACTTGAACAAACAGGATAATTCTTTCTCTTTTATTTACTTGTGATTTTCTTCATGAACTTGATTAAAAGAAATTATTTTTTATCAATAAATGTTTTTAAATTTTTAATAGAAAACCATATGTCAAATTTCGCCCTATAATGCAGCATAAAATCCATCTGAACTAGAGTTGCTCTACAGCTTTCCACTGCGAGGCCAATGTTGTGATTTAGGGCATTGTGAGACTTCGGTAATGAACTTTGAATATGCCATGGTTTTCACCAGACAGGTTCCAAATAAGACAGTGACAACGTGAACCTTCTGGAAAAAGGCACTGAATATTTTTTAATAACTATTTCAGCCCCAGCAAGATACTGAAACTTTCCCGTTCATTTTAAAAGGCCCCCTCTACAAAACAATGCTTCGGTCAAGGTTTTTTTATATTTTTTCCTTCTCCATAAGGCAAGATAACGTCTGAAATATCCATTAAACTGTCTTTCTCTTCCCTGTGGAGGACCTCCTCAATATATACTTTAGTTACAACCCTTGTGAAATCATCTGTTGATTATCAATGCAAATCTCAGTGGAAAGGATTATCTAACTATATTTAATTGAAATGAAAGAACTGAAATGCACAGACAGTGATTATATTCCTCTATATTCATTTACTTTCCTCCAGTTCAGACATTATTTATAATAATTCACATCCTGTTTCCATATATTATGAAGTCTTTGGACAGGGACAATCTCTGTTTATACATACAGTGAGCTATAACTGAGGATCCCAAATTTGACTGAAACGTGGGAATTATTAAGAGTAAAAAGGAACTAAAATTATTTCATAGAATTAAGATAGAAAAAACCAAAACTGCAGTCCTATGAAGCAACCCAAGCACATAAGCACAAAACTCTTTCTTGGGTTGTGATGACTTGAAAGGGGCTCAGAAAGGATTATGAGAACACAGCTGATAAGTTATGATGCACTTCTCTTCCCAAATGACATTAACCCATCTTCCATCTCTTCTGTATACACAGTACATTTCATACCTGGGTTAACTTTGTCAACATGAAATGTGAGATCCCTGAGCACACTTGTAAATGGAAGGCATAAACACTTCAACCAAGTATCTGTTCTAAATAGCCTCCAAGAGAACTCAGAATAGCAACAGCATTCACTAGTCCTTGTATCAATGTGAATTTTATGTATTTTTAAATTCTTTCAAACTTCATAGTCAGTGGTCTCCAGTTTTTTTGTGTTATCTATGCTACAGATTCTCACACCTATGCTATCAGTGCTCTCTAGTACAGGAGCAGAAGGAGCGTGACTATTTCTCACTTCAAGACGAGAACTGTACCAGGCAAACATCAGAATGCAAACTAAGCCATCATGACACTGAAACCAAAGGACTTAAAGCACTGTGAAAAAGCAGTCTCAGAAAAGGCTTAGGCTTGGACTGTACAGGCCATTTGGTTATCTATGGAACTGGGACACAGACAAATTACAATCAGATATACTGGTACATTAATGTAAAAAAGTATTTGCCACTATTCTACAACAGTTACTCACATACATGCTCCAGAGACAAGATACATCACATTTAGGGCAGGAGCATGTCTCCAGGCTAATGCTGTAGCATTATAAATGAAACACTAAATTTATGTCCCCTCATAATTTGTTAATGTGCATTTACCTAAAGTGACATCTTATAAATGATGGAATTATGAAAATGGAGACACTTGCTGGAGAGCTTGTAACTCTCCCAGAGGAATATCGTAATTCAAATCTTGAAAAGCACAGTTAAGAAATTTGGACAGATCTGAAGGCACAGCTGGGAAATTTTCAGAAGTAACCCTAGAAAAGGTTAGCAGATGTTTTCAGTTTCCAAGTACAACTCAAAAGTAACGTCCATCATTCTGAGAAAATGGCTCCTGGGTCACATCAACATCCTGCAGCTTTAAATAACTGCAAATTATTGATAAAATGCAGGCACTGTTCTGCATCAGGCAGTGCTGTTATAACTAGTCTTCAAAAAATAAACTCTAAAGGAAAAAAAAAACAACTAATGACTGACACATAAAGGATGTTTGAGAACAGATTTCCAGACATGCTTATTTCTACCACAACTATAGACTTCATTTGAACATTTAGATGCTCAGAACTGGAAATCAGTCTGTCAAACCACACTCAGAGATCCCAAACTGCTCTAAAAATTTTATTAGTAGACTGAAAAAATGGTATGGTATGAAGATACAATCTCCCTTGTTACTACAAGTTCAATCTCTCCCAACACTAGGAGATAAGGAAGTTATATAACGTGGTCTTGACAGTTATCCCAGTAGGAAACTGGGACTGATGGGTTCTGCTGCTGGCTAAACAGGACAATTCCTTCTACACAGGCAAATCAAAAATAGTTCACAGACAGCTTACCACTCTTTACAGCACCACTGTGTGTACCCTTCTTATTTTTATTCCAAGATGCTTTATTGATCTCTCTTGACAACTTCTGAAACTTGATCAGAACCACACACAACACTTCCTATGGGCCTTTACTAGGCTATTTGATCCTAGCATAATCTAGTTCTCCAACTTGAAACATAAATAATTTATGATAACTCATAATGTGGTAAAAAAAAAGGTGAAATAACAGATTTTATACGGCTGAAATCCACAAAGAAGAGGATAAAAATCATTGGCATAATTTGGGTCCAAGCCAAACTAGCTGGCTGAAATGAGAGAGGCATAAATAGCCTCCCAAGTTTTGTCTGTCCCACAGGCAACCCTACCAACAATATGACTGTGTTGCAACATCCAAAATCTCATAACAAGTATTTCTTAGCAAAATCTGTTTCTTCATGATTCATGCTTTAATATATTTTAAAACTCCTACTTTGATGCACCTTCTGCTCTCTCGAAAGTCCATTAGAAGCCACATTGTGTTTTGCACTAAATGGTGACAGGTCTGTCGCCTTGTGAATACATTGCTCAAGGTAGCATTTACCTGAAAGACAATTTCTGCAGCAGATGAGATCAGCAGAACAAAAGCCTTTAGTTTCATGAAGCCATCAAAAACACAATGAAGAGCGCTGACAGACATCATTTAGCAAATCTTGCTGTCAAATTTTAGATGTTATCATATCCACTAGATCAGTGGTCTCCAAGCTTTTTGGATCATGTACTTGTATCAGTAAAAAATTTTCAAGCACACACCCTAATACACATTTATTTATAAACTATATACATGTACTACTCTACATGTACATTGGTGCTGCTTGTACTGGTGCTATTATTATTCACAATATTGTATTAATATTATTATAAACATACTCAGGAACAAAATTTTTAAAAGGATAAGATAAAGTTAAAATATAATACTGTTGTTAAGTTTATTTTTTTTATTTTATTAATACTACAAATAAAAATCTTTCTGCTCCCCAACAACTTGGTTTGCACACCTTCCGGGGTGTACAAACCTCACTTTGGAAATCACTGCATCAGACCACCCTACTTCTCTGCCAGACAACATGTGCTTGTGCTATGGTTACACCACTGTAGGCACAAAATAGAAGTACAATGAATATTTATCAGCAGTTCATTGATATGGCATCATTGTACCCTAGAGGTGACTTAGACATAGAAACATCACCCTTTCTGCTACCCTTACTATGGGTACTCTGCTGTACAGCAGTAGAGCTGGACAGACAGCTGTAGAAAGCAGGGGAGTGCATCCTAAGTAAATCAAAATCAGAATCACTACTGAACATCTGTTAGCGCCAAAAGGCACTCATGTGATTGTTCCATGTAGACCTCATTGCCCTTATTTTCATTGTGCTGTGAAGCAGTATGTGTGGAATGAGACGATGTAGGGAGCAAAAAAAAACCGTCAAAATGTTCCACTAGCCCCAGGTCTGAATATTTTGTCTCTTCTCCAAAAAGTGTATATAAATCAGGTGATCACAAATGGCAGCAGCATCACTGAAATTTCACTTGCCTAAAAGTTAGAACACAAGATAGCGATCCAGGCTCTGTTAATCGTCACTGGGGAGAAACCAGCCCCTAACAGAGTAGTGCTAATCTCATCCTATTGCAAATACTTAAGATAAGTCAAATGAATTGGCTTCTGAAGCTGCCTTCATCTTTCCAAGCTGTCTATGAAGCAGCTTATGATAACTAATGCCATGACAAATACACAGTGTTTGAACCCTAAAATTAGGGCATGTGAACACTACTCTGCCTGCCTACATGTTCTACTGCACATGTAATAGACATGGACTTACTCTTGGAAATGGTTGAGATAAAGTTTCCCTCACCATATATATAAACAGCTTAATTTCTTACCTTGTGTGCTGGTTCTGACTAGGATATAGGTTTGGGGTTTTTTCCACAGTAGCTGGTAAGGGACTATGTTTTGGATTTGTACTGAGAACAATGTCGATAACAGAGGGATGCTTTTGTTACTGCTGAACAGTGCTCACACAGTCAAGGACTTTTCGGCTTCTCACACCACCTCATAAATGAGTGGGTTGGGGACCCATAAGGAGATGGGAGGGACACAGCCAGGACAGCTGAGCCCAACGGATCCAAGGAATATTTCATACCATAGGGTGTCATTCTTGGCATTTAGAGCTGGGAGAATAAGAAGGAAGGGGAGGACATGTGAAGGTGATGGATGGATTGGAGTGACAGTGTTTGTTTTCCCAAGTCAATGTTACATGTGACGGAGCCCTTCTGTCAAGGCGATGGCTGAGCACCCGCCTGTCTGTAGGAAGTGGTGAATTAATTCATTGTTTTGCTTTGCTTGCGTGCGCAGCTTTCCCTTTACCTATTAAACTGTCTTTACCTTAATCCATGTGTTTTTTCACTTTTACCCTTCCAGTTCTCTCCCCATCCTGCTGCAGGGCAGGGATATAAGCAAGTGGCCGCATGAGGCATAACTGCAGGTGGGGTTAAACCACACCACCTTACATTCTCCTGGTATGAACACCAATGAGACCACAAACAAAGACTGACTCTCACCATGTTTTCATATGGTTTCTTATTATAGCTCTTTTTTAATTTCTGACTGTGGCATTTAGAATACATTGTATACCCACAGTATCAGGATCCAAACAGATGTCTTGTTCATTCACAATGAATCACAGCTTTCTGACCTTTAGACAACAAGAAATACAGGAATTAATATTCAAGTGATTATTTACATTTTGGTAACATCTACAAGACTGTACCATTTTACTGTATACTTTGGACACACTATATGTGCTGTCAACCCTCAAGACAAAAGAAAAAGATCCAAACAAAAACCATGGAATGCTTATACAGCATACAAAAGAGCTACTGGCATATCAACAGCCCTTGGTATGCCATTCAGGAGGAAAGAGAGAAGGTAGAAGGAGAAAGCTAAAGAGTAGGGAAGGAAGTACAATGAGGGATGGGAAAGAGCAAGAGGAAGGAAGTGACAGGTACTGAGAATAACAGGATAAGACAGCCCCTGGGAATAAATACCAAGTCTACCAAATGAAAACAGCAGTTTTCACTGTTCAGCGCATCCAGAGCATCCTGGTAGCAGCAGTGACCCAAACACTCAGTAAGCAGAGACAGTGGGTTTCTCCCTACCACGCAATAAGGACTTTTATCTGTGGATAAGACAAGTTCTGCCACTTGCAGGTATCACATCTGCTTCCAGAAGATGTGCAGCAGACCTTTCCTTTGATTTCCCCAAGACATTTGTCTAGAGAAAAGGGATATGAACAAAGATAGGTCTTGCTCTACTGGTGCTGCTACTCTCAAGTACTGTCTAAACATTAGGGTGACCATGGACATAGCATATACTGTTGTAACAGAACGGTGAAAAAATATGTCCTTTGGGAAACAGATCTGTTTACTATGGATATTATCTAAGGCATCTTTTCCTCTTATTGAGGTGGAAAAAAATGCCTTTAATTGACACAGACATTCCCAATACCCACAGCAACACATTTCTCATTTCACTGCTGCAGTTTCTTTTCCATTTCTGGCAACCAAAAAAACTTCTTAGTACTACTGACACAGCGAACCTGAAATAAAATCTATGTCATGAACAAAACACCCAAATATTAAAGAACACAGAAGCTTTTGTCCTTCTTTCTTTCCTCAGCTTTTGATAGATCTGTTACTCTGCTGCCAGTTCACTGCCATGTAAACTATATTAATTTCGCAACACCAAGCCTGCCAGAGTTCAAGAAGCATTTGGATGATACTCTCAGGCACATGCTGTGACTCATGGGGATGGTTCTGTGCAGGGCCAGGAGCTGGACTCGATGGTCCTTGTGGATCCCTTACAACTCAGCATATTCTGTGATTGTGTGAATTACAATAGCCATGCACCTAAAAGGTCAGAGTGCTCTATTACTAAGACTTTTGGCAACCAGAGCTTCCTCTTATGCTCTTGTATTTATTAAAAATCTCTCTTGACCTCAGAAATATCACTGTATATCCTCTTTCAACAAGTAGTTCCTCTTTTATACATTAGTTCTGATACATACTATAAACATATGCTATTAAGTTCTGTATTTAACAAAAAGTTTGGCCAAATTTTGCTATAGCACCTTTCCCATTGCTTCAGGAATTTTTTTTCCATCCCAGAGAACATGGCAGGTTCCACTTCTGAGGTGTCTGCATTCTGATAGTGCAGACATTAACTCCCTCATGGGCAAATTTCTACTACTTTAAAAGACGCGTAAAATTTTCTATAAGGGAGGCAGCCTACATATGCAATGCTTCAGAAAATATTTAAAGGTCCTTTATTCAAGAGAAGATAATCTTAAAACAGATTATCAGTTGGTTTTGCTTCAGGGAATTTAAAAGCACTGTCTGTTAAATTTGCTTGCTTCACTTATCACTTTTAGGATCTACAGGCAAGTGTAATAGAAGCCCCTCCAAATGGTAAAATATCTGCTTGAACTAGATGGGTAACCTTATACTTATAGAGCCTCAAATTTGTCACTTGTTGAAACCATTATAATTAACTTTTAATGTTCTTTGGTAATTCGTATGTTTGTAGCTTCTTGTAAATACTGCAACAAGTATTAAGAACTGAAATAACAAATCCCTTAGGTTTCAGACTATGTTTTTTGTGTCAGACAAAATCTTTGTAGCCTTTTTCCATTGTCCATCTGCCTGCCTTAATAGCCCTCTTATTTAAAATAGTCTGGGCAATAATATCACAATACAATTATATCATGAAAAGACATCACAGGCTTGTATTCGCAAATATATTTTAAGAAATCAATCAAATAAATAAAAAATACTACTGAATTTAATAAATGACAGAAGTAATTTTAGGCTTTCACAAAGCCTAAAAAAAACTGTATGAAGACATTGCGTTTAGTGAAGTCTTCAGTACATACTTCACTCTTCACTTGCAGACGTATCAATCTGCATCCTCAAGCAATTTGTTTTTTGAAGACTATCTTCCAAAGTACCGTTACCCTAACAACAGGTGACACAGCGTAAGAACACACATATGATCTGTTCTTCAGAGAATCCCATGTATTTTCTTGCAAATGTTAGGACTTTTTCCAGTATTTAAATTTTACCACTTGCAAGTTTTCCATTTTCAGTAACTGTAAGATTGCTTTGTTTTGATTCACAGTCTTTTTTTGATACCTCAGAGAAAGATTATCTGTTCAGTATTATCAAAACTTTACCATATTCAAAGTCCAGGTTGAAACCCAGCTTTTGCCATTTATTCTGGGAAAACATGAAGTAATTATAAAGACACAATTAATCTGTGATTAACTGCAGTTTCTAAAAGCCTCATACAACCACAAATATCAAAACCATCACTTTTTCCTACACACAGGGGGGTTGCCTCTTTTTCCCCAATATAAATATTGTCAATAGACCATAGGGCTGACAGTTACATTTTGTCATAAGGCAAGAAAAGAGAGAGAAATGCAAAGACAAGATAGCCAAGCGTCTTCTCACAGTCTTACTCAAAGTGTCCAAACTGATTGCCTCCATAGTCATTATATTATCACACCAGCCAGGTGTTCTCTAATCCAGAAGATTAAAAAAAATATTAAAAAAAGAGAAGGAGAGTGTATGATAAGGTCCATTATTCAATACCCAGATACAGGCCAGTAATCATCAAAATATTTAAGAAGATTTTCTGAATTCAGAAAAAAAAAGGTACAAAGTTAACATATTATTACCCTTCTAACATTTCTGATTTATGCAAGTATTAGATGAACAGGACCCCCCAGTTATTCAAGAGAGGAAAAAATAAAGATATGCTCTATATACAGATTCCTCTCTGCTAAAAAGACATTCTTCAAATTTAGTAGATGAAGAGTTTGGCTCAGTGACCAACAAACTGAACTGCAGCTCAGATAAGCCTTTGGGCTATTACTGTGCTGTATGGTGATCCCAGTGGGCCAGACAGATGGGCACCTTGGCTGTTTTCTGCAGCACTAGATATGACCTCAGTTTATACAGTCCAACAGTTTTTCATATCTCTTAAAATTCATTCCCATGAAGACACAGTTCTTTGACCATGGCATCTTCTTCCACAGTGTTTTTTATGGTTCAGTTTAACTGTGTCAAGACAGATTTTATACAGTCTTCATTTGTTCTTTATATCTAAATCGTATAATTAACTCGAAGGCTATTAAGTGAAATGTAGAAAATATAACTTTTTTCACTATAGTCTGTAACCAAACCAGTTCTGTTTCTTTACTGAATTGTTCTAGAGATTGCCATAAACAATTATAAAGCTGTAAATCATCTCTGCGTGTAGTATATCCAGGAAGCTAATTCAGTTTGAATTAAAATTTATGCATGTCCACCACCAGATACCAACAGGTGCATTATTCCTTTGACTGCCAGGAAAGACTGTCCAAATACATCCCAGTTTGTATTTTCCCAGATTCTCAGCTCCACATTTTCTTTAGTTGCAGTTTGTGTTCTACAGTCAAAGGAAAATTTGGTCCCAATGATATTGTGTGACAGCTGTTACATATGGCATCAGTGCATGCACTGTCTGTTGTAATCATCAACAACGAAATTAAATGTTGCAGAGTGGTACACATTCGTAGTGCATGCAGTTGTTCTTTTTTTTTTTTTTTTCAAATTACAGTAGCATTAAAGCCAGTGAAATATCAGAATTTGCCACATTTCAATTTTGTAACCTTGTACTCGCTTATCAGGGAAGGGCCTTGAGACCACTTTATGTGAATGCAGACACTTCAAAAGCAGAGGTTTTATTAATGGCACGAATCTTTCAATCGATTACATAATGGTAAATAAATCAATCAATCTCTACAAAGCCACAAATAATGCTCCCATAATTTTATTTAATAAAGATAACTATATGAATTGTTTTGTAATGTTGGATGCACAAGCCTACTATCCCATAATCCTGCAAAACCCAGTCCTTCCACCACATCCACAAGAAAAACAGCACATTCAAGTACATTGCCTTGGTTCTGAAGTCATGAACTCCTCTTAGAATTGCAGAAATGTACTGAGATGGAATTCAAAAGAACCGGTGGGTACATTAGAAGAAACCAAAACAGGTGGGGGTGAGGCAAAAGAAATTACTGACTTCAGACAATAACTGAGAGATTTAGCTTGGAAAAAACCATCTAATAACAAACTTCTCACCAAAAAAATTCTTATTACATTGTTTATGAGGACTGCACCTAATATTCATGCAATCATCAGGAACATATTCTTTTCTATTAGATGATTTTTGGGCAAGGTTTGTACATGCCTGTCATACTGAGTGCCCATGAAATGGCAGTAATTAATGATGAATCATTTATTCATTGAATTTTATCTCTTCTTATGCTTCAATACTGACACAATTAGTCTCCAGTTCTTAGACTCGTGTTTTAAAACTGGTGTACCCAATTATTTTTCATGAATATTTCTTGATAGGCAGCTTGCACATGAGTTGTTTTTACTGAAAATATCAGAGCATCAGGATTTCAACAGGCAGATGGCACAAATTATTTTCAACAAGCTTTAAGGGAAAATGTTTCCAGTATGGCCCATTTCATTAGGTCAGACATCCTAAACTCTCATGTTGAGATAGGTCATTCTTGCTGTCATCAAGAGGTCACATTCCCCAAGAAAGCAATAGGGGACTCTACCCATTGTATCATTTGCCTCAGTAGGAAGGGAAGTGATTGTCTCATGCCTGCTCTTCTGCCATTCTCAAGTTAGGGGTTGCCATTATTAACACTGGCCACGTTGCTTCCAAGAGGCAGTTACAAAGTGTGCCTTTTAACTCAATGCCATGCTTGGATCCCATCATGACAAGCTGAGAAAGGCTTTTAGATATCTATTTTCTCCTTCCATTTCAATAAGGCTCAGAAGGCCCTTTTGCTCACACATGTTGCTTTCTAGAGTGACTATTAGAAGTGCTTGTTTCTAGTTTGGAGCAGCACAAGCAGCACTGTGTCTCTTGTTCTTTGCACAACCAGAATAACCAGTCTGAAAAAGTCATCCAGACATAGCTGAGCATCAAAAATATTAATTAAACTGTAAAGCACAGAACTTGCATTTATACTCCAGCTCTGTTTTCTACTAGCTTCCGAAAAGCAGGATGTATTTGTTGGTCTGCAAAGAACTAAGCCAGACATATCCAAGCCATCTGGATGATTTGTTCAGTGCTGTCAGGCCCTGGGATCCTAATGCAGTCAACAGCAAGAACTTGCAAAGCCTACTCAAATATGTATAGTAGACAGTCTGTCTATGACCCAGATTTCAATTGTCACCCACAGAATACTATAATATTATTTCTGAATTGTTTATTCTGCCTCTGTCACCTTACAGTGATCATCAGCCTGGTTTTTTTTTTAACTTCTATGCATTTTATTAAAAAGAGCTTCTTCTAAAGCATCATTTCCATAATTGAACATGAGAGTCTAACACAACGCAATGTGCTGAAAGTCACTGGGGCAGAATTATAATGGATGTAAATCCAATCCTGCTTTTCCACATCTCCTTCTGAGTAAAGAATTAAAGATGTTCTTTTCTTTCTAAAACAAAATATTATGCTATGGGACTAATCCAAGCATTCATTTCATCTATTTCCAGATTTCAGCATATTTTTCTATGCAGTCAGATGATGTATAATGCAATTAGGAGTCTGGAAAAGGAGTAATAATATTTAAATGTTATGAAAAATCTCATCAAATGCTAACTTGAGAATATGACCAACATAATAAGTATTCCTTTAGTGACCTGTAACAGACTAATTCCCTTGAGAAATCCTAACAAAGCTGGAAAATCTCTGCTTGCCTAGAAAAGAACAGCTTTGCTACATCTCTCTGTCATTCAGAGGACACTACGCTTGAGAGCACAGGAACATATTAGATGGAACTGGACTGGTCCTCGAGCCTGTTCCCAGTGACAGCAAACTGTCTGGCAATAGATTCACTGAACATCAGTTTGGGCCCCCATTCAATAAGAAAAAAAAAAAAGTTTAAGGCCTGTATCCAAACACTTTCAAAAAAACAGCAAATAGAGGAAATAACAGCCAAGCATTACTGCAATTCACATAATGCAACAGAACATAAAATGCTTACAGAGCAATCTTGCCACGGGATGAATACCTAAAAGCCACTGGCAGGGGTTGAGAGCTTACAAGGAAAATTTTTTCAACAGCTGAGTAGCAAATTTGCTTCCTTGGGCGTCTTTGTGCTAAGGTTCAGGTCAGGGGTATTTTTACATGCATGTTTTTACATAACCTGCAGCTCTCTGTTCTCAGAATTGGGAGGTATAGGTGGGGAGAGCAATACCCTTGAGAGAGAAGACCCAGCTCTTTCTCCCTGTGTTGCGTCACATCAAGGAACAAACACTACATATAACGCATTTGCGACCCACAGCTCAACACTCCTCGGTATCTTGTTTTGGAGGAGCCGAGGTGAAGGACACATGTAAGGACTGTTACTGCAGGAACACTGGAAAGCACATCTTGGGCTAATGTGAAGGCAAAGAAGGTTAAAAGCTCTTTAGCCCCTCAATAAATCTTCACGTAAGATTAGTCCAGAGGAAAACCAGTATGCTCCCTGGAGCTGGAGAATTAAGGAAAGGTCAGAGAGGGATGCTGCAAAAATGACTCAGGTAAAAGAGTGTTTTCTCTTCTAATCTGTGGTGTCAGAGGAAGGAGATAACATTGAACCTTCTGCAACTCCACCTCAAGCACACCTCCACAATGAATGCATCCTGGGCCTTAGTAACTACAGTGGAAGAACTGGTGTGGAAGCTTGTGCTTAGCATGTCACTGAGACCTTTTACCTGCCAGCCCTTCAGGCAGACCTTGGGCTGTCTGAATCTTGTGAAAAATGCCCACAAATGTCAGAATTGTGAGGGACCAACTCAGACCTGCATAGTTAGAACTAAATTCTGTTCACAGTTAAGGAAAATACTTTTAAACCAGCTGAAAACAGTGCAGGGAGTTAAATTCCTTCACTATTTGTTTCCAGCTGCAGTCTTCGACAATGGTCTCTTTATTTATATCCTGCAAAGGTTAGGCAGCATCTAGACAAAAAGCACATTATGGCACTGACAATTTATTTAACTGTGGTGATATTAAATTACTGTGTATGTGGGAGAGACGCTATCACAGAAGCACCTTTTTCCTTTTGCCTTTTCTCAGGTTCTGTATTTTACAGCCTAAAGCTACACACACAAACCACTTCACTCATAGAGCAGCAGCATCAGGGAAACTGTGTTGAAGAATCTCTTCATCATGTAACATCCTGGGGAGATGCTCATTACATGCTTCTTCCAAACAAGTAATAGGAAGCCAATGGCTTAGTAGTTGCAGTTAAAATCTTGACATTTACCACACGCAGTACTTACAGTTACTGTGATATTTACAGTGTGCCACATTGAGTTCTGAATGCCACAAATACTACACGGAAGGTAAATATTGCCATGAGGAAAAGTTGTAGACAAGGATAGTGTCTTATAAACAACTTATAAATCATCAATAAATAAAGGCCTTCACTTGAGGCCTTTATTTTTCTCTTTGGGGTGAAAGGGGAACATAATTTTGGAAAGACAATTTTTTTCTCTTTTTGTCTCTAATAATTGCTTTCTAGGAGGAGAAAAAAAGTATTTACTGAAATAGCTTTAATTTCAGGGGTTAAATAAGAGGCTGTTAATTTAGCACCCCAAATAACTTTTGACCACATTATCAGCATGCTTTGCACATTACAGATTTTCTTTTGTTTGTTTCCTAAAGAAACAAAACCTATGCAATAATTCTATGATATTCTATGTCGATATGACTATACCCCTTTTTCTGGCATATTGCAAGAGGTCTATCAGCTTTTTGCACAGTTTTGCCAAATGTGACAGAGAGACAGCGGTCCAAAAGCTTATTAAGTACATTCATCTTTTGTGAAAGCACAAGGCTGAGTAGAGACAAGAGATTCAGTTAGTGGTCTCACTTGTGGAAAGGCTCAGCTCAGCTTTTGCTAGACACCATAGCATCCAAACAGGACAGAGTCATTTCAAATGCCCCAACAACCAATAAAACTTTAATCAAAGTTCCCACCTAATTCAACAATGAAATACCAAGCTACAGCTAACAAGACCACATTATGCCCCTGCTCAATGAAATTCTTTTTCCTTTAATGTTTAGAACCAGAGATATTTACAGTTTAGAAAATTACAATGCCTTTTATGTGCTCTCAGGCTCCTACAAAGAAAGAATAAGTTCGGGGAGCATCAAATGATCAAATGGCTATTAAATAAATCAGTCCAACGATACTTCATGGTCTAGGAAATCCATGTGAATCACTTTCCACACAGATTCTGTTCCTTAGAGTGTTAGTGTTTTGTTTTTTTCCACAGACAGAGACCTGAGTTACCTGGACCTTTTATTAGATCCCATTCAGCTGCATTAAGGCTCTTATGTTTTCTGTATTTTGGATAATTACCTAAATCATAATTAAATTTCACTGACCTTTCTTAACAAGAAAAATTCAGATGTTTGCTATCATGTCCCTTAAATGAAATGGTGTCGCTGTTTCATAATATTAAATAATGGGTTGATCAAAACTCCCTGATTTCCTTCCTACAAGAGCTCTTATATTGGCACAGAATACACATGGGATGAAATACAATCTCACTAATGAGATGATTAAGTTAGGCACTGTCTGACTGAAACTTTAAGTGTCTGGACTCAAATGGGGACTTCTGTCCACTAAAACTGACTCTCCAGAGAGTTCAGGTAGTCAACAGAAAAATACAGAGGAAGATCTCATTCTCCTTCTACACCTCCCTTCTTCTGCAGCAGACCACTGATAATTTTTTGTTAACGTGTATACATCTAAACCCACTCCATTAAAATCAAATGTCAGTTTTTCATATAAATATGGGGTCTGTTCATAACAAAAATGAGAGAGAAATGGGGGAAAAAAGGGGGAAAAGAAGGAAGGAAGGAAGGAAATCAAGTGGTCCAAACCCAACATGAGGGATCTTGATTACATTAACTGCAAAAATAAAGTACAGGGGTAATTTCCCTTGCTTTAATTATAAGCAAAAGAGAAGCTCTCATTCTCTCACACACACTTTCTCACACTTTTTCTTTTCCTGATGCTCTCGAAGACTTCTATCTATAGTTAATTGTCTTTGCTGTGAGTTTCTTTAAACTCACATTTGAGTAATTGCATGACCTTCCAGATTTTGGGGGACTCCTTTGTCACAGGAAATCCTGGGAATGTAACTCTTGTTTGATTAAACTAAAAGTTGCTAAATTGCCAAAGGACTGAATACATATGTGATTCATAGCTCATAGTAGAAATCCTTTTTAAACAACAACTATTTTTAAAGCATGCTTTAAGAAAATAAATAAATTTGTACATTCGTGGTCTTGTATTTATTTTATGGCAAATAAGGTTCTAGACTTACAAATACTGTTTTTCTGTGTGTTTGCCTGAGAATGTGGGTCTAAGCCTGCACACCCGCTACTCTCAACCTTAGAGATCCCAAATTAAAAGGCACGACTTAAACTAATTTCCCAAAATAATTTGTAGTTTTTCCACCTTCTCTGAGTGTAGGTAGGCTAGTAGGCAGGTAGGCTCTGGCTGCAGTCAGCCTGGGAAGGTCATTCACACATCTCCAAAAATCAGCATCCACCGATCCTAGAGTAACTCCATGGTCTAATGCAAGAGATGGCCTTGATGACCACAGCATCAGATGATGTCAATCAGCCTTCTGACCACAGCCACTGTTTCAGACTTCTCCAAGGACTTATGAAGAGTTGAGGACATGACATGCTTACAACCAGAAGTCTTCAGCAGGAACTTTTAAAGGAATGAATTTGGGTGTCTAAGAGTTAAACTGGGAAAAAATGACAGCTGGAAGGCCATCTGGGGCTCCAACCGGATGGAAGGAATACAATTCATGACATACTACAGAATTAATTCGCTTTTCTTCATTCTTAATTCGTCTTTATCATCAAGAAACTTAATCTCTTTTTTTTTCCTTTTTCCCTTCTTTCTTAATCTGAAAGATTTTCATAAGCAAGTTATGACAAATTAAAGCTTTTTTTCCCACCACAAAGATCTTGTGGTAGCATATAGTATCTGTAACCTTTTCATTTCACCTAGTACTCTGCCATCAGCTTGGGACTATAATCTCTGTCTCTGCCTTTATACAAGCACCATTCATTTAACTCCCCATTGGCACCATAAGTATGTATGTATGCAAACCTGAAGTTCTGCAACTCAACACAATCAATAAAACCCCCTATAAAAGAGGGAATGGCTCACTTCTTGGAAAACAAAGCACAGGATGCTGCACCTAAAACTAAATCAAAAGTAACTAACTTCTGGCAACCAGCTTAAGGTGCTAAAATCCTGCAAGTCCACAAGACACCTTTACTTCCTTTCTATTCATAAATTTGAAATGGACAGACAAATACCAGCTTTGTTTCTGCCTGTCAAAAGTTGATTTACTTCAATAACTGTGTTCCTCTTGTTGCATACCATCAATCAAAAATCAAGAGATTAAGCCCAATGTTAATTTCTATAATTAACATATTAAATGCAAAAAATGGATGAATATGTGTCATTTTAGCATTTTTGTTGTATCTATTATCTCAGTCCTACAGATTCAGTGGCATTAGGATTACTTTAATACACAAACTAGAGGTTCTTGCCCTCCCTCCACTCACATTGCCTCTGATAAAATGATTGCTTTATTTTCTGTCTGGTTAGCAGGAAACAGTGATTTTAGTTGATTGAGCAAATTAATCAGGGACGGGCTAGCTTCTTAGTGGCATCAGTCTTATTTGTATTCCTTCATTGTCTAAAATCTCTTTATTCACATGCATGGAAAGGAATGAATTAGAATGGTGGGAAATTCAGTGCTGTGAAGAATTAATTATGTTGGGTAAGCAAAAGCACTGTGTAAACTCTCTCACCAAGCTCTCAACTGCACATGGCATAGACTGCTAAAACGGTGAACCATGAAGATCTCATAATACTGGAATATCTTCTGATAGTAAGCTTGGAGACAACAAAGGAGATTTTGCACTAATAACTAAGATTTGAGCTTAGTTGCAGAGGTAAATGTTTGATATTGCATTAACCTTCTTATTATCTGTGTTCTGGGGTTTTTTTTAGTTAATTAACCAAAATTCAAAGAAAGCAGTCATATCTGATACGCCCTATAATCCATAAAGCTACAACTGTTTCAACAGCAAGCTTTTCTAATTGAAATAGTGATTTAGTATAAAACATACTGTTCAAGATCCATATTCGTAGTTACATTTGAAAATCATAGCTCAGAACTGAAGTGAAAAAACAATATCTGTGAATGTATTTCTGTTACTTAAGACAGAATGAGGTAAAGCATAAAGATTTTTTGCCTCATCAAAAGAAACATTTACTAAAGACTTGCAATTTCATTTGAATAAATCCATCTAAAATGGAACAAAATTACAGAGTCATCAATCATAATACTATCCGAAAGAAACGGTAAATTGCCTGAGAAAAAAACAATGATTTTATGGGGCGGATAGAAACCAAGCTCAGCTCTCAAGCTTGGAGCCTGCACAACTGTTCTGCCTCTGATCCTGAGCAAATCCTAAGACTAACAGAGGTCTTAGGATCCGCATTGAACAGTCCTTTTTACAAACTGCTCAAGGGCCATTCTTGAAACTTGCTTTGTTTTCTTTCCTTTTCAGGGAATAAATTAACACAAACTGGGCAGAATTCACAGCTTTGCTTCCCTGTTCAGCAACACATTACACTGCCTAGAGTACCACACCCGAGCAAAACACAATTGTATTTTGTTAAGCACTTTTTAGGCTGAACTTAATGCAAACTGAAGGCTGATAACAGAAGAAATCCACTTAGCATTTTTCCCCTTTGTTTATGTTCTTTCTTCTACTTTCCCATTGCCCCTGTTTTCTTCTGTGTAGACTCTGCAATTGTACCAGGGGAAAAGAGCATTTGAACAAAATGTATTCTAATATTTAAGCCTGTACATAATCTTTCTCTCACAGAAGGTTTTCTATGCCCATATAACAACTGAAATAAAAAATGAGCAGAAAGAGTTAGAAGGAAACAGAAGGCAACTCTAGCCTGCACAGAAGTCCTTGAATGCCTTTCACCACTCCTCCTGAGAGGCACCTGAGGTGTAGGTAGCCCAGAGGAGCTTGTCACAAGCTTGCAATGCCTGTGGCAAGTGCACATATGGGAACGGATGCTCTTCTATCACTAACACATTTCTTGAACACATCCAAATGTCTTTTCAAAAAGCTGCCTGCTTTATAATTGTTTATCACAGAAAGACAAAGAAAGCTAAGATAACTCCAGTTAAACTGACCTTAATTAATGAAACTTACAATTTCATGGATATTATTGTGGAAAAATGGCCATTACCATTGCTCTCAAATTGAGAAGTCATTCTACGTATCAATTGAACATTTGCCAACACTTGAAATTCTCTTCCCCTCAGCTAACCCTGTGTTCAGACTCTACCAAGGTCCACACGGGAAGAAAATCATCTTGAGAGCTCCATGACTTAAAAAGCCTCTGTACAGACATCTTCAACTCATGAATATCTGATTAATTAACATACCAAAACAGTGAAGAGGTTTAATAATGAAATGCCTATTAACTACAATATGAAGTCCATAACTAAGTCTGTAGAACTTGTGGAACCAAGACAATTCTGTAGGTTACTTTTTTATTATTAAACCAAATTCTTTGCACTTAACTGGAGGGAAAAAAAAAATCACATATTTTCCATATGATTTAGCAAAGGAAAGAGTATCTTCAGGTTGGCTTTAACATCTCAGTTCTATGAAAGGGACATTATACTTTACAAAACAAATTATTCTGGGAAAAAAATAAAAAACATTACCTAATTAAAATATTTTAATCAAAGTTAAATAACATTCCTACCTCCTGAATGAGCTCTGAAAGGATTTAATCCATAAAATACTACAATATAATGGAATTAATTAGGAGGTTTGACAATTCTTATAAATTGAGCAGTGGGATTATCTGCACTTCATTAAGTGCATTAACATGTTGGGTAAAATACTTACAATCACATAACTCAATTCACTGGCCTTAGCAAACATTGTAATGCAACTCACAGCAAATCCAACACGCCAGCAAAATGCATGACAATACAGCTGGCAGAGCACAGGCAGAAGTACTTCATCTGGCCTTCATCTGCCTCCTGTCTGAACACAGCAGCAAACAGTGTCTCTGGCTTACTGATTTGCACTTTATTCCCCTCGTCCATTGGAAATCTGCAAAGGGACCAGCACTGAAGACCTGGGCAGGCTCTGCTGAGTTATATAGCCTCTTATTTTACCATGAATACCAAACTTCAGCCTAACCTTTAACAGAATGAAGATTGTTTATTTCCTGGGATTGCACAATACCATTCTCTCTCACCCTTCTGAGGCCTAAGATGTTCTGGGATTTGCATGCTGTTTTAAAGGAAGAAGGCCATGCAGAAGGTAAATAGATACGTACCTACTGTCAAAATGAAGGAAAATAAGTAAAGAGAAAATGGGAAGCCCTATAAAAAATGCAGAACTTCACCACAAGTTTAGTTCAGACTTTTTGTGCCCATTTTTGGAAAAAAGCAGATCTTGACATGGTATTCCTGAAAACAAGTGTGGCTAATCTTACTTTAGAGAACATTTACACCCATAGGATTAATGACATCCTGCAAATGCCCTGGAGCACTTGATTACAGTCAAGCATTTCCAGCATAAATGTTTGCAGGAGCCATTAAGGTGTTGGGATAGTTTTGCTTTTCTTAGTTCTCCCCAAATATTTACAAATTCCACAGGTGCACACACTTCAATAGACTAGGTCCTCAATTTTGAAATCTACAACTCCCTTTTCTTGTTTTTGCAAGGGCCTTGAAATTTTGTTCCTCTCTCTGTGGCAATCCAATCGCAGCATTTTGGGAAGCAGCCCAAGGAAAAGATGACTTATGAAGACATATAGAGGGTATTCTGCATTTCTGTATGTTGTTGTATGGTATGCTCAGGAGGTACATGGCAGAAAGTCTTCGGGACACATACAGCCACACCAGATCAGGGATTTATCTGCGTGGCACCTCTGCTACTCAAGGGTATTTTTTTGTAACTCATTCCCTTGATTAATCGTCTAGTCAAAATGTCCTGCTTTTACTAACAATGTTAAAGACAGACTGGCATTTTTGTTAGAATGTCAGCATTTAAAACAATTAGTTTTCCTTCAATTTCTTCTAAAAAGTGATAAAAATTCACTAATCATTCTCTATTGAAGAAAGTGGAGAAACAAGCAACTCTATTTCCATCATAGAAAACTCTGCCCTTAAGAGGACAAAGATTTGGACTAAGAAATAGTTTGTTTTCTGTCAAGAGAAAAAAAGAATTAACTTTTTTTATAAGCTGTGAGGTTTCAAAATACGCATAATTCTGCTGTCCCAGTTTAAAGTGGTGGTATCACAGCCTGCAATCTATAACATTTGTAACAGAGAAAATTAAGTGTAGGATTCTTTTCGACTATTAGTGAAGCGTACACATATGCCTGGTTTTTTCTCAGATGAGTAACAGCAATTCTTTGAAATATTATTCTTTGAACAGAATTCTCTGGAGCTCTGTGGACAGTTTATTAGGTAGCAGAATTGAAAGAATTACTTGTATCTGACTATAGGATCTACTATCCCAGGCTGAAATTGCAGATTCATGCAAGCATTCAGGAGAGAGTTTTTACTGCTAAGCTACCCCACTGTAACTTTAATAACAAATGTACGCTTACTGTGACTCAGAGCACAATATGACCCCCTGCCCTTCAACGACAGAAAGAAAATAAACAAAATGAAGACAATCATATCTCTTTGACATTTCCAATCGGACATTCTTTGCTTGTAATCTTGCAAGAATACTGTCAGCCTTGTAACACTCAGCTCAGTCAAGCCTTCTATATCATCCAGATGAGCAAAGCCCAAATGCGTTTGTGTGGCTTAGTGTGGCATGTTAGTAATAGCAGCCAGTGACAACTACAAACTTGTTTCTCAAGCAGGCCCTGGATACTTCTGTATTGGGTGTGTGTGGGAGAAAACAGTAGAACAAGTAGGGAAAGTCATAAAGAAGTAAAATGAGAAGTGAAAATCCCACTGGTAAGGCCCAGAACACATTGAACTTTACAACAATACAAAGAAAGAATGATAGTGGGCATCTCCTACTGTCATCCTCCTCCTACTGAGCTGGATGATATGTGATAGTACAGTACATAACAATGTGCATAAAGTAACATATCATGTTACATAAACATACAGAATGATGAATACCTGTTTTCTCGCTTTGCTTTCTCTTCAGGGAAAACAAAACAACACTGTCTGCTTTAACAGCTTCCCAAATCTCAGTAAGACTGCCCAGGGAAGTAGACCATAAATCACGTACATATACCACTTATTAACAGAATTTAGCCTATGGAAGGAAGGAAAGATAATTCTTGGGCAGCATTAATCTTTATGATTTTTTTTTCTGATAGGTATTATCATTTAAATAAAATTGCTGAAGAATCCTGAAAACAAAGTTTCAGTTTTATTTGTTTTTTCTTTTTAATATCAGAAAGCATAACTGCAAAGCTATCAGATGAATCACTCAGTTTCTGCTTCATTTTATAGCTTTTAAAAATAAAATTATACTGAAATCTGAACAAAACATGCTTCAGCTATAATACAGAAGTTTGTACAAAAACCTGTAATGCAATTTCCCTCTGTCTCAATTCATAAGGAAACTATCAGTTGTCAAAAGTTCTAAAGAAAGAGAAAACCCAAATTGCATTTAAGGTTAACCTAATACTTAAAAGACTTTAGTTCTCTGTCACATGGGTTTTGTGACTGAGTCAGTGACTTCATGTACAGTCGGATGATAAGAATTCAACTTAAGAAAGTTACTAACCTTCACCCTCAAACTATCTGCACCACTGGCTCCATAACAGATAGTATAATTCTACATAATTTAAAGCACCTTGAAGAACAGATGCAGTCAGAAAGGGCATATAGTTATACAAGATACATTTATAAGGTAACTTCAAAGATCTCTGCATTCTGCTCCTACTGGTACTTAGGTAGCTTGCAAAAGTAATTACTACCAAAACAGATATATCACTCTTGGAGATAAAATATATATTGATAGTTTTCAGAAGACTTTAAGAACTTGGGATGAATAGGCAGAAACTGGGGAGCAGGGAAAGGGAAAGGACTCCTGAGTATCAAAAACAGTGAATAGGAAGAATAGAAAGATATGCTCAATATTCAGCACTGAAAAAGGCTAATAAATATGTGCTCTAGAAATGTCTACTAGGGTTTGATTTGGATAACACAATGCTCTTTGAAAGGAGAGTGAGAGTATTGAACAGAAAGAAAATAGTATGAAATTATCTGAAATAAAGAACAGCAGAGGGAGAAGACAGAGTACTCACAAAGCTAGATAAACACACGTGTCATAGAAAAATATTGACTGTTGATAAATACAAGGGAGCACAGACTGGCAGGAATACCTGGAATTGTTCACACACATCATCAAGTTCTAAATCAGCTGTAGCCATTTGTTAATAAACTTTGAGTGTCAGAACAGCTTGCTTTTGGAAATAATTTGCTTGATACCCAGAAGCCAACAGAAAAAGCTTACAATTTGTCAGGATGTAAAAAGAATGGGGCTGAAAATAAAAATGAGATTACAATGACACTACATAAATCAATAGTAAGGCTTTACTTGGAGTGCTCAGTCATGGCTACACATCTCAACAGAGATATAAATGCAATAAGGGATCCAGAAACTGACAACAGAAACCATTAAATGACAATTACTTCATATCTTCTAACCCACAGTTAAGATAAGTAAGAAGGCACACTGTGAAGGAGGTTAACTGGATTCTCCTTATACCATTTGTAGCATCCAAACAAGAGGATATTTAATGACTGAGGTTAAAATGATAACTAGAAGAAATTATAATGGATATAAATTTTCATGCTTCAGAAAATCTAAGCATCAACCACTAAATACTTGAGGTTGCAGAACACTCCTTGGGTAGGTAATTCTGCCAGTGACTAAGATTGTGATATGTTTCCCTTTCATATACTGAGGCCACCACTGGAGACACAATATTGACTCGCAGTGTTTGACTCAGTCTGACAGTTCCAGAGCTTCACTGTTTTAACTGCAGCCACAGATCACAAAAGAGCTGATACTGAAAGTATATTGCTAATATCAATCATGAGGCATTTCTTTCACACAATTTTTAAAAGGTATAATTCTCTAGGTAGAAAGCAAAGCTGCAAAAAATGCTAAACATTTAAAACTACTAGAAACCACTTGAAAACATAGACAGACAAGTGACATTTTCTCAGCAAACACAAGAATTTGTTTGTACCTTCTTAATATGAATGAGACCACTGATTCTAGACCAGCAAAGACCCTGAGATTAGCTCAGCTGGTTAGAGCATGGTGATAATAACCAAGGTTGCGGGTTCGATTCCTGTATGGGCCGTTCACTTAAGAGTTGGACTTGATCCCTGTGGGTCCCTTCCAACTCAGAATATTCTGTGAAATCAGAAACAGTTCTTCCTGATGGGAGCGTAACTAAGATTACCATTCAAATGCTGGGAGCCCTTTGACAAGTTAACAAAAGAACCATGTAAATACAGCCCAAGCCCATGTCACCATGCTCTTTCCTGTCACCTTTACTCAGATGGTGCCCTTAAATACAGGCTGTCCTTACAAAGGTCTGTGCACAATGGGAAAGCAAAACCATTAAGTGCTCTGTTGGCAAAGTTCGCTCACACGGACTCTGATCAAGGCTGGACCACAGTCTGCCTATTCTATCCCTGATTACTGCTGGACTCACATCATTTGCACCACTACCAGAGATGCTTGGCTAAACCTCATGTGAAAACAAGCTTTCTGCAGAAGTGACAGTAACAGAAGTTTATGTAAAACACAGAGGACAGAGGACTCATTTCTAGATAAAGGAAGCAGAAAAAAATCTCACTTATGGAAGAATCTGTGAAGATTCTGGAACTTATTATTAACATATTTATTGGTTTTTTATATAAATTAAGCACAACCACCATGGAAGATAAGCTGTCAATTCATTTTCATCGTCCTCTGTCTTGCACCACAATAAAATCATAATGCAAAAACCAAACACGGGTAGCTTTATTCAGACTGCAAATTATATTGTGTGTTCTCAATGCTTTTCCTTCTAGTATTCCCTTCACAAATACTTTTTACTTAACACAAGAACATCTCCACCAGGATTAACTCTGTTAAAATCCATCTCCTCTTAATGGGAATTTGGCCATAAACAACTAGAATGACTACATTTTAATTATGTGTGAATTGTTTGCTCTGGGACTGCTTCTAGCAAAAGAGTGTCACAGAATCTATGAGAAGCTACATGCTCAGTGGCAATTCATACCGATACACAGAACAGCAGCACTTGAGAAATTTCCTTCCTATAACCACCTTAAAACCTACATTCTTATCCTACTTCTTATTTCAGAAATTTTAATAACAGTTTATACAGCCAGAAAAAAATCCTTACAATCACAGATGTCTCAAGCATAGTATAGACTACAGTTTAAGCAGTGATTTCTTAATTTGGCCCAACATTTTGTAGTGACCTTCCTTTTAGAAAGATTTCACTTAATTATTTAAATATCAAACAAATATACCAGTATCCCTTAGTATTTTTAAAATGCTTTTCCACCTCTAATATTAAAAAGCATACCATACATCTTATTTGAAATGGTTTCCCTAAAATTGACTTCAGTTTATAGACACTGAAACTTGTAATACACAACCACTTCTGCAAAGAGTTCCGCATTTGAAAAACCAGCTTCCATCATGAAAATGCATGTTCATTATGAACATCACACAACATATTTCAACAAAAATACTTCTGTTCAATCTCATTTTTAATCTAACAAGATTACTGTCTTTAAATTAGCATCAACACATTTATAATTTTGTTGGTATTTTTGCATTTAAAAAACTTAAATAGATATCTTTCCTGCACGTCTTTATTATTCTTTGAATTTGTGTTCACAATCAACAGTATTCAGATGAAGAAAAAAGAAAAAAAAGTCATAGTCCAATGTCTAGTATTTACAGTACTGTAACTTGTGAGCTTTCTACAAAATGCTTAAAAAGTGCCTCAGCTAACTGACGGGTGAAGAAACCCTTCAAGAATTATTAAAGTCACTCTTACAACAATTTCTGGAGGGTCAGAGAGCATACCAAGACGGTATGCTTACTGCTCCCAGATACCTCCCAAAAACTATAGTGAAAACAAAAAATTATAGCTAAAAAATATCACATTGATTAGCACCACTGAGAGAAATTAAAATGGTCCTTTATTTTAAATCCCTAGAAATTACACTGTTCTTTATCAGGTACTAATTGGCACAAATATTAAAAACTGCTAGAATAATTTTCAAGCTTTTGCAATGTTAATACATCTACGATCTGATTTTGTAATTTTTCAAGTGTTACTTTGAAGCTCCTGTAGCCAATTATACCATGTTATTATTAATTACAGCTTGCAGCTTGAAATACAGTGCTATCACTAGAGTTTAGCTGTATATATAAAAGTAAAACTTAAAATGGAGTTAAACTGTTTACCCTTTGTGAGGGTATGTTAGAATATTATTAGTTGAGAAAATTAATTTGTTAGGCTTGAAAACAAGCTTTAAAGGAGAAATGTCTTTGGGAAAAGGGTTACATTTCATGTATTGTATTCTATCTTAATGTTGCAAGATTTTTTAATCTTCTATTAAATAACACCTTGGGGTTGGGCGAGAAATCTATTCATCAGCTTACTTTACAAAGTACAAAAAGCTTTAGATTTTTATCAAATACATACAAGAATTACTGCAGGAAATGTGAACTAATCTTAACAGCAATCCATCCTATTTCTAAATTATGAATGAATAGTCTAAGCGGAGACGAAAGGTTACACCCCTTAAATTTTATTTTTCTGTTCAAACCTCCCTCACCATTTCCCAACAGACTTTCATTTTATCCACTGAAAGTTTTAGAAGTTCGAAAGTTTTTAAAGGTAATTCTGTCTCCCTGGAGACATTCAAAACCCAGCTGGACTCATTCCTGTGTGACCTGCTCTAGGCAACCCTGCCTTGGCAGGCAAGTTGGACTGGATGATCTCCAGAGGCCCCTTCTAGCCCTAACTATTCTGTGATTCTGTAAGAAAAAATCAAATAATTTGTAGAAAAGCAGAGGTACCATGCACAACTGTAAACACACTAAAAGAACTGACAAGAGACAAAGATGGTTTAAGAACTGTACCAAAGAAATGCCACAGACCACTTAAATGAAGCTACTACATCCTTCCTTCAGCATATGTATTCATTATAATTAAGTATATAGTTTTCAATGTCACTGTAATGATAAAATATTATGAAATGTCATAAAGTAACTGTGTTAACGCCTCAGAAAAATGCTGTTAACTGCAACATACCAGTATAAAAGGAGTAAGTAAAACTACTGCTGTTCCTAAAAACAGGTATTCAAGGGCATACATTGATAATAAGTACATCATTCTCTCCTGGAGTAAAGGTGTCATGAAGTTATGTTATTTTGCCTCAGTCAAAGATCTGGTCCTAAATGCACTTTGCTGTGTTCTTTACAGCTCTGGCAAGACACAAAAAATCAACTTACAAGCACAAAGGGGCAAGCAACGCTCAAGTTTCTCACCTATTCTTAATGACCAGCTCAGTTCCCTGCCTTTATCATTTTTGTCTCCTCTTCTAATAGTTTCCTAAGTGTTTCACTGCCAGTACCTATCAGCAGTTGACCAATAGTGGCTAATAAAATCTGTCATGTAGTATCTATTATTTGTAGATTTGTTGCCCTTTCTACTACAAACATTGCACTAACTGAGCAAGTATTCTGAACCCAAAGGGATTTGTCTGAACCAAATGCTTCTGTATTTTGAATTAAAAAGAAAAAAAAAGGGAAGGTATCCCATGATTTTATCTGTAATGGTACATTCATTTGATTTCTAATAACAGAGGGAATGAACCATTAAAAGAAAGTCAGATTAGACACTTTCCAACATTTATTTTGTCAAAGATAATTAACAGCAAAGTAAATAGAAGACCAATATTCAGCATGACAGCTTAATGAGGACTTAGTAAAATGTGCTTTCTTTTTTTCCCTGTTTTAGTTTCTATTGCTGTTTCAGTTTAATTCCTAAACTCTTAAGCAATTTGCATGAATTCATTTCTTTGGTCAATGTACAAAATTATTTGATGATGATGTCAAAATGATTACAGTAATATCTGATTAGCTTGTTAAAGGGAGTAAAAAATTCTATAAATTTTAATCATTGTCTTCAGACAATAATACATGGGAGAATGAGTTGGAATAAGGACCATTCCCTAATCTCCTTCCAATCATTGTCATGTAAAATATTTAATTTCCAGCTATGCTTTGTTGCAGACAGGATCTTTTTCATTAAAATGAGAGGAGATTTTGATATGTAATATATTTGGTGACACGTCAGGGTGGCATCACTTTGACCTTTTCAGTATTCCACATTTCATTTGGGAGCCTGTTTCTTCCTTTCTGCTTCTGCCACTGATCAAGAAATAGAAGTTGAACAGAGGGCCAATCAAACTGCAAATTAGAGGGCGTCAGCACACAACCAAAAATTACATTAAATTATAAGTACATGAAATTAATCTCTATTTTAAACATATGTGAAACGCAACCCCTTTCTCAACTCTCAACTTTATAAAACCAAACAATAAACAAAAAAAACACAAGCTTTCCCATTTGCATTTTCAAATCTATTATCTCATGCCCTCTCATGCACTGATTTTTTTTCAGAAATTAATATATCAACATCTTTCACAACCTTTCTTCAATTTTTTTTGCTTTTCATTATACTTATCTCCACATTCTTTTTGCTTTCAGTTTTTGGCTACTTATATTAGATAAGATCTGAGTAAAGTACTCAGCAAAGACTTGAGATGTCCTGCTCATTTGCATACTAGCTGCACAAGGGAAGCAGTGTCCTAGTTAGGTTCTCTTAACACACAGTTTATTAACACACAGTTTGTAACTTTTGCTGTTGTGTGCAGTCTTACACTGTATGATGATTTTTACAAACCTATGTAAACGCTATTGTCTCAGACCTCACAGTTAGATGCTATCCAAACTTTCCATTTTAAAAGCATTTACAGTCCTATGGTTCAGGTGAAAAGTCTGAGGACGGAGAATATGAGGATCAGGCTGAAAGGGACATTAAGAAATCATTCAATCCACCTCCCAGCCCCAAGGAAGAACTAACTAAACTTACATAATCACTGGGCAGGTGTTTGTCTAATGCATTCTCCCAGATTCTCAGCAACAGAGGTTACAAAATGTCCCCAAGCAAGCTGAAATAATGTTTAGTCTTAAACATTAAAAGGGGGTTTCTCCAAATCTAGATAGAATCATGCTAGAGACTAATTCCATTACTTCTGTTTACATACACTGGATGAACAAGGGTCCTCTATCTTTCTGTAAAAGCCTAACTAAAAGCCTTATTTCCCATTGCCTTCCCTTCTTAGTCAACTCTTCTTTAGGCTAACCCCCTTGCTCAGTTAAGAGGTTCCACAATTGACAGGCAAATTGGAGGATTACTCAAATTATTTTACAGATGGCATGGCCATCTGCGTGTTCCATTAAAACAAGAGGAATATAGACAGGTTATAATTTACTGTCATCCTCGCATCATTTTTTTTAGTATTTTCTGACCAGTCCATCTGAATTCCTCATTGTTCAGATCCTTCTTGCTGAAGCACAATGCCTTGCATGTGTCACTTAAATTTTTACTTTTCCAGACTGTGTCTTCAGATTTGGACTCCAAGAATATCTTCCAAAACACTCCTAGTCCTTCTGAGATTAAAGTAACCTCCAGATTTTGCAGTATTCCTCATTCCTAGTCCATCTGGGATAAACATGGAAATATTAGCTAGTACCTGAGCCAGCATAAACAACTGTCAAATACGACATAATGCATTCTTTCATTTAACAGAAATCTAAGTAAAGTTTTCTAAATAGGTCTGCATCCAGTCTATATGTTTTCACCTAGATCACAATTCTCCAATTTGCTCAGGAGAATATTGCATGTGACAGTTGAGATAGCTCTACAAAATTCGAGAGACATGACACATCAACTGCTTTTTCTTCAGCTATAAGCTATTATCCTGTCAAATAAAATTATGGCTTTTTATTAGATGGCTTTGATACTATTCATTCTTGACAATTCTGCACTGGCTATCAATCTTGTCCCTGTGGTTACATATGTTTTACCTGATTATTTACTTGAACATTTTTCTAGGAAATAAAAATTACTTGTCTGTCCTGCCTCCCTCTGCTTTCCTTCTTTAGAACCATTAGATTCTGTGGTACCCACAATAGTTGGTAAGCTGCTGTGAGCACAGAGGTCACCAAAATCAAGTGTTCCAGTAGAAAACATAAATCACAAGAGAAAAAAAAAGGAAAAAAAAGATAAATCAAACCACAAATCATGATTTATTGTGTTTCTTAGTATTACACAGATCTTGTAATGTTTAGGACACGCATTCATGATTTTAACTGCTTTGGATTCAGAATCCTGGTAACAATGTTTATTTAATCCTATTCAAGTTAATTATTTATCAAATGACAATGGTCTTTTTTATTCTAGGATAGATCAAAATCCAACTGACCTAAACTCAAGTCATTATTGAATCATCGGTGTGGTTTTTCCCCTGTATGGGCGTGTCTCCTTTTTTTGTGGGCGTGGTTTTGTCTCCCCAGCGCTGCCCGGGGAAGGGGCGGGGCCGGCGGCGGAAGAGGCGGGGCCCCTGTCCCGGAAGGGGCGGGGCCGGGGAGGCCGCGGCGGAGCCGAGCGGGGTCCGGGAGGGCCCGAGAGAGGCCGGGAGGGACCGGCAGGGACCAAAGCGGGGCCAGCGGGGCCGCCCGGGACCCCTCGGGACCCTCCGGGACCCCCCCCCCCCGCGGGCCCAGCGGAGCCGAGCGGGGCCGGGCCGGGCCGGGCCGGGCGGGACCGTCGGGGCCCCCGCGGGGGCCGAAGCGGCGGCGATGCCGAGCAAGAAGAAGAAATACAACGCGCGGTTCCCGCCGGTACCGGGGCCGGGACAGCGGGGCGGGACACCGGGACGGGTCGCCATGGCAACGGGGAGGGCGGGACCGGGGTCGCCATGGCAACGGGGAGGGCGGGACCGGGGTCGCCGTGGCAACGGGGAGGGTGGGGCGGGGGTCGCCGTGGCAACGGGGAGGGCGGGACCGGGGTCGCCATGGCAACGGGGTGAGGGGGCGCGGTCGTCATGGCAGTGGGGCGGGGCTTGGGGGTCGCCATGGCAACCGTGGGAAGGGGCGGGGCGCGGGGGTTTAGGGGCGGAGCTCGAGGGGGCCGTGCCAGGTGAGGGCGTGGGAAGGGGGCGGGGCTTTGAAAAAGGGGGCGGTGTCCAGGTGAAGGGGGCGTGGACTCGTGGTGGGGGCGGAGCCAACCTGCTCTAGCTTGGGGCGTGTCCCTCGGTAGGGGCGTGGCCGGGGTGGGTGGGCGTGTCCTGCGGGCAGGGCGGGACCCTCCAGGTGAGGGGCGGTGCTTAAAGGGCGTGGTCGTGAGTGGGCGGGGGGGTTGTCCTTGTGGGCGTGGCCTCTCAGGGGCGTGTCCTCTCTCCTGGCCCCGCCCCAGGCGCGGATCAAGAAGATCATGCAGACGGACGAGGAGATCGGGAAGGTGGCGGCCGCCGTGCCCGTCATCATCTGTATCCTCAGCAGCACCTGGGACACCTGGGACACCCCCAGTCACACCTGGGACCCACCCCAATACACCTGGGACACCCCAGTCACACCTGGGACCCACCCAAATACACCTGGGACACCCCAGTCACACCTGGGACCCACCCAAATACACCTGGGACCCACCCAAATACACCTGGGACCCACCCAAATACACCTGGGACACCCCAGTCACACCTGGGACCCACCGAAATACACCTGGGACACCCCAGTCACACCTGGGACCCACCCAAATACACCTGGGACCCACCCAAATACACCTGGGAAACCCCAGTCACACCTGGGATCCTCCAGACTCACCTGGGGTACCTGGCACCCCCCCCTTGCACACTCAGCACCCACCTGGGGGGGTCTCACCTGTGTCCCTGGGGGGGTCCCTGGGGGTCCTTGGGGTGTCCTTAGGGTGTCAATCCTTAGGGTATCTTTAGGGTGTCAGTTTTTAGGGTGTCAGTTTTTGGGGTGTCGATCCTTAGGGTATTTTTAGGGTATCTTTCGGGTATTTTTAGGATATCTTTAGGGTATCTTTAGGGTATCTTTAGGGTATCTTTGGGGTATTTTTAGGGTATCTTTAGGGTATCTTTAGGGTGTCAGTTTTTGGGGTGTCAATCCTTAGGGTATTTTTAGGGTATCTTTAGGATGTCTTTGGGGTATTTTTAGGGTATCTTTAGGGTGTCAGTTTTTGGGGTGTCAGTTTTTAGGGTGTCGATCCTTAGGGTATCTTTAGGGTATCCTTAGGGTATTTTTAGGATATCTTTAGGGTATCTTTAGGATATCTTTAGGATACTTCTAGGGTATCTTTAGGGTGTCAGTTTTTGGGGTGTCCATCCTTACCTGCCGCCGCCGCCGCCCAGCCCGGGCCCTGGAGCTGTTCCTGGAGTCGCTGCTGCGCAAGGCCTGTCACGTCACCCAGTCCCGCAACGCCAAGACCATGACCACGTCACACCTGTGAGTGACCCCCCCCCCACCCCGGCTCAGGTGTGCTCACCTGGCTCAGGTGTGCTCACCTGGGTTCACCTGGGTTGGGTGTCCTCATCTGGATTGGGTGTACTCACCTGGGTTCACCTAGCTCAGGCGTCCTCACCTGGGCTCTCCTGGGTTGGGTGTCTTCACCTGGCTCAGGTGTGCTCAACTGGGTTCACCTGGCTCGGGTGTCCTCACCTGGGTTCTCTTGGGTTGGGTGTCTTCACCTGGCTCAGGTGTGCTCACCTGGGTTCACCTGGCTCAGGTGTGCTCACCTGGGTTCACCTGGCTCAGGTGTGCTCACCTGGGTTCACCTGGGTCGGGTGTCCTCACCTGGGCTCACCTGGCTCAGGTGTCCTCACCTATGCTCTCCTATGCCCCTCTGGGTCACCTGCCCTCACCTGGGCTCTCCTGGGCTCACCCGGGTTGGGTGTCCTTACCTGGCTCAGGTGTGCTCACCTGTGTCCTCCTGTGCCCCCCTGGGTCACCTGCCCTCACCTGTGTTCTCCTGCCCTCACCTGCCCTCTGCTGCTCTCACCTGCCCTCACCTGTGCTCTCCTGCCCTCACCTGTGCTCTGCTGCCTTCACCTGTGCCCTCCTGCCCTCACCTGTGCTCTCCTGCCCTCACCTGTGCTCTCCTGCCCTCACCTGTGCTCACCTGCCCTCACCTGTGCTCTCTTTTCCTCACCTGCCTGGCACACCTGACGCGCTCCCAGGGGGTTGGGGAAGAGTCAGGAGGACACCTGAGTGCTCTTTGGGGGGAGGGTGTGGGTGTGTCCCAGGGGGTGTGGCTGTGCCCAGGTGTGCCCAGGTGTGCCCAGGTGTGTCCCCTCTCCTCCAGGAAGCAGTGCATCGAGCTGGAGCAGCAGTTTGATTTCCTCAAGGACCTGGTGGGGTGGGCGGGGCTGGGTGTGTCCCTGGGTGTGCCCAGGTGTGCCCAGGTGTGCCCAGGTGTGTCCCTTCTCTCCAGGAAGCAGTGCATCGAGCTGGAGCAGCAGTTTGATTTCCTCAAGGACCTGGTGGCCGCCGTGCCCGACATGCAGGGGGACGGCGACGACCCCCACGGCGACGGGGACAGGGGGCCACGCAGGTGGGACACGGGGGGAGGGCGCCGGGGGGGCACAAGTTACCTGGGCACAC
>JAWMRA010000041.1:19604913-19621449 GCA_035584735.1 Pseudotriccus pelzelni | reverse complement strand
TGGCTCATGTTCAGCCTCCTGTCAATCAGCACCCCCAGGTCCCTTTCTGCCTGGCTGCTCTCCAGCCACTCTGTCTCCAGCCTGTAGCGCTGCAGGGGGTTGTTGTGGCCAAAGTGCAGGACCCGGCACTTGGCTTTGTTGAACCTCATCTTGTTGGAATCAGTGATATGAGATATGAGAAATATGAGATGTCTCATATTCCTGGAAATGGGAAACACTAAAAAGTCCTGAACACTCTATTTCATTTGTTTGCTTTCAGAACTCAGCAGAACTAGCTGTGTTACAGATTGTTTCAAGAATAAATGATTTTTCAGCCAATAAACTGCTCAGTAAGGGTCTGGGGAAACCAATCTATTTGCAATAGATGAACCATCTCTTTGAGATATGAACTGTGAAAGAACTATCCATGCCTTTGCTAACTCCAGATCAAAGCAGCGTACTGTAGCCAGCGTAGTCTCTCCTATGAAGACACCTAGGATCTGACAGTACTGCTTAGAAACTAGAAAAAGAGTATTTACTGGTTAAACTACCAAGCATATTATAAACATGGGTTCCCTAGTACTATGAATCACTGTGGTTTTGTCCTATGCCAGACTGTTGTGAGTAATCACTTACCTTTATGGTTCAAGCATAAGTACCTGAAACACACATGTACCTTCCTGTACTATTGAGATGGCCTCTAAATTCAGCTGCAGTTACTGAAAGTGGGAGATACTACCATATTTTCTTATCCAACCTGATTCAAAAGAACCAGATTTCATATGTACATGCCCTGAAAGTTAAATCCAGTACATTAATCTGGGCTTTCTGAGAAAGGACAGGAAGACTGTCTGCAAGGGTTTTTTGGTGTATCATTTAAGACGGCACTTAGTGAAAGACCACTTTCACCCTCTTTTAAACCACCTGCTACTTGTCATCTTGTGACCAGCTATCCAAAACCTTCTGCTCCTGAGAAACAGCCATTTTCTACAGGCCAGAAATAACTTTGTTAAGTGTGAAAAAAATAAAAAACAAAAGGATCAAAGGGACCTAAATATACTTCTCATAATAATGCCTGTATTTGTACAGTACATTTCATCATGAAAGAAAAACAACAAGGTTATGTCTTTTATTTCTGAGGATTTTTTGTTGTTTTAAGGATTCATCAAAATTAAACCCCCTTTATCAGAGCTGAAACATGGAAAAAGCTCTCACTGGATTACAATTTTCCTAAGCTAAATCAATCATATCTCCTCAAATCTGGCTGTAATTCAGTTGGCAGTTGCTTTTTGACCCTAACTCATCAAGGAAGTCCTCTTTTCCAGAAGGGGCAAGAGATGCACATTTTTTGCCTCTCTTTTTAAATCACTTCCACAACCGTCATCTTGGCAGATGTACAAGAAGCAAAATCACCCACTTGAGTTCAGGTAACACAGCCGTGGGTGTTCTGATCACACTGCATAGACCCAAGCAGAACTCAGGGACGCTCTGCAACTCAGCAGCTGTAAATACAGAACCTGATAAAGATACACTCACCAATTTCTCTGGAGATCTGGGTGAACGCCTCCACACCACTCTCTCCATAGTTGCCTTCAGAAGCCAGCGTCGAGACATAGTTCCACCCAAGGGCCGTCACGATGTCCACCATGGCCTGTGCTTGGTAGGAGTCCGGTGGGACCACTCGAGAGAAGTAGTC
Organism: Pseudotriccus pelzelni; assembly: GCA_035584735.1. Taxonomy (NCBI): domain Eukaryota; kingdom Metazoa; phylum Chordata; class Aves; order Passeriformes; family Tyrannidae; genus Pseudotriccus; species Pseudotriccus pelzelni. The sequence continues at coordinate 19,619,774 of JAWMRA010000041.1, read as the reverse complement.
ATACCTGGTGTTATCGCTCAGTTCTGGAGCTGTAGATGCATAGCTGATTTGAGGTATCTGCAAACAGAACGACAAGTCATTCGAGCCAATCTAGTAACATTTTACACTATATACATCTATGCTTGAAAGGCTCAAAAAAGATTAGGCACAGGCATTGTGCAGAACCAAGTATCTTGTTTCAATTATATCAGCTGATCAGAAAGCGTCTCAGATCTTGCATGTCAGTCAAGCCTTACTGTATAACACTCTCACCAAGAAATAATGCATTCGGTCTTGCTCCAGATGTCATGATTCTTGACATGTAAGTGTTACAACTTCTCTTTTGATCCTGGCTCTGATGGAAACAAGTGAAGAAAAAAAAAGGGGGGGGAGGGGAAAATCCTACTAATTACTACAGAAGATGAAAAGTCAGTTATTATGACTGTGATTCTTAAAAATGCTACACTTAATTTTGACAAGTAAAATGTTGATTATTTCCATTTCATTGTTTTCTTTACTTGTGTACATACACGTGTCCCCATTTTATTACCATTTTTCAAGCTTTCATTGTCATAAATTTTTCATATTCTAGTTTTAATATGGCATTGTACATTACTTAAGAATATGAAGGCTATGTATTTAATAGCAAAAGCTGTCTGATGAAAAAAAAACCCTAAAAAAATTACTTGTATATGACATACATACAGAGAAGGAGAAAGCTTACAAGGATGGTAAACTTGGTAGAAAACGCCTCAATATTCTTAGTAGAAACAAACCTAAATAACTGAAATACATTTGAAAATACATTACTCGTTTCTTAGGAAATAAAAAACAAAAAAAAAACCAACAACAACAAAAAAAAACTAGGGCAGTTTTCTGGTAACTCTTATTTTAAATAAATGCTTCAGCAATGTCCATAAGAAACTGTCTGTAAGAAACACTTAATTATTCTGAAGCATATTTTTGTGCAGGAAAATTAAATTAAAATTTATGCTAATTTAAAAAGGGAATTATTTTCTCCTTCAAAATGGTAAAACTGATGAAATAGTCATTAGCTTGAAATGAAAGATACTCCAAATATTGCATTGCATTTGTGATCTATATGAATAATAGGTGCTTAATTCATGTCTCACAAAACACGAAATAGTTTTCAAGAAAGTAGTCTGAGTGGAGTTACTAAATTGATTCTGCTGAGAGCCAAATTTAGCAGCCTCAGGCAACAGATGATCCTGTAAATGCTTGCTGTCTATTAGATGCTGTAGTAGAAGGTTTCAGTCCAACCACTACATCCAGCACAGTGTTTCCTTGGCAGTACAAACTAAAAGAGGGATTTGGGGCAAATGTCAGCGATTCAAAGAGTCTGGTCATTAGCCATACCTGCAAAGACAGCGTAGACTATTACAGCCTGAAAAAACAGTTTTGCCTTAGGGGTGACAAAATCACTGCTCGGTCAGAAACAAACAAAAGAAACTCTTATGCATCTTGGCTGTATTCTTCTTTAACAAATTTTCTACACATGGAAAAGCCTCAGAATAAATAATCTGAAATGTTTTTGTAATAACAACCAGAGAGAACGGGAAAAAAAGGAGAGGGAAGATCATAGAAAAAGTTTATTTTGTGGAAATCAATATTCCTAACATAGTGAACACACACCAAGTAAAAATAAAAGATAAATTGTTCTTACGAAAAACTTGCCTTGTGTAAATTCCCTTTCTTTCACAAAGTGTTTGAAACACCTTTTGGCATGGAATAACACAATTATGCATATTTAAAGCACATATCCTTCCTTTCTAAAATTCTTCTGTTACTCTCTAAACCAGTCAACTTTGTTACATATGGAAAAAAATAAAGACATCTTTTGTGATTTTAGTAATTTTACTCCTTGATGTTCTGTCACACACACTACGGCATCGTTGCTGAAAGTTACCTCACCAATAATGTCAATAAAATCAACACCAGTAGGAAATATTCTAGATGGACACTTTGGCACTGAAAATCTTGAAGCCCAGACCACAGACTTGTATTCATTAACTTTCTCAGTTCCCATTTCTCCTCAGGCATGAGATGAATAGCAAATCCTAGATACGTGTTTGTAGGAGAGTCATTGGTTCAACCACAGCAATGAGACATTTCAGATCAATAAAAATATTGTATGTACTATGAATATCACTTATTTGCAGCCTTGGAATATGCAGAAAAGAGATGCTACTTTCCTACTTTTCAGCTCTTTGCAGTTCAACTTCTTCCCTAGAGTCATTTATAATAGCACTGGAAGAGAACAGAAGGTGAAAACAGTCCAAAACCAATACCCTGAAATCACTAGGCACAACAGTATGCTTAAACCACCACTACTTCGTAACTTCTGCCAACTTTTCAACAGTAGGAAAGAACAATACACCATGTAAAAGTAGCGAGTAAGACACTCTCTAAATAACAAACCAACCCTAAGTCTTGAGGAAAAAGCAGTTCTCGCAATTAAATATATTATTATTTTCATTATTTCTTTTTGTATATATCCCTCATGGTTATAAACAACACTACATTCAAGAATTTTCTCCCCAAAACTGCAGATTTCCCACCCAGAAATGCCTCATTTATTTCTTTTTTTGAAAGTCTTTTATGCAAAAGCAAACAGAAACCTCCTTCCTTGCCTGTTTTTAAATGTACAATTGTATGCAGGGTAGATCTGAAAAATAGCTTTAAAATTTGAGAATTTGGGGTAGTTACACAGGAAATGAAAAGACTCAGAATGAGACTCAAAGAAATTGCTTGTCATGAGGACACATTGTTTGGATTTAGTGGCTCAATAATACAAGAATAAAAAATATATACATTAACATGTAGCAACTTTAGTTACGGACTGTAAGTTTAATAAAACATTTTCCATGTCCCCAAGTACATTTTACAAGATAGAGCATAATGCTGCCTAAGCAAGGGAACTGTTATGCTCTATCACTTCAGTAACACGTGTTTTTAAAACTCTCTAAATGCAGATTGTATTTATACTTTAAGTTCCACTGGCCCCTTGAGACATAAATTTGCATTTTGAAAGAGACCTGTAAAGGAGTTTTATATTTCTCATTCTAGATTTCTCAGTCTAAGTTTTCTAAATTAAATACCGTACTTGCAACATTTACATTGTACCTAAGTGATATATATCACTGTTAATAGTGTATTTCCTTCTTTTTTGGAGAAAAAAAAAAATCAATTATATAATCACGTTTGAATCGGTTCTCGCACAACAGCTGTCACATTCACTGACAATTGCTAAAAGCATTCGTGTTTGAATGCTCATTGATACAATTTTTCTATACTTTCCTGCCCTATGGTTTGGCCACTTCCTCCCATTAACCTATAACCTGCTGATAAAATCTCAACTTCTAGTGGGTGACAGACTTGAATTCTCTGAAATTATTATACAGAGGAATTCATAGAAATCTTATTTTTATTACCTTTAGACCTTAAGCTATTTATATAAAACCAAAAAATTCTAGTGTAATTTTTTGAAACAATATCTCACTGTAGTTACATACTGGTCTTAATCCTGATACATACTGAACTACTGATGAAATTAGCAGTGACCCCTCATTCCTTTAATCTAAGTCAGTGGTGGGTTCATCTCTTTCTATTATTCAGTCACTGGCATCAAAAAAAAAAAAAAAGGATTCTGCATACTTAAAAGAAAATAATAATTTGGAGAAGAAAATGAAACAAATAATAAAACAAACAAACAAAAACCTGCTAAGCAGAGCACCTAATCCTTCAAGATACATTCAACCCAAAATGTACAGTAAGGAAGAGTCTGTTTTTCCTGGATTTTTCTATATACATCTGCTATCTGATGTAAAATCTTTCTCTAAAATGTCTCCTCCTCAAAGAATTAGAGAAGGTGGAGCAGGTACTTTCAGAAGTGAGTGTCCACAAGCGTGACTGTGGCAGCTCTTCAAAGATGTCATTCGACATCTGTACAAGATATCCACTAAACATTACTATGAAACAGACTTGTACTTTCTTAACGAGGAGGTGTGGACAACTTCAGAAGTGCCAAAGGCAGCTAATGTAACTTTTGATTTATTCCAGCCGAGTGGTAAACCACTTTCAGTTCCTCTTACGCTGAAAACAAAAGCCACCCACTGTTCCTGAATCCAGGACTATTCATAGAGGAGCATTACCCTGGATCTGTTTGGTAGGTCCAGTGATGGGATCCAAACCCAAAAACACAGAAGAGCTGAACTGAGGATGGAAGAGGAAGCAATGTGACCTAGTTGTACCCTTCCAGTGGAGTGTCTTCAACCCAGGAGCCTTAGTATGCTTTCTGTTCAATTACATGCTGGCCGAGTTTTGTGCAAAAGTTCATTAGAACCCTTTTTATTGAGCTTTTAAATCCATTTGCACGCTACATTTGTCAATGTAAAGCGTCAGCTGGCCATTTCACATGCCATCTTCTTTTAGAGTCTTCCAGCTGAAAGCATGATTTGGGAACAGAACAGCAGACAGTGAAATGAGCTAAGCTCATAAGAAAAAAGACCTGAGAAAGGCATCACCAGTAATTTTGAACATTACAAATTATGAGTTATACTCACAGCAGTAACTATGCTGTACAGTCACACAGAATAATGGGCTTAAATTACTCACATCTTCAGTTTCACTACCCACTCAGACCTATCACTACTAACTTTAACATATCAACTAGCATTTTATTTCTCATTTCTATTCTCCAATCACTAAGCAATCCTTTTTTGAGAAATATTAGCAATAGCACATTAAAAATAGTAATAATTGCAGCTAAAAAATTGCAGTCAATAAACTTTACGTTAATGACTGCTCAATATCAGCCGGCATTTTACCACCAACTACTAAAGCTTCCAAAGGAGTAAAAGTACTTGAAATAAAATTTGACTGTGGAAACATGTTTTGAACTTGATGATTTTTTTGAATTTTAAATGTCTATTATTAATCATTAATGGCCTCATCTTTTCAAGATTTTTATTCCCTCTTCTGTACACCAAGAAAGAGTTCTTTGTGAGTACTAAAATTTGCAGCAGTGAAATGAATCCTCAGGGCCTAGATATTGAACAGTGCTGGAGGAGAGCTGAGGTCACCATACTTTAGCTATTAGTGACATTTGTAAATTTCCATCAGCCAGAACACCACCTTAGTCTGCTTTTGCTTCTGAAAAATGTGTCAGCCTGCAGCACGGTAATGTCAAAGTCATTCACGGAGGACAGTCAAGATTCAAGGGTTTGATGAAGCTTAATAATATCTTATTCTATACCAAGGAGTACTAAAAATGTCCTTTTTTGTACTAACTGTAGGAGGAGACATAATGCACCCTGGAACTTCCCATTTCAGTCCACTGACAATAAAGAGAGCCTGTGAGATTAATTCAACTGTTCTACACACACCATGTAGAACAATACTGTAAACAGCTACATGTCTTCCATCAAATCTCACAATCCCACTCATTTTGGCTACACATGGCTATTAAGGCATCTTATGTTCAGCTACCTTCTACAATGTCTTCATCCTTCCATCTATGACAAAAACTGGATAGGTCACCCATGCCATCACTAAGGACCTCATTTCATTCATTTCAGAATAAAGCAACATCAAATCACCCCATGAAGATGTAACATATTAAGTTTCAGTAATGCTTTTGGAGATGTGGGATGCCCCATTCAATGCTCAGAGCAGCTGAACAGGGTGGCACCTTGCCAACTCCACCAACTACAAATTACCTCTGCTAGAGCTGATATCATGGAAAAGTTTCAACATATGAAGTTTTTCGATTCACCCTCTTTCCATGGATTTTATCATGAGGAAGAGCGACCTCCCAGTATCATCCTACACATCTTCCCAGTAGATATATTCATGTATTCACTTATATTTTAAACAGAGGCAATTCTAAGCTATATTTATTTAGATGAACACGCTTGATGCTCTGTATGTTAAGGACACTCAACTACAGTATTTATCATGTGTCCCGTAATCCATGTTGTTCAGGAATTACCAAAGATTTCCACCTCTCCCCAAAAATATGTTCATATCAGCTAGAGCAAAAGCAAGAAAAATCAAGTATGCTTTTGACCCAGATGAATACAATTTAAATTGCATTTAGTTCAAAAAAAGTTTAGTAGAATTTAAAAGCTTTGGAAACTGAAAGAACAAAAGTATGATCTGAAAGCTGTCATTAGCTGATTTCCCTTGGTAGGCAGGATTTTTTTAAACCTATTTGAGTCATTCCAAGTCATTCTATTTGCAGTAAATATCACAGTGTTTTCTGTCAAGGATGCTTGCAATTCATACACCTAATGATGAGGAGGTAATGATGGACTGTTTAAAATCTTTTGAAAATTCCCTATATGTTTCAATGGGTTTTGTGCAAAGATATGGGTTTTGTGACAAAATGCAACATAGCTGTCACTATTTTTTGCCCAAAAACACAGGGACAGAAGTGATCCATAACACCTAAATGCTTCTGATCTGGGATGAGTAAACTATGTTATTCTTTCTTTCCTCTTCCATAGTCTTTTGCTGGCTTTACTTCTTTTGCCAGTTACCTTCTGAAGACATTCCCGAACACAATACAACTATCAACTATCTGCATTGATCTTTTCATGAAAAGACATAGTTGAGAATCAATGCAGCTCCGTTTGTTGCCAACAAAATTATTTCTACAATCATCATAAGTTGGTTTGGTATGTGAAAAATTGCACATACAGATGTAATCACTAGCCCTGTGAAAATATGGAGGTAAAATCAAACACGCAAATCCTCTCTCATTACTGATTTACTCATATTTTTTTCCTCCACTACAAACACATTAATTACCTATCATACTTATTTCTGAGGTTACTGCTAGTGGTCAAATGGACTGGGAACTACAGTACTCTGAATAAACTGAATTACCCTAGAAAAAGTAATTTTTTCTAATTAATACATGTAATTGTATAGTATCAGATTATGGGCCGAAAAACTATTAAATCATCATTGCATTGCATTCTATCCTCTCTTGCCAGAAAGTTTCTTTCACAAAGTCTAATGAGATATGCTACAGCAAGTGTATTTCAGTTTATTATCTCCTCTGCTGCCCTTGTAGAACAGGATGCAACAAATAAAGAATGTGCATAATAGAAAGTATGAAATATAAAGTATTTGAATTTAAGAAGGAGCTTCCTTCCAGTGGGTTCGAGTAGGTCAGGGACTCATTAGAAGTCATTACTTTTAATTACACACAAGGGATACTGTAGAAATAATAAAAATAATAATAATACAATATCCCACCCTCAAATCCCACAATAGATGCAACATCTACAAAACAAATTCACCACTACAGAAAGTCTGGGATGCACTTTAGGGCAAAATATTAAACGGAAATTTATGCATTATGAGCATTTTTACAGCTGGAGCACGTCTTGTCCCACTGTGCAACACTCTGTAACTCCAGGGAAGATGAGAATCCATCTAAGGACAGCTTGAACTGTCATCAATGTTCTGTGCAAGAGAGTCTATTGATAAATGTTTAACAATGGCATTTACTCAGTATGGGAGCTCTATTCCAGTATTTCCACACCATTTTAAATCTTGGGGTTTGCTCTCTGAAAACCAACTACGTTAAGCAGTTGCACATTAAATTTTCCAACATCTGTAGGCAGCCTCTTTCTAAATATTTTAAGCCCAGCTGAGGTCCAGGCACTGAATGATAAACTGAAAAAGCAGCAGATCAAATGAGTAATATTCATACTGTAATATTCACAAGGAGGGGGGATGAAGGGAACCTTGAGCTTGCAAATGGCTGTTAGCATTTCCTTCACAGAATCTTATGTTCTCCAATCAGCAGATCAAACGGGAAGCCAAGGATGGCCAGATAGCTTTAGGGAGTTCTTAAACTATTAAAATTCTCTTTCTACTTTTTGGGAAAATCCACACTCAATTATGTGTATCAATATGTTAGACTTGTGTCAGCCTCTGCTAAGTACAGTGTGAACTCTGATATTTCAAAGCTTTTCTAGCCCTATTTTCCTCATTAGAGCTTGTCATGTCAGTGTCTGAAACTCTAACCTCCTTTGATGAGTTTGAGAAAAATACACAAAAATATATTAGTCTGAACTAGGAAAGTGAACTTTTTACTATTATTCAGCAGTAACAAATTTACCTAGTAGCTCATGAAGCACTCCTTAGTCCAAAACAGGTTTCTTTTACATTCATTTAATAGTTAGTACCATAGAGAACAAAGTAACCAACTTCAGAGACTTGCCCATGGGGACACGCAGTTGTCCACAGGAATTTTTCTGATTACAGAGACCATCACTAAGGAAGGAAGAAAGTATGAGATACAGGAAGAAAGGGGAAAGCATTGTTACGGACTGCCCGGGGAAGTGGTGGAGTCACCACCCCTGCAGGTGTTCAAGAAACCACAATGTATGTGGCACTTAGTGCTGCAGTCGAGTTGACAAGGTGGCAATGGGTGAAAGCTTGGACTCTCTGATCTTGGAGGTCTTTTCCAACCTTAATGATCCAGTGATTTTGTGAAGAGGAGGGTGTTCTCAGCAGAATGCAAGATGAGTGCTCTGCTTAAGGGACAATTCTGACCTTTGCATTCATTTTTTACCACAGCAAGGCCACTTCAGCTTACACCACTGGCGGAGCAGTAGTACTACCCTTTTGCTACCCATGCTGCCACCTTAATATCATGAGGCGCAAGTGACTGAAAAATACCATGAGGAGGAAATGTTAATTCTATATTGTTGACAGCTCTCTCCACAGTTGTGGACAACATGAAGATATATAAACAGGACTCAGCTGGCTAGACACATATGTCCAGTGCTTTAGTGGGTGCTTTCACATGTTCTAGAGTATGCCGCCTACACTTCAGCTATAGCCCAGAAAGCCCAGCTTTCCATTAATCTCCCTGCCCCATGCTAATGGCTTCAATACCTCGTATCAGAGTGCATTAAGGAAATCCCTATGACTCACTATAGCTATGGATGCCTTCTGCAGCACAGACAGTTCATATAGGATTATAAAACATCATTTAAACCCATGTATTACAGACTTAGAAGAAGAAAAAATTAAAAGTATCCCTTTTTTGTGTACTGAGATGATTTTTCTTTGATTCTTAAAACAATCAGACTTGGCAATTAAACAATTTTACATTGATTTTTTAGCCTTAAAAGTTACAATTAAACATTAGCCAGTGCCTAGTCATTTCCAAAAAAGTTCAGTATTTCCTGTATTACCAAGTGAAATGTTAAGTCCACTTGCTACCAGTAGAAAAGTTGAAGAAAACAGAAAAACATTTCCAATTGAAATGTTGCAAGCTAGTCATCTCTAGGGACAAGGGTATGATATCCAAGCCTTCCTTTCTATTCAAAATGTACTTTAGTTTAAATATAGTAGTGTGGCTGCAGAAAAAAAGACATCCTCCTCCACATGGTTCCTGAACACCTTATGGCAATATCTCTTCCATCATTACCACATTTCCATTATGATTTCTGACTTAAACACTATGTTTTATCATTATATTGATCCATGGATTATCTTAGCTAATACATCATGGCAAACAGACAAAAACCCAGGCGATCAGTGTGAGAGCACAACGGTGTATTTACAGAGTTGGATTGTGCGATGTTGTCACTGGTTTGAAGACTCTCTCCAATAGCTCCTACAGAATTTCAGAAAGCTGTGAAAACCAGCATGAACTGGACAGGTACATTATAAATTGAAGGATTTACAGGGGAAGGTGAGGTGGAGGGGGTCAAAAACAGAACAAAAATATTGATTACATTAATAATGTGAAAAAGTAATATCAAATAAAAGGAATAACCTAATGTCTAATGGGGCTAGAGTCTGGAATCTTCCAAAGTACCTGCTGGCTAAGATGGGCCTAATCTTACTTGTCCCTTTTGAAAATCCCAGGTTTGCAACACAGAAAAGTGAATGTAACTGCATTATCTACCTTTTGGGGATTGTCCAGAAGAATAACTATTCAGTCCTAGCATAGAAAAAAGAAGCTCTGTAACATGGGCTCAGAACTACGTTGCACAAAGTACATAAGTATGCCTGATCCTCTCCTTCCACCAAAATGCTATACTGAAACCTGCATGTCCAAGTATGTGCAGCAACTCAGTACCCACCATTTCCATCAAGGTATCCTGCAAGGAGCCTTTGGGATCTTCATGAAGGCCATGGTACTTTGGAGGCTGCTCCACAGCCAAAAAGTCAGAACAGCACAAACTGCTAAGTCTTTCTAACTGGATAGTAGGACCAACAAACACTAAAAAATTCGAGGTTAAAAAGGGGAAAATAGCTCTTTACCTAGAATCTATAAAATACCCACAGTAATACTTGGTACCAAACAGAAAGGAAAATAATCACCTTTCACAATTACCTGTATTTCATAAATTTTGTCATTCCAATAGGATCGGTACAGACTTACAAACCATACTCAACACATACAAACAGATCACAACACAAGGAGGCTGTGCCTATGGGCAGGCATATCAGAGATACCCTTAAGTCTGAACTTATCCACCACATGCTTTGACCCTGTCAGCAGTCATGAGTAAAGTTTCCAAAAAGTAATGACTGCCCAGAAAGTCAGGAGTTAGAGGTGAAATTATTACATTTCTATATAAAAGTATTTTTCTGTATGTATCATATATGTGCACATACGCACACACATATACCATGTGTTGGGCCCCTTTTCCTTCTTTTCTGACAATTAGCAGTTCCTATTTCCCCATCTGGGAGTCTACTCAAATATTATTTCTAAGCTGATATGGTTACTGACTCAAATTGAACAAGATGAGCTTTAGGAAAAGCACAGCTCACTTGAAAAAACAGAGAAATCTTGCAGAGGTTTCTTACCTGTACAGCAGTATATTCTTAGCTTCTCCATTTAAAGGAGATAATTAGAGTATGGAGGAAATATTTTTTAAAACAGTTCAATGCTATTCCTTATTGAACCTATTTCCTATGTATATGTACTTTTCCCTGAAATTTTTCCCCCTTTCTTCCTATATCTCATACTTACTTTCTTTCCTCAGACATTTCAAAAACCTATAGTTCCCTTCTGCTCTCTTCTTGATGTTCTCTCTTTCTTCTATGTGTACACCTTCTTCCCAGTTATCCCTTTTCCTTCACACCTGCTTTCTCTACCTCTTCTCACTCCCTCTTCCTCAACAACAACTTCAGTAACTCAGAAGGAAGAGCAGACAGTGAGTGGTTCCTAAAACTGACTTAGATTTCTCAGTTCCAGCTCTTCTTCTCTCGATTGGCATCACATGCTCAGAAATACTTGGTGCTTTCACTTGGCCCTGTGGAAAGGGCAAAGGGGAACTCCTCTCCTATGAAATATGGCTGGACAGGGTCACTCCTCACTCTTGTGTACTGAGTAAGGCTTCCTTTCCTGTAATAGGCATTTTTGCTCTCTGACTGCATTCAGAACACATTCACAAAGTCAGCAAAAGCAGTATTTGATAGTAGGAAAAAAGCCTATATTGGATGAGCATTTCTGCAAATTCTCCTTTCCCCCATTTTTATTCATTGCAATTTAAGTATAAATCTGTTTACTGTTATCACCACCATACAGCCTTGTTTGAGTGTGTTAGCCTTAGCCTTGCTGGGTAGTGCAATGGAGATTTCCTCCCTAGCTGTGACTCTCCAATATCTCTAAGTCCAAATACAGAATGATATATGTCTTTTTGAAGGTTCTTAAAAGTCCTCCTCAGTTAGCTTGATCCTGTAAGTCTGGCCCCACCATCAACATCCTACTTCAGCAGCTCAGCAGGATGATGAAAGAAGAGGGCCTGAGGAGCTTTCAATAAGTTCATAAAGCTCCCCCACTCAATTTTTTTTCCCATTTCAGCAATCCCAGTAACACCTCATATTTCTGACAGGATGTCAGTAGTCAGAGGCAGAGTTTGCTGACAACCACTTTCTAGTGCCCTGAGAAGCAACTCTCCTGCCTGCCTTCCCACCTGCAGGGATCAGCTCACCTTTGCTTTGCAGAACAGCCAGGCAGTGCTTCAGTTAGCAGCCAAGGGAGCCTTGGCCCCAGGGCTCCACACAAACCGTTGCTTTCAAGTAAAAGGGGTGAAATGCTCATGCCAGCCCATAATATATTTCACAGAATTCAGTGTCTTTCTTTGGGTAGGATAAGAAACCAACTGGTTCTGTTCTGACGAAATACTGGGAGCCTCAACACACTTCAACTGTTTTTTCCTATGACTGATACAAAACACCTGTTTTCAAAACCAGCTTTAGTGCAGGTGTTTCAAAGAGAACTCCCTGCTTTTCTGACAGTGTTTCAGTCTGCAGCTACTGCATGCAGTGCATCAGTGCACTCATCAGTAGTCTTTGGAAATCTCCTCATGTATATTGTGCACAAATGATTTGTATTAGGAACTAGAGTACCACTGTAACACTTCTGAATACTACAGCAGCTTTTGATGAGTGAACATCTTTTATTTTGAAATTGTCCTCCCTCAGTCTGTTGCTGCATATGTTAAAAGACCCCATCAAAAGCAAAATTACACTAAACTAGATTTTAAAGTGTCAAGTGCATTGAATAAACATTGGAGACATCAAAAGCCTGAGTGGATGCTCCTGATGACAAGTGGTGTGGGAATGCCAGCCTGTTCTGAGCCTGATACAATTCCATTTCTGTCTACTTACTGAAATTGTTTCACAAATATATTTCTGCATATCAGTGTCACCTATCCAATTCCAGGCACTGGAAGAATTGGTTTAAAATTGCCAACTGAAAGATATCAACACATTTTTTTTCTGTGGAATATCAATGTCGTCTACATCTCTTTCAAAGAAAAAAAAAAAAGAAAAAACAACCCACACAACTTTGAAGCATTTGTTTTTGATGTTTTTAGTCTGTCTTCCCTTTCGCAGCTTGCAGATCTTAGTTTTTAATCACAAAGGCTACAAAGCACTGGGGTTTACTGAAACAGAATTTTGTGGGCTTCGTCAGCATGTGGGCTGCCTATGTAACATAAGGTGAAGTTGAGCACCTTGGAATGGGACTCACACAATACTTCCCAAGCTAGCTAGTCGAAATACCAAGCAAGAGAATGCTAGATCACATTTCTTTTGTAGACCAAAGTTATCTTTCACACATAAGATTCGTCCTGACATCTCTTCTAAAAACAGTTCTGGAGAAGAGGATAATGTTGCCAACACTGTTTATTTTTTTAAAGAAAAGCTGGATGCCACTGAATCCACACTTACATGCTTGCACCTTCACTGTTAGTTGAGAGCCATTCTTTTGTGTAGGGCTAATGGGAGGTCGTCAAATCTCTTTCCTTTAGGTTAGAAGCCAATACAAAAAGAGTTATAGCAAAAGCCAAAGAATGAAACATGGCTCTTATGTCACCTTCAGCATGCATACAGCCTGAACCATATCTCCCAAGGGATTGCTCTGAACACTGGCCAGACCAAGATGGGAAGGACTCTCCCACCCTCCCATGGCAGCAAGATCCTGCGTGGACGAGTTGCATAAAGCTGGAGAGCAAACCAGTGCAGCAGACAGAACTGCAGAGCTCTGCACTATATCTGAGCTGGTGCAGGTGCCAGGATCTGGCCTTGACTTCTTGATATACGTTTGACATTGAATAAAATATTTGCCAAACATGTAGGCAATAAGGTAACTGACAAGGTGACAGCCCCTGTGGGGAAATACAGTCACAGATTTGCAAACGTTAAGAGAACTTCACCGGCCAAAATTAGACAGCATAAGTTTCACAGACCCAAGAACAGATCACAGACTGAGATGCCTGAGTGCCACTTTTGGCACATAAGAGGGTTCTGTGAGGTCTTACTTTTTCTATCTGGGCTAGGTAGTTCAAATATAACTCTTCAGATCTGTGAAAACAATTAAGGGGTACAGTTGCATTATGCAGTTTCAAAATGAATCTGCAAATCTTCTGTATCAGATTTCTAAAGAATTGCAATTTCACTCCCTATTAGGATAAGAGAAATTTCTGCCTGACAGAATTCCCCATACAAATGAATGAAGTTATTTTCTGTATGTCTGTACATCAATCAGTTTCTTATCTCTGAGCATTTTTCCCTTTCCATTTTTTACACTTTATAATATATACCCTTTCTACTCATTCTATTTGGCTGAGCCAAAAATTAACAATATTTTACTTGAGAGAGAGAATGTTTGGCTTTATATACACAGATGTCACAACAATCAGACTCTAACAAAGAGTAAATGGTTTCAGATACACTTCTCTATGCACAAAGTTTTGTACAGAATACGCAAGAGCAAAAGCAGAGATACCACCAGTGTTGGTGGCCAATAGCCCCAGATTCCCTCTGCCACCCTGGTGTCAAAGCATAAGGCACCTTCTGAGGCCAGCTGACCTCTGCACAGCCTGGTGGACACAAGCCTCAGTGCTGGAGTCTCCAGAGCCTTCTCTGTTCTTCAGCCAACTGCAGAGCAAAACCTGATTTTCAGACAGGCAGTTGGCTGCAGAAGCCCAGGCCCTGGCATGGCACCCGGTGCACTAGAGGCAGAGCACGACCACAGTGCCATGGCAGGCTGGAGCCACAGGGCTCATCCCCCTGGAGTGTGAGCAAAGGCTTTGCATTTTGTTTAGAACCCTGAGAGCGAAAACTCCCTCTGAGCATCTGCACCTCAAGAAGGGTGCTAGAGCTGTTGAGTCCTGTGGGATGGCAGCCAGGAGCTGCACCAGGACACATGGAACACCACATAAGTGCAGCAACAAAACAAAGCCAGCATTTCTGTGACACTTCATTTACTGTCCTTCTAGTCAGGTATAATTAAATTGCTGGACTGATTTGAGCTCTGATTCGCCAATGGTGATACGGGGATGATGGAAGACTTCCTGAGGTGCAGGCTG